>JAXDDX010000050.1:1312500-1830000 GCA_034670405.1 Hoplostethus atlanticus
AGGTTGGTTTTATACACAGGAGAGTCATAAATATCCAGCAGAGGCTGAGGAAGACCTAGAGAAAGCATGGCATTGAGCAGGTTTCACCACGACAACCCGGAACCTCTTCAGATGATGGCTCATTGTGGGCAAGAAATCAAACACAGCAAAACTGGCTCAGAATAAAACCTCAATATTGAGCTGAAGCATTAACAAAGAAAGTTCCTCTCACCTAGAACCACGTTCTTTTCTACATCCATCACCTCATAGGCCTTGGAGAAGGTTTCACTCAGACGAGCCATGTTCTCTGGCATGAACAGACTGTTATGAGTTCTTCAGTGAGTGTGGAGAAAGATGGGATTAAGAGAAAAAGAGATTGGTGACCGCCATCAATATAATATTAATAGGCATAATTAACAGAGTAAGAAACAGAGCTAATGAATGCAATGTGAAATCAACCTGATGAGAGCCAGCAGGTTTGGCAGCAGGGCTAGAACCTGGGCAGTGCAGGGGTTTCTGTAGATGGGAGCCCCAGTGGGGGTGTACCCCACCACAAAGCCCCCAGCCTTGGCCTCCTCCAGGTCTGCAGGCCAACGTGCCCTCTTCACCACCCCCAAGATGGTGTACAAACAGAAACTCAACTGGACAATGACAAACCAGCGGGATAAAAGACATACGTCAATAAATGTGCAATTGGCACAGTTTACCACATGAGACTAAAAAAATAAAACCACTCCATTTACACACATGCCCTTACCCGTGCCCTATTAATGCCCGTTGTGTCTGTATCTTTGCTTTGCTGACTGACCACCTGATCAGCACCGACAAAGGACAAGAACAGGGCAGGGTCCCACAGCACACTGAAACATATGGAAAAGAGACAGTCACTTCTCCATAACAACATAAAGATATGTACAGTTTGAGAGAGCAAAAGAACGCACTGCCTCATCTCATCTGAGGTCCACTGTGCGACCACTGAGGCCATGAGTTCCTCTACGAAGGCCTTCTGTTTGGCAAAGTCTTTGAACTGGTTACTGATGAGGACCAGGGCCTCCATCAGGGCACATTTCTCCATTTGGGTTAGCATGGCCTCGTTGGTGAACAGCTTCTTCACATGGTTGTAGAGCATGTCGAAACAAGGCTGGAGAGGAAAAAGTGAACAATATAAGCAGGTAAGTGTTAGCAAACACGCCTTCTTATCCATGACTATACACCCAAGTGTGTTTCAGTTATCCATGTATGCGTTTTTGCTCCATCAACTGAAAAGCATAGTCATACTCTTCGCTTCAACTGTGATACAATGACATTTACTTACCAAAACGAACTGTGGGTAATCCCGGCACATCTTGATGATGGAAGAGCAGGCATGTCTCCTCACATTCTTTACAGCTCGTGTCCGAGGCACCTGAAGATGTCAACTGCAATATTATTTTCTTTGTTCTTGGATGTGAGGAGAGAGTGAAGGGCTGATTTTTCTTGTGTTCGTAAAGACAACTCACCTTGCTTTCCTGGACAACTTCAAATGTGATAGCAGCAAACAGCTGTGGTGCCAAAAGAATAAGGGGAATTGAACGGCAATTACAGTATGTGTCGGCTTTAAAAAGAGACGATCACCATTTTAATGTGAGACCTCAAAGAAACACAAGGCAGCTAAGAGAGTTCCAAAGACGGCAAATAGTTGGTGCCGAAATTACAGTAGCGTCGGTCAGGATAATTACCAAACACCACAAAACTACAGCCTCGAAAAACATCAAAATACCAGAATTGAATCAACACCTCTGTGATAGTCTCAACTGAAACTGGTATTTACGGGAGGGCTGCCAGATTTCCACCCTTGTTATCCCTCCAAGAAGTAAAGGCTTTCTGTCTTGAAGAATGGTCCAATATCAAACTTCACACAGTTCAGTACTTGTATGGCAGCTCTCCAAGTAAGTAATAGTAAGTAATGAAGTGTCTCTGAAGGCAAAGGGTGGCACTAGTCCTTATTAGGTACTTGATATTTGTATAGAGATAAATAGACAGAGACATAAAATATAGTAACCAAAGAATGGCTCAGCTGACCTTGAAGAGGACCTGGGGCAGAAAGTGAGGTCTGTGTATGACAAATGGGAAGAGGGCAGAGACGTTGGTGAGGACACAGGACAGGATGAGTGGGTCTTTGGTGTCGTAGTTCAGCACAGCCTGCAGGAGCTCCATGCCCTGATCTATGGGCAATTTCTACACAGCATGAGACAGAAGGAGTAGGCAAACCTTATTATTATCATCATCATAACTGTCATCATCATCATCATCATCATCATCATCATCATCAATGTCAAACAGTTTTGTTTCTTAATAGTGTTGCTGGTACGTACCTCCTCCTCCAGATTTTTGAAGGTCTGTCCCACCACGCACTCTGTGAAGACTGTCATGGCATCCCACTGGACCGCTGACGGGGACAGGATGGAGCACAGGCCCTCGGCCGTCTTAGCTAGAAAGGAATGGAGAGAGAGAGAGAAGTGAAAATGAGGATAAGACGATTGATATGACTTAATTTCTTGAGTTGAGATGTCAAACGGACAAAAATAACTGTCCTGGCCAAACGACCAGAGTTGCAGGTACACACATACAGAGTGATCAATTTCCCTCTCTGACACTGCATCAAGCTGTCAAGAGTAAAGATAAACCACACTTACAAGTGGTGTTCCCAGTGTCAATGGGGCTGGTGATCTGATACTGTAACCATTCTGCTGCTATCCGGAACGCTTCCAGAGGAACAATGCGACAGGCGCTCCTCACCACCTCTCCCTGCTGCGCCCGGAAAGCTGGGGAGCATCAGAACAGATTGTAAAGAAAAAAAATTTAAAAAATTTTAAAAAATCAGACAACACACAGTATCAACAATAACTTAAGTAAAACTAAATATATAATACTTACAGTTAAAGAATGAGTTGAAGTCCTCGTCACTGTCAAAGTCCACACGGGAGTACTCACAGCTTGGGTTATCAATCCTGGATGGAAACCCAGTCTGGAATGAAGGACAAAAAAACTACATTAACAATCCCTATGGCTTCTATGTGCACTTGTATTGCACTTTTACCACTGTCTCAGCACCTTGACTAGGTTGGTCATGGTTGTTCTTAGGTACTTGATGGCCAGCTCCACCACAACTGGGTCCTTTGACAGAATCTCATGTCTGAACAGAGCTCCCCAAGTGATCTGAGTGGAGGACTTTAAAAACTGGAGAGGAGAGGGAGAATCAGAGGAGGCACTAAACAACACAGCTTGAAAATTCAGATGAAAGCATCAGGTAAAGCCCATCATAAAACCTTCCAAACTTTTGTCTCACCTGACTGGGGTGTGTAGTGAAGGCTAAGAAGGCTTCCATGTACTTGCTGAGGTTTGCAGGTACCTCAACCTCTATGTCTGAACCCTGTGGACAGGAAATCGGATCAGTACTATCATGGATAGATTTGCAGTAAATGGCTTTGTTACTGTATGTGTCTTTTTATGTGGACCAAACTCACATAAAAGATTGTATAGACAAACAAAGGAATCAGTATCAAATTAGGATAGACTCACCACCAATGAGCAGAGTTGGCTTCCCAGGGCACACAGGACCTGACACAGCCTCTTCAGGAAGATGTAACGTCGTTCTACCACTCCCGCTGGTCTATAGTATATACACAGATCATTGCATAGGCTACACTGAATAAGCCTATTTCTATGCTTATTTTCTCACTGTCCAACCCCTGTCAGTGTGTGATGCACAATATGTAAGTGTGTGACGTTACTTACGGTGTTTGAGAGGATTTGTTACATATTGCAACTCCGTCTGCTGACCTGCAACCAGATAGAACCTGCCAGTCAACAACACTGAAAAGGGTAAGTTGAGGCCTATCAAGAGGGAGGATACAGAGAATAAGACTGCAGCAGGTGTACTCACTGCGCTGCAGAAAGGATGTAGTGGATGGCCACATCATCAAACAGCAGCATGAATGGCTTCCTGTCCTCCAGCTTGCCCTGTGACAACACAACAAGTGATTACAGTTTTGTATTGTCACCTCTATTACAAACAAGACAAACATCCACTGACTCAAAACTTCTCCTGTTGCTACTGAGGCACACTGTTACATGGCTCATCAGATCTATGGTTCTACAAGCAATTATTTCATACTCTAAAGATATCATCCACATGACATAGCCATCTGTTACGCATTCTGGCTCAGGCATGGCCCTTTTCAAGACGTGTTGCCCTGTGACCAACCTTCCGGCTGATGGCGATGAGCAGGCACTCTGCTGCCTCCAGCTGCAGCTCTGCCTCGCTCAGCAGCAGACACAGCATCTCCAGCAAACGACAGTTGTCATTGGTAATGTGGGCCAGGGCCACCCAATCTATGTAGCCTGCAAGTGTGTTCAGAGTTGCCACGGCGACCCGACAGTGAGCTTTGGCCTGTACATTGAGAGAGGGGAGCACAGGATGGTTGTTGAAGTCATCAAGACAAGTTCATTTGAGAGCAGAGACGCAGTGAAGTTTTCTCACCTGTAATTCCTGTCCAGGTATCCTTTTCTGGGTAAGAAAAACAATTAGAAACACGTTATTGTTCAATTTACACTTTTGAATGAACAATTATGGAAAGTTTGTGAGCCTAAGACCCCCACTGACCAGTTTGCGATAGTCATCAACATTAAGCTGCAGGATGGCCAGCAAGAAGCTGAAGACACTGTCCATATTTTGGGTGAGGGTCTGTTGGATGTCTCTGCGCCGCTGCGTGGGCAACGTCTGGAAGGTGATCACATCCTCTGCCAGCCGCAGCAAGATCAACATCACGAGCTCCGTCTGAGCCTCCTGGGAGAGGCAGGGAGAACAGGATTCAATTTCAGTTCAGTCAGTCAGGGTTCGTACACATTATTGCTAATCAAATCCCATGACATAAAGGGACATTTCAATTACCATTATTTGTCAGTGTCTGAATGCTGAAATGCTACATCTGTTTTATAGATGAAATTATCAAGTGGGATTTAGGTGATAAAAGGTTCTAAACAAATGTTCATGCCATTTCCAAAGCCTTTTGAGTATTTAATCTAATCCATCTGCCAATGTGTTAAAACTATGATGACGCCATGTGAATACGAAAATAACAACACCACCATGATTTGGCCTTATTTGCATGTGAGTTATTACATCATTGTATGCAAATTGCATGCAACACGGTAAAGGAAATGACTGGTATGCAGTAACCGCACATGTCCAGCACTCTGTGAGTTACTCACCCCAAGGCTAGTGAGAGTCTCCATCTCTTTCAGCATATCTGGCCAGTGTTGAGGCCATTCCCGCTTTATCATTTCCACTATGATGCGTGAGAGGACGTCTTTGATGTGGCTCTCCTCCTCCAGGATAGAATGAGTTCCCTGATGAAATACAAAACAGGTAGCAGATTGGCATCTACTGTTGTAACATTCAGGAAGACTTTAATTTTTATAACATCTGACAGATGGTTCATTTGAATGTGAGTCAGTTCATGTACATTGAGAGCAGCCTTTCTATTACCCTTTCAGACTTACATTTGATAGCAGCTGCATGGCACAATTCTTCAACTGGACTTTCTCTTGTTGTGGCATGTTGTTCCATCGGAACCTGCGCTCAGAAGAGAAAACTTCTGAAGCATGTTGCTTATGTCACGCAATCATGTTATACTTCATTTAACATGAATATGTTACACTCACTTGATGACGTGTTCCAGGATTTGCAGACCAAAGTGTCTCACTACGGCTGTCTGGGCTTTCTCAGCCAATTGTAAGCCACATGGGACACAAAAAGTGCACGTCTCTTTAAACTCTTCACAAAACTGTTGTAATAAAAAAAAAAAGAGCTTGTCAAACTATGGACAACGAGTTATACGGCACATTATTTCAATAACATTTGTTGTTGTTGAATGTTATATTACAAATGTAAATATTGCAAGAGAATTTAATGCAGCAGCTACCCGAACAGCATTACACATAACTGCATGACATGGAGCACAAGGCTAACTTGCCAACTAGCAAATAATGAAATGTAACATTGCCTTTAGTAACACAGCGGACCCTCTTAAGTCGAGCTTCTAGCCAATTCGTCTTCCTCAAAACTTCCGTTGGGCTATCAGTACGAAGACAGATATTGCCATGACCATGAATTAACCATCTGACAGTCGGCAATGGATGTGGTGGTGATGATCTTGGCATGCTAGCTTGCTAAGCAGCTGGCTGTCATCATTACTACTTACATACTAGTGAATGAAATGTATAACCGGTTCTAATGTAGTTAGTGCGACAGATGAAGCTGGATTTTGTCTTTCGGTTAAGCAAGCACTTGCTTCTAAAGTCAAAACAAAAAATTCTAATAACTGCCAATGTCAGCTAGCTAACGTTAGCTAGCTAGCATCTCCAACCCATCACGATGCTATACCTTTAGGGCCTCCAGTCGGTATTTTTGGCTTGTCCCTGCATCCATCATCACATTCACAGCTTTGATAAGCTGGTCGCACATGGCAGCCACCTGCTCAGACATGATTTCAGGAAGCGTCTGAGAGTATTATAAGACGAAAGCGAGTGGTACCCTTATGCAAAACACCTGCAGAACAGTGGACTGCGTGCGTTTAGAAAACCACTGGTGTGCACAATCACAAAACGTGCTGCCTGCGTACTGGAAACTTTCGCTCGCCGTTTACGAGGAATTCTGGGAGTTGGAGGCCAACACCTAGATTCCTAGACCATCTATGTTTTAAAAGAGGAATCACTCATTAGTAAAAGTATTTCCCATCTTCCGGTCTGTAAAAGTGGGTGTTAACGCTCACATGTGCTCTTCCGAAAATCTGCCCCAGACTGAGGCGACATTAGCAAAACCATAGCGTCCGATATTAAATATGAACAAATAATTTTTCTCGAAAACTACTCATCACAAAAACGTAATATAAGCTATACATAAAATATGTTCTAAATAAACTGTAGATGTTTTTAACGCAAGATACGTACAACAGTATGGTATATCTCAACATTTCCATTAACGCCAATACATTGTGAGCAGAGTGAGAGCTCTTACATCTCCTCCTCTCTGATTTAGCCCACGTCCCTCTCTCCCTTTTCCTTGTCTTTTTGGGGTTGTTACTGCTGTTGATCAACTGGATTATGTTGAAGTGATGTACCATTGTGTGTGAAAATAAGAGTTGATATTTTGTGCAAGCCCTACAATAATAAAGGGGACAAGTTTTATATAGTACCAAGATAGATACATAGACAAGTGTGGTGGGGTGTTTCCTTGTTCCAAAACGAGGCGGAGCTTGAATTCCAGTGTGGGATGAGTTTCCTCTCACTACGTCACTCTGGGATAGGCTGCAAGCTACCGAACAACACTGTCAACGGACTGAACACCTACACGACCTCGGGCAAGTACAACTTATAAAATTTAAAATAATTACTGGATATCTTGACTGTTTTATTTTTTTACATGTGAAGTAACGTTAGTCAAACAAAATATCAGTTGTTTAGTAAATGCATCGCGCTCGCAGTGAGGTTACAAACTTCCAAGCGATGCTCTTAACAACTCCAACGGAAACTTTCTCGTGAAGGCCTCATTATTCGTTGCAACAGGTCCACGACAGAGAATACATTTAGCTACAATAATGTTTTTTTTACTTTTTGTGTTTGGATTGAATTCGGCCAAAAACTGTGTACTGTGTTTTAAATACAGGACAGGACCCCGAAGCAGGAGAAAGTCGTCTTGCCCATCGCGGCTTTAGACTCCGGGATTAAAGACATCGCAGCCTTCGCTTTCGTCGAAACTACCAGTGGGATTCATGCTCTTGTTGGTTAGCTAAATGCGGTACGAAGCTAAAATGATGCCGGTGAGTTTATGTCGCTTTTTCCTTACAGTTTTTAGGTTTATTTTACATAGCCCACTGCTTTCTGTCTTCGACACACACCACTGTACAATGTCCGTAGCACTGTTAATACTGTACCTGGGCATTTAAATTGACGTGGCAAGTTGATGCAGTTGCTATTTTGTGGCATTCAATCTTCGACTGCAGCTTCTGTTGTGAAGTTTATCATTGCAGACGTGTGTTTGTGTGTACTCTACTCTTGGTTGTATAATTTGTATAATGGTTGTATAATGCTTTGATTTAAGATTAAGATTAAGATTTGTCTTTATTTGCAACATCGCACACAACACATGCAGGGGCGAAGTGGCCGCCAAACACAACACACACACATGCAGAGTAGAGTGTCCGAGTTGAGTGTCCGACATGTGTGATTCAGTGCGTACATGTAGATTGTGAAACCAGTCAAAATATTCAGCAAGACGCCTTTATTCACGTCTGTTTCGCATATGATATCTGCATATCTGCATTCAATCACTCAACCTGTTGTAGGCTTTATAATGTGTACACATCCAACCTACTCAGAGAACATAACAAGCTACTTGCCAAGTCTGGCTAGCACTACACTAAGCCCCCTCTGGCAAGCTGCCATGTCATCATCATCAGAGGTCCATTGCTTTTGCTGCAGCGCAAGGCTCCATCTCTCAGCACTTCTTTGACGAGTGTAGTGAGAACAGTGATATGTGTGTAGAGAGATCATCCCAAGAAACCATGATTGTGACAGGAGGATAGTTTTGGGGGTGAAAAGCAGTCTTCTTTCTGCTTAGTAACTTAGCCTGTAAGTCCAAAGAAGAAGTGAACATGAAGTGAGGCTGGATGGGTAACTGGTTAGCATTAAACCCAGCACAATTTGTAAGGCTGAGATTGATTTCCCTGAGGGTGCCATGATCAGGACGTTTAGTTCATAGAGAAGGGACAGCCCTCATCTGAGGGTTGGCTGTTGCTTTTACACTATGATATTTTTGTGTTTCATCTGGTAATCTCTGGTTTATTTTGGATCTTGTTTCTCTGTTGAATAAGCATATTAAGCTATATGGTGTACAGCACCAGGTTACATTTTGTTAACTATGTTCATAACTAATTGTAAGAATGCTGCTTAATTTTGTGTGAAAGTGTGCTCAGACCCCCCTTCCAATAAAACAGCTGGATCAGTGAATTAATCATCTTGTCAGTGGAAAAGAGTGATACTGGGATGACACCCGTCTGTTGCATGACCTAGCTCTGCTATTTTCACATAGTCATTTGTTACCACCAAGCTACATTCTCAAGAACATCAATATAAATTGTCACCCTGACATGTTTCCCTATGAGATCTATTTCTTTATAGGCCATGCGAGACCTTGGCTATTACCGCCTCACCCAAGTGTGTGGGTGTGTGGGTGTGTGTGGTTGTGTGTGGTTGTTTGAGTGAGATATAGCCTGGCTCTTTAACATGTCTGTGCTGTCAGCCTCATCAGCAGAAAATGGTCTCTGCAATATATAGCCATGTCTGACGTGAGGTATTGTCTGAGCCTGTACAAATATCCCATGACCCTGCTTGTACAGGCCAGGGGCTCGCAGGGAATTAGAACGTAATTGCTGGCTGGGATGGTAAATAGGGGGTCACTGTTTCCTGAACACAATGAGTTCCAGGGACTCTTTTACGACATTGTGGGAGAGCACATTGTGTGTGCCTGTGCTGTGGCAGCACCCTGATAAGGGATACTCTTTATTTATTGAACCATTACAGGGTGCAACTCTTTTACCCTGATTCACCCTTATCTCCAGTCAAACCAGTCTTTGTTCTGCTGATGTTGAGCGATGCCACATTTAGCATAGCCATCTGTGCTGGTTTATTAGTTCATATTTCACTGTGGTATACTTCTTTTTAAATGGTAAATTCCATTCATCAGAGTATTTATTTTGTTTACAGTTTCTAAGTCTGTATGGGCAGTTTCCCCAATGTTTTGGATTTCAAATGTTGTAGGGGCAAATCTCAGAAATAATTTCCTCATTCATCTCCCATGGCAAGAACTGCTAGATGTGTAGATTTTCAAGCAGATAAGATTGTGTGCCTGGCACATTTAGTTGTGGGTTCTTTGACCACACACATCTTATGTTGTAGGCTACATTGTCTAGCTTAGACCGCAACAATCTCACCACTGCTAAACTTTGTGGTGGTATTATGATGGTGGGGAAATGAGGTAATGCTCTGTGTAGACTGACTTTGCTGTGTATGTCAACGGAAATCTGAGCAGGCTTTGTGTTTACTCTGTGGGAAGGTCTCTGGTAGTTACGTAAGCAGACAGTCACATCAGGGATAGCCAAGGACATACAATGTTTTGAACTGCTATCTGCTTTTAAGAAAAAATGATTGTAAAACTCAACCAATTTGGAGTGGTTAAAAATAGGCTTGTGATGAAGCCTTGTTCTGGCAAAACTCCCATCCCAGCAAGCCATTTATCTATGTAATAACTCCAGTACTGAACTCTGTTCAGGGTCAGTCTTGGTGAATCTTGGAGCGCTCCACACTACACGAACCCGGCCAGACAAAATCAAACACAATCATGTTGGGCCAAAGGGCCAGAGTTGGCAGTCTTGAGCCCGTTCACACTACAGGATGGTCTCTGCCGACCGCTGTGCCCAAGCAGCATTTGTTATGGAAAATAAGGAAAGACTTAGAGCTCACAGATGGATGGAAGCTTATCTTCGCCTATCATCCACAACTATATACCTAACATAGCAGGTAAATAAATGTCTTGAATGCATAGTGTTATATACTCAACAGTGCCCAAATGCCACATAATGCCAGCGTCACATTAGCCTGGTTCCTGAGAGGATGAGAAAACACACCGGAGTCACCTGAGCGTGTATCAGCTTACCTGCCTTAGAGTATTTAGTGTCTGACATCTGTGAGGAATCCAGGTGAAAAGGGGAAGTGCATGTTAAAGTGGTACAATTCCAGAAAGACCCCTTTTCACACAGTGAGGACATTGTGACAGTAATGTCTGAGGTCGAAACACTAGTCTACCCATGGGGAGTAGAGATGCCATGGTTGAGAAGTGTACCGGGGGAATTAGCCTGAAACTAGTCGGGGCTGTTTTGCTCGCATTTGTGAGTAAAAAAAAATGTTGGGGATAAATTGATCCACTACAATGTAACAAGCACATCGGTGTTATAGTTATCCTGGTGTTTTGGCATGATACAGACCAGAAGATATAGGGTTCATGCCATTGTCTATTTGCTGTAATATTTAAAGACATGAGTCCAAGTTGTGACATTTCTGATTGTAGCCTAGTTGTTACTCTGAACGACTTCATCCGAGCAGTGGCAGGGCTTGGGAGGAGGATACATACTCCCTCCTGCGTAATTGCGACTCCCTTTCCCTTATCTCTCACAGGAAGCACAAAGTTTGAACCGTCTCATCACATAGACCAGGAATGGAAGCGTACAGAGAGATAGCAGATTATGACATGATAGGCTAAGCACTGCAGTGCAGACAGAGAGAAAAGCTTGTCCTAATCGTAGAGTTGCAACTTGCTGCAGTTTCAGTGTGTTCTAAGGACTACACGTCTTTCCTGAATATTGCAGCTAAATTGGGCTACTATGCGTTCTGATTTCCCCTACGTTCTGCTTCCTGTTACCCCTGACCTTTTCTCCCTCGCCCCCTCATCCTCCTAATGCAGCGGAGAGAGAGATGAAGAGGAATAATGCAGAAAGCCATGAGGGAGTTTTCTGCTGCCTTGCCTTTTTGAAGGACTGCCGTGCTGGAACAGTGTCAACTTTTAAAGCACAGGCTTTGGCAGGGAGGACAGAGGCGCACATAGAGATGCTGCTGCAGTGTCTGGAGCAGCATGTCTTATAAATTCGTAGTAATCAGATTCAGAGGTGACTCGCTCAACAAGACCTACTTGGCTCGATTGCTTACTACAGCAATATCTATAAGTGTGTGTGTGTGTGTGTGTGTGTGTGTGTGTGTATACAGAAGGCCCAGCAGCCCGTACTGAGACCCCTCAGGCATGGTCAAGGATGTGGCCCCTGTTACCTTCTACTGCTGTGACCCTGCCTCTCACCGTCCACTTTCCCAGCTGCCCCAGTTCTCCCCTAGGCTTTATGTCTGATGCTGTGCATCTGTGGCAGTCAGTCTAATTGTATCTGGCCTGTCTGAAACTCTTGCACGTGGATTCAAATATATGTCATATTTTAGTAGGTTTGTGTTCATTTACACACCTCATTCATTAACACAGATTCACATAACTTGCCTCCACTTATCTCCATATTTGGAGCATACTGCGAATGGATCCGAATTGCTATGATTGAATGGTTCCCTGCTTGTGGAGCCCACTAATACTCAATGATTAGCATCATGTTTGTTATAATTGCTTCAATTTTACACTATCCTAACACCCAAGATGGTTAGCATATTATGTGAATTTCCATAGTGCTGACTTCCTTTAGACCTACTGTACTGGTTGCATCTTCACTTTCATGTCAGCAAGTGATTATAATCAGATCTAACTGGGACCATAATTATACAGGCAAACTTTGAAAGTTCACTATATGAGGCTAAACAATCTCTCACAACACACAAAACCAATATCACTTTTTATGCTAGTTATATAGAGAGAAGACTGTACATAGATGTTTTGGTTGAGTTATATGAGTCACAAGAACACTTAATAGTAGTGTTAAAAGACAACTTAACTCATCTATACAAATAATGTCTATGGAGTCAAACATTTGATTGTCTAAAAATCATGCTTTATGCTTCTAGAAAATAATGTTTCTACTGTATCTAATTCATTGTCTGAACCTTACATCATTCAGTCACTCTTACTTCCAGCTTTGCTATTGCCAAGTGCTGGAAAATACCACTTGCTGTGAGGTCAGATAGACTCTTAGATGTCTCAGTGTTTGTTGTTTTCATTGTGATTCAAATTTTGGACAACCGCCTTTAAATTTCCTGTGCCTCGTGCCCTGAATTTCTATTTAACATCACTCGTTGCCCACTGAATTATGTCCCCTCTCCCATATCTTCCTCCTCAACCTAATCCAGTCTGTTCTTATCTTGGGGAAAATTCTCCCTACCTCTCTCTTAGCCCTTAATGTTTCTTGGCCTCTGCGCTCTTTACTATTGGTTGCTTGTGATGTTTATGATTCATGATTTTAAGCTTATGCTACTGTTGCACTCATTCTAAGTCAGGTTAAGATAAGAGTTTCAGCTAAATGCCTAAAATGTAAATATAAAGACTATAGCCTAGGTCCCTCTGCAGCCATCTAGAGCCTGGAGCCATATTTTCTTGTTAGATGTTAAACAGAGAAACAAAAAAAGCTATCCAAAGTACAAGTACAAGTACAAGTACTGTCCGAACTAATTTGAGTAGAAAACATTTACTAGTAACAGGGCACATTAGGTCCATTTCAGGATATCTTACGGCAGTTTTTTCCAATTACCAAACCCGCATTATGAAATACCCCCAAGGTTGCAATGAATCTTTATAGCTGTATTGACGTTTATTCCCTTTTCTTTTGGTCGTTACCCTGACGGGGCAGAGTAATACCATTAGTACTGTGTTTATTCTGGAGATAGGAAACTGCAGTGGCAGACAGTTTTGAACGCTCTTTATTCTAACTCAATAAGAGAGCAATTGGGTTGGTACATATATCTCGAGAGACTAATGCCGTAGAATTGACCCTCACAAGGAGAGAATGGACTATTGCAGCTCAGAGAGGGACATTGGGATTGAAATACTATTACGCCTGTTTGAAGTTGACTTTAGTATAACTCTAAAGCAACATAAACAAAGGCTCACTCTAAACATGTTTCTGACTTTCAACCCCAAAGCTTTGCATTAAGCCGACAATTCTCTGTCAACTGCTGTCTGCTTGTGTGCGGCACCACTTGTGAAGCGCACATGCACATTATCTGAATGATCAGTGGGAGTGCCATCACACACATACACATACATATACACTCCTTGCTGTAATTGGCTGTGGGTAAAATGTTGATCTTTATACCCCAGTCATCTCAGTCCTCTGCCTAAACAACCAGAGAGGCTTGAAAAGCCTATTCCCCATAGCCTACCCTGTGGTTGATCAGCACACACAAAGGCAGGTTTGTCAAAGGCAGCTATGGTGAGAGAAGGGAGTCAGATTAGGATGTATAGGGCCAAATCAGGCTCTTACTAGCAGTAGGGTGTTTGTGCCAGTGATCGTCAGTATACTTGGCACAGACTGGCCCTCCTAGGTGGATCATGGCTTATTCGACTTCAGTCAGGATAGACGGACAGACACAAGGATACAGTTTTCTCTCTGTCTGTCTCTCTCTCTAAGAAAGCAACCCCTGGGCCCAAGGACAGGTCAGTGTAGTGTTTTCAGCTGTACCCACTCTCTTCCTCTTAAAGTGCTCAACCAGTATCTCTTGTCTGAGGGTTTGATGTTACTGCCTTTCATCACTGAGACACTTTAATGGCACATGCTTGAGAACCACTGGTGTAGACACAACAGGATGTGTGGATGCAATTGCTTTGATGGCACTTACTTTTTCCCATTATAAGAAATGGACTCCTTACCTGTTGTAGGTTACTCAAAAGGAGATTCTTTTACAGACTACAGACTTACAGACTTTGATACACTTATTTGTCTTAGCTCTTGTTTATTTGGTTCACTTATTTGTCTTAGCTCTTGTTTATTTGATTCTCTTATTTGTCTCATTTGTTTAAGATATAGTAGGTTGCTAACTTATTGCACTCTTACCTTAACACTAGTTATGCTCTTAGTCGCTTGTTTAGGAAGGAAATGCACTTACGATTTCTGGTGACTATTAGTTTTCTTGCCTACCTATGTTGAATGCACTTATTGTAAGTCGCTTTGGATAAAAGCGTCTGCTAAATGACTGTAATGTAACTACAGGCATACTGCATGTAGCCTAGCTGCAGGCTATTAAGTTGAAGCTTCCTATTGTAAGACTGAGCCAGTAGTCCAGTGCAAGGCTAGACTTTTATATGGAGGATTAATTTAATCCCTGAGATATAGCCCCAATGATCTAGCCTTATAGCTGCACTGCTTTGGGACTCTACAGCTCAGGCTACAATACTCATCACTACATTGTTTCACTGTCTATATTGTGAGTATGCAATTATGAGCTGTCACATTATGTCCCAAAGTCTGGGAGACAGCACCCAGTAGCTTTCACCTAGCTGATACTGTGATGGAAATAGAAATCTATTGCTATGGTGCACCTCAGCCACTGTAGCAGCACGTCCCCTCCTCCTTCCCTAGGGCAATTGCCTTGCCCTGTCGCAGGCAGGAAGGAAGTGCCATTCAGCTTGCTTCTTTCATCCACTCTGATAGATGTAAGGTAAGCGCCGCACATTTTCATCAAACTTTGTAAAACCTAAATACGTTCAGGTCCCTTGTTATTCAAGGCTATTGAAAGCAATGTTCTCTGGTTAGCTGTAACTCTACAATTTGTTTGTGCTGCTTTGTTCCCATGAAAGGGACCTGTCAGGTTGTTATTGAGCTGTTTAATTTGCCTCATTGTGGTATCTATGAATATTTAATGTACTTGTTTGGCTAAGAGAAAGCAGAGTGTCAGGACGCTCTCCTCACCTGTCTCTGTCTAGGCAGACCTAACTGTAGGCTGTTACTCTCACCTTCATCAAGCTCACAGTTGAGGCTCTGAAGCTTGACTATCTCCCCCAAACAATGTTGATATGCAGAGATGTGTGTCAGAGTGAATCATCTATAGTGGCAAAATGAAAATTGTTAGCTTAAGTAACCGATTATGGGCTAGGGTATAGACCTTAATCGGTTAATGTTAGACATTTTACTATCCCATCTTTGCCCACAAACACACACACTCTCTTTTCTGGTAATCTATTCAGAAGTGTCTTGCATCATGCAGTTTGGTTTATGTGCATTGGGGGAGCCAGCAAGGTGTATGAAGGTCAGCAGCAGACGTAGCAAAGTGCTAACTCATCTAGATATCTACATGGAGGCTCGGAGTGGCCAGTGGCAGTCCTGGATCATTAACTTTAGTGCTGAGGAGAACGGGCCTTTAACATTGCCTTGCCGCCCCCAAGACCCCATCCCCCTCCCCTTAATGTGGTTGCCACCACAACCCCACCCGCTTTGTTGTCTCTCTTTCACTGTCCAAATATTAACAGGGTTAATATAACAGTTAATGTATCAGGGTTAATATTTGGACTCATTCTAGGATTCATTCAGCTTCAGATTCACATTCAGCTGCACTGATCTCTGAATTACTTTTTTTTTTGGGGAATCCTTTATTGAAGAGATGCTTAGTGTATTTTCCTATATGAAATTGATGCCTTGTTTTTTCAGCACACTCTGAAGCGCCTTTGACACTGGTGACTTTGTCATTTTTCAGGTACACTAAATGAAAAGCACAGTAATTCTACTCTGATTAGTGGGGAGGAGAAATCTTGTTTGATTCAGATATGGTGACATTGTCCTCTGACAGAGCCAATGCAGGGCTCAACAATAAATCGTTTTTCCACCACAGAATGAATGAAAAAGAGCTATTTTTGAGTTATCTATTTCAAAATAAGGCTATGCAAATGTAATTAACTGTTTCCCCTGCGTCACTTTTTCTAAAAAAAAAAAAAACTTGTTGATGCATTGTTTTTATTGTGTTTTTTTATTTTTTAGAATCAAATTCCCTACACTGGCTTCAAACATTCTGTCCGCTACAATCGCTGGCCCCAGGGCTGTGACAGGCAGAGACACAGGCAGGATGAGGAGAGTTCACTTTATTTGTATCACAACAACATAAGAGGACCCCATCTTGACTACCGCTTTCCAGCTCGTCTCGCTCAGCCAGCCTATCGGGCCAGTGACAGACCAATCAACTGTCCTAAACCTCTCTCAAACTGGCCCCAGGCCATTGGGCCATCCTTATTGTCGAGCCCTGTATTGGGTTTTCCGTGACGAGAACCAGTGAAAAAAGGGCAACATCTATTTACAGCTCTCTGTACTGTAGATTACTGAGCGTGGTGACTCACTGCTCATTAGCTCCATTGAGGGGGATCATTCATTTACATTCCTATGCAATTCCAAAGCAATTGGTTGAGTCAGATCCTCTGAGTCAGACCACCCCTCGCTCCCACCTTCAACTCCTCATATTGGCAATATAGAGATTTCTGGCTGCGTTTGTTGCCGAGGAGATTTTTTTTTTAGGTAACCTTTCAACTACCGCCTCACTCAGTAGCTACATTTGAAGGATAAAAGGGATAAAGGCACGTAGCTTAAGAGTATTGCTCACAGGCGCCTTTGCTTAGTGCAGCCCACAGTTCTAAACCCCTCCGACTACCTTTGTTTCCCCGTCAGTGCTGCAGCTGCTCTGCTGCTTGGCCTCCCAGCCCTTTGTGTCTGTGACCCCGCTGACCTGATGTTCCCAGCATAGCCCCTGTAGGCACAGCCGTTCACACCGGAATACTAAGAAAAGAAAACCGCACAGTCCATGCCGGGAGTTTGGGACACTGAGAGAGGGGAACGATGACAATATTCTAACAATGATTCTGGTGCTCCATCCATTTTTTTCTAGTTCATTGGCTGCTCTTAATTTATTGCGACTCTATTGAAGTTATTGTAAATTTTATAGACATCACGCTAGGCCATGGTCCAGGGCAGATAGAAAGGGTTCAGTAAGTTCAGGCCATGCCCCATGGCACCTGTCGTATAATATTGGTTTTATTACAGCCTTATTGAAGCTCTCATACCAAACTGATGAACAGATTACAGCAGTAAGCATATTCCAGCAAGCCCCTAAAAGCCTCTTAAGCCCAATGACAACACACAGACCAGGTTTTTAGCTTTCACTGTCAGTGTTTGTCTGGGTTTTAGAGCATCACATAAGGCAGAATGAGTCTTCAATCCAGTGTATCTGTAAAGTTCCTGTGTAGGCCTATGTGTACAAGACATAGGCCCACTTTCTGTTATTAAATTTGACCCCTGATGGCTTGCCTAATTGCCTAGATTCATACAATTGATCAGAACTTTGTTTGTGGTGATTAGAGATAGATTTAGATCAGTTTCTATAAATTTACCAAGTTTATTTTGTGTTGGTCATGCCAATATTGTGGCAGTGCACCACAGATGAGCCTATATATAGGAATCACTGAGCCTTGAAGTATTCATTTGAGATTTGTTAGAATTTTATAAGGAATACAGTAGCTGTCAAAGAATGTGACAAGAATGCTGTTAGACAGTTTTTCTTGCTATTCGATTCCAACACGGTTGCTCTGCAGCAGCTGAAGGTTTTCACATTCCACTTCTGTCAGTGACAGCCTCATTGAGATAGTCCAGTCCTTTTTAGATAACCGTAAACCAGTCTCAACCATCTGTCAGTCAGATGCAAACACACAGATCCAGCTTCTCCAGAGTCCTCAGTGTCCTGCTCCTTCAGAGTGGTTGGCACAGGGGTATTTAGTGTGTGTGTGTCTGGGAGGAGGGGGGTGGGGGGTCTCTCACAGTGGTGACAGTGCTAATTAGCAGACGGCTCAGAGCAGAACGGAATGCTAGGAGCTGGCCTCTGGTTTCTTTGTTGACACAGAGGAATGAGGGCTGGGACAGGGAGAATGATATCAGTGAAACACGCATACACACACAGGGAAAGTAGACACCAATTACAGAATTATGGTATACAATCTGTTTTCACCAAGGCCATCAGGACCCTCTGTCTCATGTTGGTTTTTCCTTCTCTATCTAATATGCCCCTCCCCCTCTCTCTCTCTCCACCTGCAGATGTTCCTGACAGTGTACCTCAGTAACAATGACCAGCATTTTACCGAGGTGCCCGTTACCCCGGAGACGTTGTGCCGGGATGTAGTGGAGCTGTGCAAGGAGCCGGGAGAGACAGACTGCCACCTGGCGGAGATGTGGCGTGGGTCTGGTGAGTGACGGTGCTAGCCTGCCCCCTTGTTATCTTCTTCCATCTACACAACACAGAGAACACAAGATCTTCAATCATGAGCTATTTTGTTTGTGAAGACAAGGGACAGGAGGTATTGCACAGACACTTCTTTGTCTTCTCCCTTCACCCCTCCACTTTAATTACAGTGAGATTTCTGAAGTAGACCACATATGGAAACGGGTTGTATTGCCAACTTGCTTGGTGATTCCTTTTTGACAGGCTTATCTTTGACTGTTTTGTGGGTCTGCAATGCAAATGAAGTAGAGTGTATAATCCCTCTAACAAACACAAGCTCACAGACGTCTCCCAGATCTGTCTCAGGTTGGAGGGGGGTTAAGGTTTCATGCCTTTGCCATCTTTTGAATCTCCCCGAGAGTCAGGAAGTACTCAGAATCAGAACTAAAGGACCCAGGCTTCGCAGCCGTTTCCATGGTAATGCTGCCATAAGCGAGTGAAGAGAGTGCCAATTATTGTGTTTGAGTACTTCCACAAGAAGAAGAAATTGTCACATAGTCTGAAAATCAGACTGCTCACTGCTGAAAAGAGTTTCTCATTTTGTACTCACTGCAGTCCACATTAAATTGACTGTTGTGTTAAGATTGGATATAAATATATTATAGTCTCCATATTATAATACATATATAGATTTGATCTGTTATCTGTGTAGCCATTCCATTGTAAATGCTGTTTCATTGACCTCCACTCGGCTGTATCGTGTTGGTCCATTTACATAATGAAAAGGTACTAAGGAGGATGAAGAAAAGAGTTACAAGAATGAATGATGAGTCACATCAGTTGTTTCCCCAAGGCCATTCCTCAGGAAGATCAACTAGACACGGATGTCCTGTTGAAATGGATCTCCTCTCAGTTTAGGCCAGCAGAGTCAGGCTAGTGAGGTTGGACAGGATTCACAAAGCAAACGTCACACACACAAACACTTCACCTATATTGATACTGGCAAGTGTTTAATCCTGACAAGCTCAAGATGATTCTTCACTTTGTGGTTTATGTCTACCTCTCTTGCCTAGTACACAGATTTCCCCTGCTCTAACCACTGATCTAGTATTGTGTATTCTGCCCACAGAGCGACCTGTAGGTGAGGGAGAAAGGATGCTGGATGTGCTCCAGCGATGGGGACAGCACAGGGCAGAGGTGCGCTTTTTCCTGCGACACGACCGAGCCCCTAGCAGGGAATCAGGTGAATGTCCACCTCTATACACACACACGCACACACACACACACACACACACACACACACACACACTGATAATGGAACAGAAGGCAGGAAGACTAGTTTTATATAAGAGTCAAGGGTTATTCTCAAAGAAATTACATTTTACACCTAGTTATTCAAGTGGAGAGATGCACTCAACCTCTAGACATACACACATCCCTGCTCCAGGTAAGCCTTTATGAAAGGCGTTTTACAAAAATTTGCCTGCTTGAAGACCACCTCTCCTTCTCCCAACAATACAAAGGTTTGGAAAATGTATTCTAAGACTCCCTTGATCCAATAGCAGGTTTCAAATCCCCGGGCAAGCCTTATTTAGCCCGAATGTTGGAGGCCTGGCTCAGTGGCAGGGTGTCCCAGTCATGTCGACATAAGCCTGTTACTTTCCAGTTTTCTTAGGAACACAGAAAACTCTAGTACATTGGTGTTGCGCTATCCTCTCAGCCCCTGGTTGCGTAACTAAGCTCTCTAACCCCTCACAGCTTGAGTCTGGCACACGGATTAGATGGCTGTTTTCCCTTCCTGTTATCTTAGCCTGCTCTTGTTTTCCCACACCATTAGTTTAGCTCAGCCCAGTTGTGTATTAGCATATTCTTATTAAAGGTGCGCTTTACCTGTATTGTCTGCATTACTTATCAGAGCATGTTATGGGGATGGTGTTGTACTAATTGATCTACCATTAGTATGCAGTCATTTAAGTAGACATCATGTCGGATGTTCTCATTTCCCTGACGCTGAGCAGGCATGTTCTCTCCCACCAGGTCGAAGACTAAATTTGTTCAATACTGTATGGAGCTAGCTACGTGTTTTCATACTGTATGTCTTCTATAGAGGCTTAGCATAGTCTTGTGTCCCTCGCTGACACTGAGCCAGTCCATGTATGTAACATATGTATGTCATGGGTTATCCAAAACCATTATGTAAGCTAAAAGGCTTTGGTAATGGATCAGTGCTTTAGGGATGAGATCTGGTTCGCCAGCTCCCTAAGACCTCCCAGCTGTCAGAAGCCAATAGCAGGGATGGTTATATGTGCACTCAAGTACACAGACAGGCACACACACACACAATTGTGGGACCTGCCCATAGAAGGTTGTGTTGTACGTTAAATCCTGAGATTATTGCAAATCACAAAGCAACACTGATCCCACTTTGTTTCCTGAAGGTGCTTAGCTCCATCAGCACTAGCCAGTCTGTGTTTGCCTAACCTCCCATTGACCTATACCCTCTATTGGAGCGAGCCTGGAGAAAGGCACACACCTAAGTGTGTATGGTTGTTGCTCCAAAGGAAAGAGAAAGTGACAAAAGAGAAAGAGGAAGTTCATTTTTCACAGCTGTCTGTTAAGGTGCAAACAATTTTGCAGGAGTGTTTCTGAGTTTGGACTAAACAGGTCTTTCATGCAGCTCTGCAGTAGAATGTGATGTCTGACTGGATCTTGTTTTTCATGTTGCTGGTTATTCAGGAGGGTCAAGAGGCTCAGAGAAGAGAAACGGAGTAAAGGGCCCCCCAGACAGAAGGATGGAGAATGGGGTGAGTTCCTGTCTTTTTAGTCATTTAAAGAACATCCAACATCCTTGTTTGTTGCTCAGTATTTGAAAAATACAGATAATTGCATCATGTTACCATTTAAGTTCAAGTTTATTTGCACAGTGATAGCAGAATGATGAAAAACCAGTGATAAAATCCATTCTTAAAAAATAGAAAGAAGAGATGTAATCAATAATTTGTACAGGTGAGATTTAAAAAGTCAAGTTCAAGAAAATAACCATCTGAAACAGAACAACATTGGATAACAGCGTCTAAACAACAAATGAGTCAACATAGAATAGCAGAACAGCGATAAGATCCACAAAATGTCAAGGAAATAAACATTTGGTAACATAACCCTGACTTAGCTAATGACAAACTGAATTATATTCACATTTTTTGAGTGTTTACAAATGATGGATATTTATTTCGGAAACTTTTGTTTTTTCATTTTTGACAACATGCAAATCGGGGTGTCTTTTAAAAAAATACATTTTTATGCTATTACATATAAATAGTTATTGGCTCTTTTTAAAAAGACTATTAGCTGCAAAAAGGTAATTTTAAGACTAAATTTGGATTGAAATTTGGATTGACCATGTGAGTTATTAGTCATATCCTTTCAGCACTTGTTTTCCTCTCCCTTGCTCAGTCTTGCAGAGAAGTAAGCTGAGAGTGTAGCTACTCTTGGAATGGGGACATGCACTTGTTTTGGCTCTAGATTTTTTTTTATGCAGTCATGCAAAGAATGGTTTAGGATTACCTTTAGAATTATAGTTGTAGAACCACTGTGAAGGTTATGCATAGTGGTGAGTTTGTCCTGAGTGTTATCTAATGGATACAAGTCAATAGAATTTCCTCAAAAAGGATGCATGTGTTTGTGTGTGCATGTGCATTTATACTGACTTTCTCTCGCTCTCTCCCTCTCTCTTTTCTGTTCTTGCCCAGGTGGCGACACCCCGGATGGACATGACCCTAGCCGAGCTGCAAGAGATGGCTGCCAGACAGCAGCAGCAGATAGACTCTCAACAACAACTACTCGCTTCCAAGGTACAGAGAGAGAAAGGGCAGGATGAGAGAAGGAATTGGATGCGAGATGGGTGGATGCGAGAGAAGAGGTTGAAAGAGATGGAGATGAAAGTACAAGGCAGCAGAGGAGAGAGAGGAAAAATGGAGTGAGATTAAAGGGGTGGTGGGATGATGCAGAGAAAGTGGAGAGATGGTACACACAACAAAGGTATTGAGGCAGAACCAGCGCACTTCTGGAAATTAAGATGGAGTGCATGTGGATGTTGGGGTAGACAGAGTTTAAGAGCAGATGAAAGTAATTGTGGATAGCTGAAGGTACAGTCTTTGTTATTTCAAAACCCTGAAAGAACTGGCTGCCTTGGATGGTCACTACTGATTTATTTCTTGCTATGCTCAGGATTTATTGGTGACGACGAGAAAGACTTGACAGGCATGATATAATTCAATCTTTGGCTGACCCTTTTTTCCTTTTTTTCCTTTTTCTTGTCTATTAACCAGAAAACACTTCTTCATGGAGAGCAATCTCAGTCTGTCTGTCTCTCTCTCTGTCTCTCCACGCCCTAACTCCTTGAATATACCCTGCAGGGTTTGCTCAGTTTATGTCCTTTAGCCACTCAGGCTGGGTTACATGCTGATCCAAACATTGTTAGTGTGTGTGCCTGAGGATAACACAGCAAGCTCAGGAATGTGACCTCAAGCAGTGATCTACACTTGCACACCAGTCAAGTAAACAAACAGGCATTACCATCAACACACACCTCCTGGAATGCTGGATAAAGGCTGTATTGTACTCATCTGGGAATCTGTTCAGGAGAGCTCAGTGTCTGGGTTATGACACACTGTGTAGTAGTGCAAGACTCTTGGATGATATTGAATGATTTAATTTAGCTTTACAGAATATTTTAACCTGTATTTAACCAAGCAAGTTGACTAAAACTACAATCTTATTTACAGCAACAGCCTTGGGTAGTAGTTGCAGGGAGAGGCTTAACATAGTGATAAGATGATATGCATAAAACTCTTGCTTTTCCTCCTCCTTTGTCCACAACTTCACCTTTGCATTACCCTCACCCTCTTTCTCCAGGAGAGTTTCTTTTACTTATCTGCCCCACAACAGAAGCACCATAGTCTGATCTGTCATCTTCTCTTCTTTTCTCTTTTCTCCTCTCGGCATCACTTTTTTTTTTAATCCCATGATTTATTCAGCATTCATTCAAGTGTTTTCTGTTTCTTTCCCATTATTATGGGCAGTGGCAGTAGCCTAGAGGTTAGAGAAGTGGGCTTATGACTGGACTGGTTGCAGTATTGCATCCCTGGACTGACTGGGGAAAACTGGATTTAGAAAGTGAAGGAGGAACAATCTCCTATCCTTCATCAATTCTTGTTAAGGGTCCCTTGAGCAAGGCACCTAACCCCCAATTGCTCCCATGGAGCTGCTCAGTGACTAACAGGAGAAGACTGTGGTTGTGTTGTGCAGCCGACAGATGTGAATATGTGTAAAAAGAGCATGCATACTCAGCCATGGATAAATGAAAGTTAATGGGGATGTTTTGGCCTAATCACATCCCTGACCCGTGTTCTCTCTTCCCTCTTTGTCCCCTGTCTCATCGCTCCAGGAGCAAAGGCTGCGCTACCTGAAGCAGCAGGAGCAGCGTCAGCAGCAGCAGGCCTCTGAACAGGAGAAGCTGCAGCGCCTCCGGGAGAACGTGGAGAACCAGGAAAGTCGACTAAAGAAAGTTCGGGCCCTCAAGGGCCAGGTGGAGCAGAAACGTCTCAGTAATGGCAAACTGGGTGAGCTCACATGATGGCTCATGGATCAATGAATGAATGAATGGCTACAATCAGGATTGGATGACTGTTTGGGTGGAAGTACTAAGAAGTGTTGGATTTTATTTTTTTTACGTTTCCAATATATGGGTGATTTTAATAGATAAAAGTTATTTGGGAGATGCCAAAATGTTTCTGGATTGTCTTTCTTTGAGTCTTTCTTAATGATATTCAATCTATTCTCTCCCTACCTGTTCCTCCCCCGCCTTCCACTACTCTTTATCCCTCTCCAGTGGAGGAGATTGAGCAGATGAACAACCTGTTCCAGCAGAAGCAGAGGGAGCTAGTGGTGGCCGTGTCCAAGGTTGAGGAGCTCAGCCGACAGCTGGAGATGCTCAAGAACGGCAAGATGGACACCTTCCACGACAACCAGAGCTCTGTGGCTGAACTGGACCGCCTTTACAAGGAGCTGCAGGTGTGTGTGTGTGTTTGTATAAACATTAATGTGTAAGCCACGGTTTGTCACATTCCCAAAGTACTACTACAGCAATAAAATGCATGGAATGAAGTTTGACAACAAAGCCACATTGAACTTTAAAGATAATCAATAATCAACTAAGATGTTGACCTGTCTCTCCTCTGTCCTTTTGTCTCATCCTCTCTGGTGGCCAGCTGAGGAACAAGCTCAACCAGGAGCAAAACTCTAAGCTGCAGCAACAGAGAGAGAGCCTGAACAAACGTAACCTGGAGGTGGCTGCCATGGACAAACGGGTCAGCGAGCTCCGAGATCGCCTGTGGAAGAAGAAGGCGGCTCTGCAGCAGAAAGAGAACCTGCCAGTGAGTTTAATTACACACACACACATGCAACATAACAGCACAACATAAACAAATATACACATGGCCTTGATGCAGGGCACCCTCACATGTCATCTTTGGCATTTGTCAAACTTGTTGACGTGGTTTTAAGACACTCTCAATTTGTCAGGACTCTAATGTTCATATCCGCTAATAAATAATTGAAAATGCTTTCGCTCAGAGCTCCCCCTAGAGGTCAGAGAGAATAAAGGCTGTTTGTTTGTATCTCTCTTTACCTCCGGAAGCCTCAGATTCCCTGGCATTCAGAGCCGACCCATACCAACGTAAGGCACCTCAACCACCTCACACAAAGGAGTCATCTCTGATCTCTCTCTTTCTGTCTTTGATCTCTCTCTGTCTGAAATGGCTGGTGGGGATCATGTCACAGAGTTGCATCTGCGTTTACACTCCCACTTCACTCTGTGTCATCTGTTCCATTTGGCAGAAGCAACTGAAGATGAGAGAGGAGTAATGAGTGTAGGCAGACATGGCAGACAGGCAGGAATGTCAAGGGAGATGCTATCTTTTCTGGCTGTGCTCTGACAGAAACAGGAAAAGGCAAACAACCAACTTACTCTTGTAACACAGAGGTGATGAGTCATTCTAGAATAGGCTGTATATAATTCAGCAAATACTACAGATCGGTTAGTTGGATCTAGTGAAATCCAATACTTCATGAGCGTTTTGTACTAGTCTTTTTAGGTGTTAATATTTTGGCTCTGAGCTCACTGCCTGGTGTCTCCCTGCTCCTCTGTTCCTCTCTCCCTGAGTTGTTTTGAACACTAGAGTTGCCATGGGACTGTTAAATAAGAGTAAACAAACTCCTCTTTGAAATAGTTTGTGTGGAGTAGAAATTAACATTCAGCGTGCTTCAGTTTGAGTGAGAATTTGCTGCATAATTGTAGGGAGAACCAAGGATGCAAGGAACAAGTGGCTGAAAAAGAAACATAATCAGACTCACTGGTTGATGGATAATTTTTGTTTCTTCTTCATCTCATAACATCTCAGTTGTATGTATCCTCTACAATATGCAGCCAATTTCACACATTTTTCAACCAATCAGGTTGACTGCCTGTCAAATATAATTATGGTGTTTTCGGTGTTTTAACATTCTTTTCTCAATCAAATTAACATTCAACCAACAACATTTAACCATATAGACTAGATTGTTGATATTTCTTATTATTCAATGCTGATTTATAACTTCTTTGTGCAGAGTAAAAAGATGTATGTATTCAGAGTGCCATCCGTGGTCTTTATTGTAGATAAGGCAAAATGGCCTGCTTAGTATGCTGCATGAAGTATTTACTAATCAAATACAGGCTGCGAGATCTCAAGTGGCCTATAAGTTAGGACATAGATAATTAATGTCATAATGGAAAATGAACATGTAATTTTGAAGTCGTACTTGAATACTTTTAGATAAATGAACAACTTGCACCCTGACAGTGGGAGAATCCAACATTAAAGAACCTTCTCTTTTGATGTACTTTTACCATATCATGAAGTAGGAGTGTGTCAGTGTGTGTGTGTGTCTGTGTGTGTGTGTGTCTGGAGATGACGGGCTAAATAGGCCCCAATGAGGAGGTGATTTACCCACACTCTGCCTGGAATCATAATGAGTGGGCCTTTTTCACACAAGCACAAAGACACACTCCGTCCAGGCTGCTCTCTCCGCCAACCAAACAGCAAGGGTCTGGCTGACATCACCCAACAAACATGTATAACCATACTGACTGAAGAGAGCTACTTTGAGAGATGCCAGCCTAGAGTCATATCATACTGTCTTCATCACATAGTCCTGGAAACAATCAGAAGGATAATAGTAGATTGGTAAACAGGGATTGGTTGGTATTTTGAACTGCTGTTGCATGTTTGTGTTTTTGTTTTCTCAAGAATGGCTATCCTGGTAAAGAGAGGGCTTCAAAAGACACTCATCTCCAGGTAACTAAACTAGCATTGGAGCTGAACTTTTGTGTCTCATCCTTTCTCTAATCTGCCCCATATTCTTGACAGGTCTTGAGTTCATCTTGTGTTAAAGGGTCACAGCTTGCCTTAATATCCTCAATTGTGTAAGATGAGTTTTCACCCAGTTTATGAGTTTTATTTTGAAAGATGGTAGTGAAATACTTTGCCCAAGTTTGAAGTAAACGTTAATCAGGCTGTATGTGGGGATTGGAGAGCATAAGGACATTTGTCTTAAGCCACAGTATCTATGATAAAGGTACTGTCATCTTTAGCACTCTGTATTTGAGTCTCAAATTGAGCAATAGACCATGAGTGATCATGCTGGCTGTGTGGGAGTGCCCAAAACCCTTTTAGCTGTTCTAAAATCACTGTAAATCACAGTGGTGAGTGGCGTATTGCTTTTATAAAATGGTGTTAACGCACCATGGTGTGAAAAAAGAAAGACTGTAAATGTTTTATTCTTAATGAATAATGATAATTGGCTATTCTTCTGCCAAGCAATATAGTTTATCAACAGTAGCTTAACAAGGTGGTTGCTAAGCAACACAAGTACCCGTATGAATGTTATTAATATTTAATAATATTTTAATATTTAACAGTTATGCAGTTATTAATGTGTGCATGTATTGGGTATTTATTTGATCACCAGTAAAACATCAGATAAGCTTTTGGCTACCAGTTTGCTTTTTTCTGTCCCTCTCGCTCCCTTTCTATTCTCCAGCTGCCCTCTGATGGTCCAGCCGGTCAGCAGTCGGGTCCGTCTCGTGTGGCGGCGGTTGGTCCATACATCCAGTCATCCACTATGCCCCGTGGCCCAGTGAGACACGACCTGCTTGTCAAACCAGCCTACCCAGACGGCACTGCCACTCTACCAGCACACGACCTGCAGAGCAAGGGCCAGCATAGGTAAGCAACCAGATGAAACCCTTATTCTATAGCTTCTCACTTGAGCCCTTCAATTTTCCAACCATGACATAGTCTCAGCCAGGGCCAAATATAGCAGCAGGCCTTCACTTTCACCCTTTTCTCATTTTACATTTACATTTTAGTCATTTAGCTGCTCTCATCCAGAGGGACTTTCAGTGAATGTAACAGTTGGGCTTAAATTCCTAGATCACCAATATTACAAGCAACCAATAGTAAGGAGTACAAAGGCCATATCTTTATTACCCTTATAATATTTCTGTGACCATAGAACAGCCATGTAAGCACGAAGTGTTAGAAATGGAATAAAAGCCAAGGAAAGCATTAAATAGGAATTATTTTCTTCTCCACTACTGTGCATTATTGTTGCTTCACAAGGTCTCAAGGTCTACCTCAACATGGAGTCATGTTTTTTCTTTTAAGAGTTGAAATGTGACAAGAATGTCCTGCCCCCAGCAGGAGCAGAGGAGTCTGGGACACATTCTGCTTGCGATGTCACCCTGAGCTCAGAAGGTAGTTAGTTATTCCACATCCTGGATGGTGTGTTGTGGCCTAATAGTGCTTAAATATGGACCTGGCCATCATCAGCAACTTCTATTCACTCTTGTGAATTTTCCTGAAACACTTGCGTTTGTTTTGCAGTGATTGAAGCAACTATGGTGTTAAATGTGACTATTGCCATGGTGTGTGTTTGTGCCCTTTTTTATCCCAACATGCTCCACTAGTTTCACAAGGGCCAGAGAGATTTATTTATACATGGGCAAATTTCTCAAATGAATGCTCCCTGTAATGGTCAGGTTGTCCCACCAGATGGGGATGGAGTGCAGGCTGCCAGACTACATATTACTTGTGCTGTATAATGGAGGGAAAGAAAGCCCGGTCAAACAAATGATGGAGAAGAGTGGAGACGTATCCCATTTAGAGATGCTCTTTGTGCTACTCTTTACGCAGCAAGTCTTACTCACGCACTCTCTCAGCCCTCCTTAAATAACTCCCCCAGTGGGTTGTGGGCTGGCAGAGAGCTTGACGTCATCAAAAATGAATGATCTGACACCAAAATTAGTCATTACAAAACAACAGCACAAGGGACCCCCCCCCCCCCTCTCTCATCGCTCTCTCTTCCTCGCCTCCTCATCAGCCGTTTTTTCCTTGTATGTGTACATAGGTTAGAACTGTAGAAAGGCAAGAACTAAAAGTAACAGGTTTTTCCCAGTCTGCCATGATGTTGCATGCAATTACTTCTGCATGATGAGCCAATATGCAGTATGGAAAGAAGACGAGAGATTGGGGGGTGGTTGCAGAGGAATCTGCTGCCGGCATGCACCCATCCCCAGTTCCTGTCCAGCAGGGCCGTTGTGCAGAGCATCAGGCAGGATCCTGACTGTTGTGCTGGTCATTGCATGGCCCCTTGGAGGGGGGGCAGGCCCTGCCTCGGCCTAGCTAGCAACATGTCTAGAGCAAAGGGAGATTTGGATATCTAAGGCTTCTTTGGTTTTCTTGTCTCTCGTGTGCGTCTTCCTCAGAGGCCATGTTCTTGCTTAACCCTCTGAAAGAGCTGCGGGCTAAGAGAAAAGGTACACACTTCTGTTTGTGTGTGCGTGTTTACCCTCTGTGTAGATTCTCTATGGTCATTTCTTTTGCCTTTGTTAAGAGTGTGTTTATTCTTTGTGTGAGTGATTGCCATCGAAAAAGATGAAAAGGATAGATATTGTTTTCATCATTTCTTAGCTATATCTTCAGTCCTATTTGTTTGTTGTGCTGCTGTTTGTTAAAGCATGCTTGTTTAGCCTTTTCTCAGTTCTGTTTCTGCTGTTGTAAATGGGGCAGTTGGAACAAACACATAACCTTCAGCTGAACTGACATTCTGTGTGGATTCTGACCAACCCAATCAGGTCTCTTATGCTGCGTGTGTGTGTACAATACACTTTTTAAGAGGTAGAACACATTCAACTACGATCGCCAGGCAATGCGTTGGAAATGGTCATTTTATTGCCATATTTAATGTAATGCTAATCTTGCCAGTTGCTAAGAGCCCCCTGCTTTTGTGGCTCATCCAATTGTTAGTATCTGAGGACATGTAAGGGGTCAATATTCAATCAACCAAAAAGATCATTATGAGAAAAGAGGCAAAACCACTGTCACATGTCATTTGTTTTTCCACAAAACCCACAGTTCTTTTACAATATAATATTGTTCTTTGCAACTTTGGGCAGGTTATGACTGAAGTTAATTTCCACTTAGTGTTTCAGTACTTTGGTATCTTTGCTTCTATGGAAGATCCTGTGGTACACACTAATACCCAAACACCCCTTGCCCCTTCTTTCTTTCTGTCTTTTCTCCCCTCCTCTCTGTCTGTCCCTCAGGCATTCAGTCATCCAAGCTGGCTGAGCGGGGCTCTTCAGGTCCAGAGTCCAACACTAACGGTCATGGTCCCGCCTCAACACTGCCACGAATGTCCTCTCACTCCAGCCACAATGTAGAACAAGGTAACACGCATACACAAGCACAAGCGCACACACAGCCTCAGCCCAGTCTTTCCACGGTGTCACACAATGTCTGAACACATCACCAACAGATGAGACAGACTCCTGACTGTTTGTGGTGTTTTTTGTTTTTTGTATGTGTTAAGATGAGACAGAGTTGAAGAGGGACAGGAAGGTGCGTCCATTTTCTATGTTTGAGCCCACCGAGGCTCCCACCACCTCCCTACGCAAGAACCAGAGCAGTGATGATCTGGTCAGGGACGCACAGGTGAGAAGGAAAGAACACACACTATTTCTAATTCATCAGCTCTTGTCCTTTAAGTATGCACACCATGTACCTCCCATCTGGACAGCATTGGCTCAGTAGCAGCTTGTGATCTTGATGTGAAAGAGCTGACACACTTGGATGAAGGTTGATGTAAATTGCCCTGAATGCAGCCAAGCACTTAAACATAGGCATGATCTCCATGGTTCAAAACACTTATCTACTACTGTATTGTGCTCTACAGTTCCATTAGTTAGAGATTTCAGTTTTCAGATGACACTGGGAGATTTCACATTACAAGAATTACACAGTGGGTACCTCAAACACACATTTAGAAACTTAGTGCAGTGACCTGTGATCTGGATAATGGATGATAACCAAAAAGACATTTTAAAACATCTTGGTCTAACTAGCTTTGACTTCAAGCTGTAAGTGGCCATATTGAGTAATTATGTGCTCTTATTGTAAATCATTTTAAGTAAGTATCTGCTCAAAAAGCCCTAAGCATTGATGCTGTCCTCGACCAGCCTGTAACGTAATGAGAAACCCATTGCTCCTGTAGAGTTAAACATCTTAGAGTCTTTACAGAAATAAATCACCGACCATGGTTTGTTCATTACCAGAAAGACTCCTCCCTGGTATCTAAATTGCTATCCCTGTTTCTCTCCTCACATCTCTCCAGTCTGCTGCTAAGGCCCCAGTCAAGGTGCCTCCACCTGTCCCCAGCAAACCTAAAGGCCCTGCTGCCGGGCCTTACGGAAAGTCAGCCCTCAACACGGGCACCTTCCCTAAAGCCAAGCCCCACAGCCAGCAGCCCCAGGCCGCACAGGGCCGCAGCCCCCTCCCACCCTCTCAGAGCCAGACACTCCCCCTGCCCTCCAAGCAGGATGCTCCACCTGCGGCCACAGTGAGGCCCTTCACCCCAGAGCTGCCCTCCTCTAAAGACTCCAGTCTGAGTAAGAAGCCCCAGACCCTAGCCGCCAGCTCCATCTACTCTATGTACACCCAGCAGCCTGTCCCAGGGAAGTCCCTCCAGCCTGGTGTGCAGGGGGCTCTCAATAGGGCCCAGACCCGCGGAAATGGATTTGTCAGTGGTAAGAAAGTTTTTCTAACTTTTTCAGATTCATGCCTGAATGATGTTGTTGAGGCTATAGCTTTATTTAAAGTTGAGTATCTCAACCTCCTGTGAATAGAGATGAATGGGATGTCTTTCTCCTTTTGATTTTCAGCATGGTACACTCAGTAGTAGAGTCCAAACATAGACATGTCCATTGCTCTACCTGGCTTCCCTCTAAATACAGTACTTAATCCAACCATATATGAGAGGGTCCTGACTGAGAACAAGCCTCAAATAATGAATGCCATTGAATGCATCATTTTCTTTGCTTTAGGTTTAGATTGAAGCTGTATCAATCTCTGTGAGAAGTTTCCTCCTGAGTGGAGTAGGATAGCGATTTTGAAATCCTAAGACTAATACTGGAGTAATACAACCAGCTGGCTGGTTGGCTGTGTCAGTGTGGGTCCATATGCATAAAATATCTGAGAATAGGACTGCTGATCCAATATGAGTTTGGCTCTTCAGACATACAGAGGTTAGTGTGGTCATATGACTTGACCAGTGATCTTGAAATAATTATTCCTCTCCTGTGTCCTGATGTTTTATGCATACGAGTCTTGGTGATGCCATATGTAAGTCTAAGATGTACACAAGGCTGAAGTATTGTATAGGTCCAATGTATGTAAGGTAAATCCACTCCTCTGCCGTCCTGTTGAACATACTCAACATGAACATATTCACACGCCACTGACCAGATGAACAGCTAGAGAGGCTAAGCCATCTGTTACATCTTCTCTTCTTAAACACATTTACAGGCATCCATACATGCTGGTTGCTGGCTGGAAGTGTGGAAATGAAATGGAACAACATTTCTCCAGCCCTGATTCCATTTATAGGATTTTCTTGTAATGCACACTAGCACTGTGAAATTAATTGCAATGATATATTCTAATGCAGCGTTTCCCAACCTTTTCCCCTCTCTGGCACACTTTCCAAATTTACAGAATCTCATGACACACCACTCTCAAAAACATGCACACACACACACACACACACACACACACATCTTAATGGTCAAGTAAATATGACTTAGGTAGGTATAATATTTCACAGTATGTATTAATAGCCATGCAGATGCCATATATACAGGTCTGCCAAAAATACAGACATTCTCAAATTCTCATTTGCCAGTGGTCCAGGGCCAGTGGTCATTATTCATTTGACAATGATACATTTAGAGAAACTCCTCTTACAGGTTACATTTAACTAGTAAAGCAAGATCGCACTTCCACAGACATCATGTTTAACTTTGTTAACTTGTTTGCTGTCTGTGTTTGTATGTAGTGTATGGAAAACCAGTGATCCCCAGTGGAGGTTCCCAGCACCCAGAGAATCCTTATCTGGAGCACCACTCCCCTGCCCTAGAATCTGAGGTGGACCACAGTGGAGCCCCCCAGGGAGGCCCTAGCCCAGCTGAGGGCCCCCAGCCAGAAGTGGAGCGTATCCCCCGGCCCCTCAGCCCCACCAAGTTGCTTCCCTTCATTTCCAACCCCTACCGCCACCAGAGTGACGGGGACCTGGAGGCCCTGAGGAAGAAGCTCTACAATGCCCCAAGGCCCTTGAAGAAACGCAGCTCCATCACTGAGCCAGAGGGCCCTGCGGGGCCCAACATCCAGAAACTCCTTTACCAGAAGACCACACTGGCCGCTATGGAAACCACTGTCACACCAACCACTCCCACCTATCCTGGTGAAGCAGAGAGGGCAGCAGAAGGATTGTTGGGGCCGGGGGTTCCAGGCCCTCTGAGTGGTGCAGAGAACAGCCAATCAGACGAGGACCAGACTCTGGAGGGAGGACAGATCCCAGCACAGATCCCTGGTCCTAATGTCCCCAACCCAGCCCCTGCTGAACAGACCAACCCACCCTCCGCCACCACTGAGAGTGAGGACATTATCATCCCCCCTCCTCCCCCAGCACACCCAGCCCCCAGGCCAGATGATGCTCTCTTCCCACCACCGCCCCTTGCTGGCTTGGAGGAGACAACACCCAGCCTGCCCCCTCCACCTCCAGAGGGCTTCCTGGAAGAGTTTCCTCCCTACCCACCGCCCCCATACCCCAGCGGAGCAGAGCAGGATAGCTTTGGGGAGGACACCTTTAACATGAAGGCACCAGAGGTCACCGGACAAGTCACTCTGCCACCGGTATGGATCAGTGTCTTAAACTGCTGAATCACAGTGATGTGGCTCTGAGTAGCCTACTTTGTATTTGCTGGTATAACTGTGGGTAACTGGGTACGTGTTATGACATCAGGGTAGATGTAGATAATCCTTTTGTATGCTGTTGTACTATATGTGTTTATCAACTCCCTCACATGTTATTTGTTAGTTCCACAGTGGTAGGTCATGGGTTATTCTGCTAGTCCTGGCTACAGACTGCACATGCTCAATTTAATGACCCGCTGTTGACCTGTTGTAATGTTATATAATTAAATAATCCACATCAAGTACCGCTATTGTTTGGGGAGAAAGTGGGCCCTATTCAGCTTATACTAAGCGGATATACCCTCCCAGATTTCTAGCCTACTCCTCCTCCCCTCCATTTATTGAGCTGTGTTCGATCCAATCTACATTTTCTTGTTCTTTAGCCTATATTGATCCTCAATAAGAGGGTTAAACTGTGAGGTGGAGGTGAACCATCTCTAATCAGCTTTCATAATCATAGCTTAGTGAAATCAAATGGTTTCATAGTGCTTGTGGTGCTAAGGTGGTTTAGTGCTGAAATAAGAGTTGGAGAAACAAGCCCCTCCTTCTCCTCCCTCAGACCACAGCAGTGAACACAGCTGAGTGGATGCTTCCACTTGACAGGTGTCTGGATGAGGCTCTAACAGTCTTGTTTGTCTTCTCTGGGTATTAGCTAGTGGCTGTTTGAGATCATCAGTGTGCGACAAAGCTTTTTTTTTTTTTTCTCAGAATAGCTGGACTTGTGCTCCTTCTCACCTGTATGATTGTGTCTTTAGGGAAAGCGGACCAACTTGCGCAAGACTGGCTCTGAGCGCATCGACCACAGCATGAGGGTGAAGTTCAACCCACTGGCTCTGCTGCTGGACTCCTCTCTGGAGGGAGAATTTGACCTGGTCCAGAGGATCATCTATGAAGTAAGACTCCACAAGATACACACGTCGTATACATCTCTCAGTTTATGTTGGTCAATAACATGTAACATGCCTGTTTTACTAACTGTAATTTCTTTAACACATTTCTTGCTGTAGTAGCAAGCTATCATGGTACCATAGAAAGTTCAATTTAAAATAACTACATTTCTTTGAAAAAATATTTGCATCTCGGTTTCCCCTCGTCACACTAAATTTCTCGATCACAGGTGGAGGATCCCAGCTTGCCCAACGATGAAGGCATCACTGCATTACACAATGCTGTCTGTGCCGGGCATACCGAGATCGTCAAGTTCCTGGTCCAGTTTGGAGTTAATGTCAATGCTGCTGACAGCGACGGCTGGTAAGTTAACTGTTATCTGGCTGTTTACGGCACCATTGTACAGCAGTAATACAAATCATCCCAGCTGCTCTTCTGTCTCCACCTGGATTAATGCATTTGTAAACTCCCTCTATCCACCCCCGTTGCCTCATCCTTCTCCCTCCCTTTCCCCCCCTTTCCCCTTGACTTCTAATTCACCCACCCCTCTACCCCAGGACGCCTCTTCACTGTGCTGCCTCCTGCAACAATGTACAAGTGTGCAAGTTCCTGGTGGAGTCTGGGGCAGCAGTGTTTGCAATGACGTACAGCGACATGCAAACAGCAGCTGATAAATGTGAAGAGATGGAGGAGGGCTACACCCAGTGCTCTCAGTTCCTCTATGGTCAGTGGATGCTACTGAAGTGGGTGTGTGTGGGTGTGGGATTGCGTGGAGAGAGAGAGAGTGATGTATGCTGTGTTTCTGTGTGGCTGAGGATGGCAGTTTCACTATGCTTATAATCTGCCTGTGCTGATATTTACTTTTCGATGTACATTAATCTCCTTCTGTGTCCATCCTCAGGTGTGCAGGAGAAGATGGGCATCATGAACAGGGGCGTGGTCTACGGTCTATGGGACTACACCAGTGAAAACCCTGATGAGCTGACGTTCCGCGAGGGTGACTGCATGACCATCGTCCGCAGAGAGGATGAGGACGAGATCGAGTGGTGGTGGGCGCGCATGGCCGACACCGAGAGTTACATTCCCCGCAACCTCCTAGGGGTGAGTCACCGTGTCCAACGGCATCCTGGATCTACTAACTTCACATCAGTGTGCCGTCAAACATAGAACAAGTCAAGACAATGTAATGACGTTGATAAAGTGTTTCTGAAAAGTACAGTGCAGTGTGTTGATGTTGATGTCTTCCTGTTGTCCTAACAGCTCTACCCCAGAATAAAGCCAAGACAGAGAAGCCTGGCTTAGACCATGAAGATCTCTATTTCAGTCTCCAAGATGGACTTTTTAACACACAAACAAGCTTTAACAGACTGGGAGAGAACAGGCCAACAATCAAATGAAGAAGAAGAAGAAGAATCAAGGACAGACCAAACAACATGAAGGATCTTTAACGACTATGAACTCTCTGGCCCAACTGGCACTTTTCTATATCTACAGCAGAGGATTTCCACACGTATTTTTCCAGACCACTCTGTGTACTGTACTTAAGACACTAATGGCATTATTTTTTTGTGACCTTTTTTGTAATCAAGTGTCTGGAACAGTTTATAAAGTGAATGGAATTCAAATGTTGGGATATAAATGGAACAAACAGTATTTTTATGCTAGTGATTTTTACACTTTGAATAATCTTTTGAAGCTTGTCTTCTGGGTTACTGGCTATTTTCTGGTTTCATACAGTTGGGCCACAACAGTGCATGAGATGAATGAGTGGATGTTTCTGTTACCGTGACAATCTTTTGGGACTTGGTACCTATCATTATCTGTGTTGAGTAACTATGCCTCTGCATAACTGCATTGGAGGTGTACATTTTCACTTTCGACTACCACTGTTCTAGCGAAGTCAATAGAAAATGAAATGATTGGTGTATGTTCTGTTGACAAGCAGTGGTGAAACCTTTGAATGAACTATTGATTCTGTTGTCTATGATACCAAGAAAGCCAGTCTGTTTTCCCACACTGGCAAAGTGGTTGAGATACCATAGATATACTCTGTATACATGTATTGTCACAGCAACTAGTGAAATATTACTACAGGTATATTATTGTGAAAACCGGCTTTGAAAATTGAGAGACCACTTGTCCAAGGAGGAGATGACATGCAGTATGATCTTAATCATTTTATTACAGCAATTCAAGAAGGATAAGATAGTGTAAGGCAGCCTAATCCCAGAAACCTTGACTTTTTTGTAGTAATTGGTAAGAGATGACACTCTACATTATAAGGGCAGATGATAAATCATGTCAAATCATGTCTGTAAAGCAAATTTGATGGAAATTATCATTCATTCAAAGTTCCTGAAACTCGTCTCATCACGTATCTGTCAATGCAGATGTATTTATTTTTGTTACCATGTATTATGTTTTCTTTTATCCTCTTGTCAAAACCATAACCACACATGTAGTATTTCAGACATTTACAATAAAATACTTTGTACTAAGTTTACAGTCTATTGGTGTTACTGACCCCAAATGTTAACTTTTATTTATTGTTGTGGTAAGGGGTTATAGAAACCAGATTGATTTTATGCTACATCTATATCAGGCTGCCAATACATATTGTGTTCTTTAATAATGGTTATTCAGGAAAAAAATATTTTTGGTGACTTGGTACTGAACACTTCTTCTACATAATAATAAAATGTAGATGATATCCAACCACAGTAGAGTATAAAATGAGCAATGGACAGGACAGGACATGACAGGAAGTGAACCTATCTGCCCAAAAAAAGCCTGTTTGCAGAAATAAAGATTATTGAATTGACATTGAATGTCTATCAATTGATATATTTTGGTCTGTACTTATTAGCTACTTTGCAATGGCAATATAATTACAAGCAGGGCTGGGTCGGGCCATTGCTCCCAGGATTTAACTGACTGGTGACTCTTCTATTAGTGCTATCCGGAGCTCGCTGGAACACTACTGTTGTTCCACCTGATGATCAATGATATTTGTCCACACACGAGTATCCTGCACCACTTCATGGGCCCAGTGTTGCTGTGACGCTCCCGCCATCAACTCGTGTGAATTTCTGTTGCTCCACATACAACTCTGGAGTTCCTGAGCACGGCGATAAATCCACGAGGAATCAGAGAATGAACTCAAATATTTAACAGTGCCTCTCATACCACTTTGAAAAAGTGAAAAGCATAATGATTTTGCTTTCTGCATAGAGCATTAGAGTCTTCAAACAGTGATGCATACACAATGCATACACTGCAAGCACTGAATATATATAACTATATAGTATAATATACTGCACAAATATATCACTATATCACTATTATTTGTATTTTCAGAGAGATTTAATAAGTCCACTAATATTTGTAGATAGTATCCCATTGTACATTAAACATGATTTGTGCATTGATCCAAAGTTATGAATACAAACGTACGTGGGCTGATAGATAGATGGTATTGTGGTCCCTGATAATCAGGTTCCCCATTAATCTCCACAGCACACCAGTGATTTCCAGAGTCTTTCAGGTTCACTTCAGTCAGGGTCACTGCTGACTTGCTTGCTGGATTATATCATCCAAGATTGAGGCCTGGTCTAGTTTCATAGCATCAGACAGTATGAAATAAATCCCCCTTACACATGTATTTGACATGTTTGATGTACTTCTGATCATGTGAACATGGATGGATAGTGACCAAGCCACCTTTCTGCACAGGCACCTTTACAACACAGTAAGTACCAGTGGCCATCGGAGAAGAAGAGAACTTGTTTCGGTAGCTCTGAATGTTTGACTACAGACTACAGGAGGTATGGCAAGACTTCAGCTTCCTGACTAAACACTGATTTCAGCTCTTCTCCTTGCTGCCTCTTTTATGTGCAAATGCTCCCCTCTGTGGAAAGAACTAAGTATTGTTTTTAATATGCCTGCCTTTTGGCTAGAGGAGTGGAGTGGGTAATACTGTCTTATTTTTACTGATTCTATTTTTTATTGTATTTGAATGATTTTTATGTTTGTTTGATAATTCAGATGCCTCCCCTGTCTCCTTGCCCTTCTGCCTTCCCATTCTGTGTAACACAAGCACAGACTTGTCACAATACTCCCAGATAGGGGCAGTGTTGGCTTGGTGTTACTTTGAGAGGAAATGGATCTCGTGAAGACTTAGTAGTCTCTGTCCTCCCTGAATGCAAGTGAGCCAGAGATGGGAGTGAAATTGCCGTGGTGTGACTATAGTACTACATACATAACAACATGCCAGCAGACTCTCAGCCATCCATGGCACATGAGTATTGGTACAGTCAACTAACATTGGTTATCTTTGCTGTGAACTGCATTTCAAATCAAAAGATGAATATGAGACAAAAAAGTTTATTTTTGCTCACTTGTTACAAATTGAATCAATTGTCCATAAAAAAGACTTTCACCTTGATTTCCTCTTAATCAACTATCTCAAAATAAGAACAAAGAAAATAAATAAGAAAAATTGGGTTTTGAATGCCTCAGCAACAATGAATTTGTGTGCAGGAGTACAATGCAATTTATTTTTCTGTTTAATAATATTAAACTCAATAATCTATATTTGTCTTTATTGTAGTGTGTCAACTTCTGCAGGGCGTTCACCACTGGTTCATTATTTGTTACGCCAGAAACTCGTGTGTTCATGAGTTCAGCTGATGTTATTGTCCACGTGAAGTGTGAATGACGGACGTGACCAGATAAAAATGTTATATTGACGTGTTTTGCTCATAGGTTTTCCTTTACGTATAATCCTAGTGTACAGTGACACAACTCAGTGTTAATGTAAACCCATAAAGTATGTGATGAGATTCAAACAGCTTCTTGAAAAGCAGATACTACACAAATAATAGAATACATTCAAATCAAGTTGCCTGCAGCAGACAATAAACAATTCATGACTGGAATTTCAGCTGACTGGTTTGTGATGAAGTTGGTTTTTTTTACTCACAGACAGTAATCTTGTTGCTGATACAACCCTTTATTGAGTTGTGTATTATGGAGTGACGATGATATAAGCCGGCATCTGCAGGTCTTCCATTACAACCAGCCAAAGTGAAACAGATTCAATCCATTCATAGTCACGATCATGAATTTTCTATTGGTGTCATAAGAGACACGCTGTACCACCACGGACGCTCCAGCTAGTAATCTACTATTTCCAGAATAGTTGTCCACATATGAGCTACCCATCCTGCATCACTTCATGGGCCCATTGTTGCTATGGCAACTACAGACAGTGGCACTCCCTCCATGAACTCCAGTGAACTTCTGTTGTTCTACATATAACTCTAGGGTTCACAGAAATCCATCAGGTATGACTAGGTAAACCATAAAAAACCCTTCTTGCAAGCCAATTCTGAGCGAGATAAAAGGGAGACTTCAGCATCAAGACTGACCTCTGAACAGTTAATTCAAAATTGATTAAAAGTTCTGTGGAAATAAAAGCAGCAGAATCACACCTGGAATGACAGAGAGCTGGTATTGATCAGACCTGTGACTGATTTCCACAGCACACTGGTATGTTTCAGAGCCATGCCTGGTTGTTGTCGTCATCAGAGATAAAGGCCTGATCTATATTCTTGTTGTTGGTCCGTATAAAATAATCATTAAAATCCCACTTGGACTTATATTTCACTTGGTTTGTGTTCCTCTGGGGAACATGGAGGAGTGATAGAGCCACCTTTCCTCACAGGCACCTTCATTAAGTGTTGAGTGCCTGTGTAGGCCTGTGTAGAGATCCAAAACATAATGTTTTTACCCAAGGGTCTGGAGATGAGGAGGGGGAAGCAGAGAGATTCATGAGAAGGCCATAGGTGGAATTAAGACTTTGGGCCTTAATGTTAGTAATGTGTGCTTCTGTATTCAGCCAAAATGTGTGTTTTGGTGGAGAAAGGACCTAAACAAGAGTTACAGTGACTGTAATTGTTGTTGACCTTTAACCCTTTACTGGGTTATTCAAGAGCAATAAGGGGAAATGCTTCTTTATTTTTCTTTTTTTAATTCTTTTTTTTTTTAAGAATATTTTTCAAATGGGGAATGTACTGAATTGCTGTTGTAGAGCACCAATGTACATCACTGAAACATGCTGGAAAGGTTCAAAGTGATGCTTTTTGTCAGGTGTAATTAAATTTGAGTTTAAGGCAACATTAAAGCAAAACTGAGATTTGGCCATCAATAGTAGGGACTGAATTTATTTATTTATTTTAAATATACACAACAATCCAAATCTATTTTGGATGTCAGTATGCAAACAATCCACAGTCAATTATAATAAATATTTAATATATGCCTCGTTTTCTATCTTCGTGAAAAATGTTGTGGAAATGTATTTGTTGGACTAGAACTTTATTTCCTAATAGATCATACAGCAACAAACGTTGTGTGTAATTCCCTCTGTGTGCAGCAAGGTGTCAGTAAGACGTCGCCTTCTAATAACATTGAATGGGACAGGTTCATGCACCCTTTTCACTTTGCCTCATAATGTAACTGTACAGGCTATTTCTCCAGATACACCCAAGGCAAGTGTGCCAGTGAACCAGATAATGTCAGCAGTATCGGACTTCACATCATCAAATAACACCCTGCTGATCAAACTGGACGAATAGATTCAGTGTTGCCAGGCTAGAGGGAAAAAAAAGTGAATAGGCTCGGAGGGCGGGCCACCTGTGACGGCAAATTATTGGCGAAGATCTGCGAGTTTTTCACAGGCGCTTCGCTGTCAGTATGTCAGTGCGCCCGCTTGGCTCTGTGCTGGATGTGTGTGAGTGTGTGTAGGGGGCAAAACTCACTTGGATAATCTTGAGCACAGGCAACATCAATGTTCCTCTCTTCAAGGAATCTCCACATGATCCAGGTAAGATTCACTGAACATTGCGCGACTGCTGATTGGATATACACCAACGAAAAATCACTATAATAATCCTATGATATTCCTATAGGGGCTTTGTAGTGTATGTGTGTGTGTGTGTGTGTGTGTGTGTGTGTTACTCAATAGTGCGTTTACAGCCCTGATCGTACTTTATGGTATTGTTTTTTATTTTATCTTCTGTGCTATCATTATGATATTCCTACAACGTGCCTATAGAGACTTATAGTTTTGCTGTGATATTTGTATAGTATCCTTCTAAATTTTATTATAGGATTACAACGTCTTTTCCGTTTTGGTATTTATAGTTGATCTGTGTTCTGGATACCTGCTGCGCAACCTAGTAGCCCAATGCCCGTTGCGAAAACTGATAACACAAGACAAAGGGCAGGTGACAGAGAGTGCCTGTTACAAGAGTCTAATAGAGACCTAACCAAAGAGAAACAGGCCCAATATCAGTTAGCAAATGTAACTTTTAAAAGCATAATTCAGTGGGACTATGTGAAATTGTCTTTGCCACATCTTCCTTTGTGCAGCTCAGTCATACTCTCAGCTCTGCCTTCCTGCTTCACATTACTGCATTACTAAACTCCAAGTCCTCTGGGGCTATGGTGCTGAAATGACTTCCAACCCGTCAGAAATCAACAGAGGGATGAGCGCGGATTAGGTAATGTGCATAGTAAAGCTGTATGATTCAGACTCCACATCCGGAGTGTGGGATGCCAACTGGGCAGCGGTGATTAGGGGAAATCAGCTCTAATCACACATGGATGACTTGAAGGCGCTCGAAGAGCCAAATGGTTAGCCAATCATTGATTTGTTGCAAATGGCTAATCAGCCGGCTCGTTTCCAGACAAGCTGATGGTATTTGGAGGTCTGATCTAATCATTACATATCACCAGGGATTTAGTCAAGAGTAAATCCACCTGAAATCTGTTTTTATCCCCCTGTACAGCCTGACATAAATCTTTATGGCATAAAATCACAGTACACATGGTCCTATGTAGTATCAAACTGATGCAAGTCATATGAAGAGAGGGTCTTTTAACAAAAAAAAGGATAAATTATTTTTAAAATTATATTATTATTATTTTTAAATGATATTATTTTTTAAATTATATTTCTGAAAATATTAGATTTTTTGGAAAGTAATGTCATGTGTATATTGTTCCATTTCCCTCTATTACATCCTCACACTACAGTGTATTTCCTACACCATGCAGCACATTGACCATTCATTGCTTCCTCTCTGACGTTGCATTGTGAGCAGAATAAACCTAGTGTGAAAGGTCAGTTTAAAGAGCACACTGTGTGTTGTGAATGAGGCAGTAAAAACGTGTACGGCTATAAAAGTATAATACAGTAGACTTGGAACAGATACAGTTCAGTCTCCAGTTAGCTCTCTTTTGTCTGTCAGAAACAAGAGTGGTATAAAGCAGTCTGTCTCTCAGCTGGAGTGCAGTACAATGGCTTTGACTGTCATCTTTTCTACCATTTGTCACACACACACATACACAACGCAGAAAGAGAGCGCCGCCGTCGAGGCTTTTTGGGCCAGTGTTGTCTGTTGATAGAGCTGTCATGGCAGTGCTCCAATCTGTTCCACCCAGGCAAGTTTATAGACACTTTCTAATTGCCTGATAAAATCCATTTCTTTGGATGGATGTCGCGGGACTCTGAGTTGGCAGCAAGATCAGGGGAAAGAGAGATTAGAAAGGTTAGGGGTCAGTACATGAGTGGTACAGTCACGGTAATTTCCTCTGGGCCCTCCTTATTTCATTTTCATGGTCTCTCTTTCTACGTATCCCAACGTTTCGACTGGTGTGCTCAGCGGCCAATTAACAATTGAAAGCATCTGCGTTGAGGGGGTCCAGGGTGCTGAACACACGTCAGCAGTGATGGATTTTAGATGACAGAGAATTGGGAATGCACTATTGTCAGCACTTCCCTGTTCCCCCTCTGCACTTTACTTTATTCCGACTGTCTTGTTCATTGGGCTCTCCCGCTCTCCCTCTCTCTCTCTCTCTCTCTCTCCCTCTCTCTCTCCCTCTCTCTCAACTCCTCTCTGTCTGTCTGTCATATGCCTGTGAAACATTTTCATTTGAATGGACAGCTCTTCCTTTCAGGATGACTAAGACTGTGTCAGGACCACCGCGGCTAGCTGACTGGCTGACTCACTGATTGGTAGGATTCAGACCCTGGCAGCCCATTTGAGTTATTTCAACTCAACCTGATATGCAGGAGTCAGATAGATGACTCACGGAGAGAGCCTCAGCTCACCTCCTCTGGCACCAGGAGGGCCTTGAAAAGCCTCAGAAGGCACATCACAAACCTTCACAAGCATCTGGAGACGCAGCACATTCAGACAGAGAAGAATGGCCAACTGAAATATACTTATCATATTGGAAGAGCTGTGCAGAAAGCAATACATAGCAAAATATTCCATACACACAGATGACTTGAAACTGTGGATACTGTACGTCTACATGGTGAGCCAGTGACTCCCTGTCATCTTACTGTTCCCAGACTGCTGTTACTACAGTGTATCTCTAGTCTACACCTGCATGCTGCTGTGGTCGTCCTTAACGTTGTTACGCTGAGTGCAGCCATGCACACTTGGAGGTGTGTGTGTAATTGTGTGTGTGTGTGTGTGTGTGTGTGTGTGTGTGTTTAGGTGCTTGTAATTGTATTTTTAAAGGAAAGAGCAAGAAGGCTCTTTAGGGTGCAAGAGGTAGGCTCCTTCCTTTCACAGTTTGTTTAATGGAAAGTGCTCGAGCGTTTACATTTGGAACTGGCAGAGCATTTTAAAGACAGAGAGTCAGTGTGTGTGTATGTGTGTATGTGTGTGTGTGTGTGTGTGTGTGTGTGTGTGTGTGTGTGTGTTTTAAAAAGAGAGAGAGAGAGAGAGAGAGAGAGAGAGAGAGAGAGAGAGAGATGTCACTATTCCTCTAAATAAAATGGGACAAGGTCAGTGATGCTCCACAGATTGTGTCTGTCAATGTATTCTCAACGTGAGACACAGCGCTGGTGCACGTGATGGTGACACTGCCCCGCCCCCCATCTCCCCCTCACCCCCCCTTCTATCTCTCCCTCACCCCTTCTCTCTCTCCCTCTCTCACGCCATCTCTACTTTCGCTTTTCTTTTTTGCCTCCCACATCTCTCAACTCTTGTTCTGCTGGTACGACATTAGCACTCACAATCACATCACATCTTAGAAAATATCATATTTTACAATCTTTCCCCTGTGGATTTTATTCCTCTTAGTACGTACGTATGACACATAGTTCTGTTCAACAGCCATTAGTTGGTATATTTTCACAGACGTCTTTATACTAGGCTACTGCTGCTCACACACACACACACACACACACACACCACTCTTCATTGATCTACAAAAGCCCTACAGTTTGTGTCTCGTTCAGGTCTTGCCACTCAACTGGACCAGCTCGTATTCCTTCTCCACTTCCCCTCTAACCTCGACAGAAAAGACTCGTATTGTTGAGTTATTACTTTTTCAAGCACATGAGCTGAGTTTTGTCCTAGTATAGACATGGACTAACACTGTTGCTTTTCCTGTGTTTATTTCAGTTTTCTCCACAACCTTCAATCCCTTCTACGGTGTCCTGAAAGAGCCGAGACAAGGCTGCCTGTTTGTCTGAGTCGGTGTGTGTGTGTGTGTGTGTGTGTACGTGAGCCTGTGGGCGAGCATGCTTGTGTGAATGTCTTTGGATACATCCCAGTCGGAGAGTGTGTGTCCCACGAGGCGCTCTACAGAGATGAAGGCGGCTCCATCCTCTGTGTTGCTGTCCACGCTGCGGCTCCTGCTGCTGAGCTGCTGTGTGTGTGTGGCAGCCGGCTACCCCTTCAGAACGCCGCTGGACCTGGACGTCACGCCACGCATCACTGTACCGACCAGTGGTAAGGAGGACACATGCACACACACATACTGCATACACACTCAATTAAGGGCTTTGTTCCAAGACGTAAATGTATCAGTTGGATCATCCATTTTTTAAAGAGTCTGTTTTGTAGTTGAAGGTCTTGACATGTTGAAGGAGAGTGGAATGGTGGATATCTAATTTTGGAACGAAACTCTTCTTTCTTTTTCTTTCTGTAAAATTGCAGGCGCCTCCTTCTCTCTCTCTATCTTTTATCTATCTCCCTGGAAAGAGATTATTTTCCTTCATCTCTTACTGTCTCACACTCTCTTTTCTCTTACTCTCACTCGATTCACTTCTTTGAACCTCACACACCTCACACACACACACACAGACACACACTCAGCTGCTGCTTCTTATAACTGCTTACCACAACCCTTTTTGTCAAGTATGATTTTTATTGAATGGTGGTTTGTTATTCAGTTGGCCCCTGACTGATGCCTGATGCATCTAGCCGGAGGATTATAGCAGATCAACCCTCCAGAGACAGAAGCAGACTAGCAGACTAGTGAAGTGCTTACACTTGGATCACTGCAAAGCATCCAGTAGAGACTGACACCACTGTAAGTGGTGGAGAAGCACCGTAACCATGACAACTGTTGGAGTATGGCACAAGGCTGTAGTATACAGTATTTTTCTCTTAACGGGTGTGTGTGTGTATGTGTGTGTGTGAGTGTGTTTGTGTGCATTGGTACCAGTGGCTTGCTTGCACATGATGGGTTTACATACATGCCTGTGTGTGTGTGTATACCCTGTTATATGATCATGGAGTTAGCATCCTTTATTTCTTGATACAGGCTACAGATGTGTGAATGGGCGTTTGCACCCAAATCCAGTCCATGCCAAATTTCACCTCCCTTATCAGATCATGCTGGTAGGACAATAGTCCTGCTGTCTCCCGCTTCTCTTAAATCAGCACTATCACCACTTGCCTTCATTATCTATTTTTCTGATACTCGTTTCCCTGTCACCCCCTATCACTACCCTTATCTCAATTTCTCTAAATCACACTTAGTGCTTAGGTCTGCCCACAGGTTCTCCTACATGATTCATCTCCCTGTCTGCTGCCCCATCAATCTTTCATCTACTCCCCCTCTGCCGTCCATCTTTCAGCCATCCTTCTCTTCTGCTCATTTTTGTTCTCCACTAGTTTGTACTTTTTTAATGGTTGCATTATCTTCCTTTACTTCCTTCACCTTCGCTTTACCTTTCCTCTCTGTTTATTTTCCTTCCCTCCTCTCGATGAGACTTCGATACACAAACGTACCACTAATCCCTTTAATCTCTGTGTTTCTTAGCAACCTAAGGCAAAGCCTCCAATCCTGCATGGTGTAGTTAAATCACACATGCATGCACACTCACACACACCCGCACACAACTGCGCTCGCTTCTTGTTGCAATGTTCAGTATTTTAGTCCATTGCCATAAACAAGGTGAAAAAATACAGGGGGTTGTTTAGGGTTATTACTTTTGATGAGTTCCAGCGCTCAGTTTTGAGCAGCTGAAAATCCCAAAACTGACAAAGAGAGTTAGAGAGTGAAATGAGACATTTAAAAACCGTTTCATTACAGATTCATTACTGATTTCAACCCGTCATTTTCACTTTGAGATGAAGTTGGTGGATTTAACTTGCAGAGATTGTTGATTCAATACCACCTGGCGATCTGTACTTCCCTACGCTGAACTGTAAACAGGCCTGACGTTGGTCAATGGGTGTGTGTACGTACAGCTTGAGTGTCCCGGTCCTATGCTTCAAGGTTGTCAGCGCCTTTTTACTGTGTGTGTGCACGTGCGTGTGCATGCGTGTGTGTGTGTGTCCCTGAACATCATGTCCTGTCCTGATCAGCTGAGGTCCTTCATCATGTTTGCTCAGTAAATAATATCATCTGGGTTTCTCTCTCTCTCTCTCTCTCTCTCTCGCCTCGTTCTTTACTTTTCTTTCTTTCTTTCTTTCCCCCCCTTTTTCCCTAAAATGTTATTTTCTCCTATAATCTGGTAGGCTAAGGCTAGAATGTGCTTCTGAATGTTATTCCATCATCATATATAGCTAATGTAGCCCACCGTGAATCCTAACCTCCACCAACTTCCCTTCCCTCGCTGCTAGTCGGTGCCTGAGGGGTGAGGGAGGTTGCTTCGCATTACCTTACTCCAGCTGTCAGTCCCTCACCTGCGGGGAGGTATTGTGTGTCTTAATGCTAGGATTAACCCAGGGTCTCCGCCAGGAAACTTGGGTATTGTCACGATTAACATCCATTGTCGTCACTTACAATGCGGCACTCATAGTGTTGGTGTGTCCGCTCATGTAGGGTAGTGTAGGTAATTGTTCTGATCCGCTCAGAAAAGCCCTTACAGTGATCAAGTAACACTATACTTCCCCCTGCTGAGAATAAGAGAATAACAGGTAGATATGTGATCACGTAGAAGGAGTACGGGGTTGGAAGTGGCTGATGCTGATGAAATAAATGGAGTTGATGGGATTTTGCAGCAGCAGATAGGAACCATGTCTTCAGGGAGATTCATACTGAAGAAGGCAGTGGATTGGCTGATGAAAAAGAGAAAGTTTGACACCTTTGTTTGGGCATGTCAAGCTACTGTAATCATCAGTAGGCATCAAAAGTGGCTCACTTTCAGCTTCGCTGCCTTTATGGCTAATTGCTGTCAAAACTTCACCCTAGATGATAGTCATTGCGGAGAACTCCACTTAATAAAAGGCACATCAAATATTTTAATCAAACACAACTTGCAGGCAGCATTACTGTTTTTTCACAACATCACAGTTGCCTTCAGCCCGTGTTATTGTTATGGTTATAACACTGCTTGAACTGTCAAGCGGCTGAGTATCTTTCCTCCATGCCTAGAGGTTTTCTGTGTCTGAGTCTTGGTACATCATATGTTTAGAAATTGCATAACCCTAAGGTATCTCACGACTGCCGCTAGCAAAGTTTTGACATGATTTGTGAGTGTGTGTGTGTGTGTGTGTGTGTGTATGTTTGTGTGTGCACGCTGTACAATATGTCTTTATGCAGAGTGTTTGTGTTGAGTGAACCTCATTAGTATCTTATCCTGTCAAACAGCAGCATCCCAATATAGCCTGGAAAAGTGGACAGGGACTCGCACTGTGATATAACACCCTCCAACCCAAGAAATCCACACAGACTCTCTAGAATTGTGTCTCTGAAATCTCATGTGATGCTGGGCCTCTCTTCATTATCCTGTTCTCACTCAGCAGAGCCATGTAGGATAAGCGTAATCCCTTTGCTTATATTGTCCATAGTGTGGGCGTAATTTGATTTGAGGTCCGTGCATTAAAATAGAGAAGAGTGAGTAAGTCGGTCTTAAGGCTCGTTCACGCTAGCCCACTACGCTCCAGATGGAACGGGATCTGGTGGGTATGTGTCTGGTTCAGTTCATCGGTTCAAATCCCTGCACTGTCTGGGAAATGTGAGTAACACTCTTCCTTCCCTGACCGCTACAACTGATGTGCCATTGAGCAAGGCGAAGATAGACCGTGGTCAACAGTAGGAGACGGTGCCTAGGTGTGAATGAGAAGTGAAAGTGCAACCACATGCATTGCAGAATCACAATGCAGGGGACATGCATGATGCTGAAATGAGTTGAGACGTTCTGCAGTCCAAGATGTGTTAAGACACGTACGCTTAGTTTCAGTTTTTGTGGGGGTGGTTAGACAGGATTGTCGTCATCGTTGCTGCTCCCGCTGATTGTTAGTAGTCATGTCTACTATTTCACAGCTCCTCCACTGGAGTGCTAATTGCATAGGATATCACACCGCTGATTCATCCATTAAACAGCATGTGTGGTGTGTGGATGTGTGTGAAGTCCTTGTTGTTAATGAAAGTATGAGCCATTTTTGGATAAATAGATACACTAGTTGTGTCAAGGGGTTACAAAAGGTTGCTTTCATTAATAACCCAGCCCACTCCTCTTTCTGCCCTCCCCTCACCTCTCCTCTCCTCTCCTCACCTCACCTCACCTCACCTGCAGGTCTCCACGGCTGTAGGCGTTTCCAGTCCTCTGCAGTCAACTACAGCACTCTGTTCCTGGAGGCTGACAGTGAGCGTCTCTTCGTCGGGGCCCGGGGGGCCGCATTTTCTCTCGATGCTTCTGACATCTCAGCCGCCGCTGCTCTGACTGTGAGTGTGTTTGTTTATGTGTGTCTGCATGTGTGACTGCACCACCGCATTCATGAGTCTGCCTGCCACAGTGACATTTACATTCTCCAATGCAGCGGTGCAAGAGCATATCTTACATTAATGAGACGCTGGCATCATCCCAAGGCAATATAGATGAGCAATTTATGAACAAGAGTAATTTGTCTTTTTCTTTCCAGTCTATAATTTTGTCAATTGATTTTGATTTAGTCTCCTGATGACAATACTGTCCAGTTCCATTACTTCCAATCGTTGCCCATGTTCTGTCAGCAGTCACTGTGATTGAGTCTAGTCCTCAGTCAGTAGATAGAACGGATAATGTCATTAAAGTCGACTGTCCCTTTAAAAACTCAACACCCTCTTTCACCTGATATGCTGCTGTAGTTGCTACCTGGTGATAATCTGACATAAAGCTGCTACATAGTTGTTTATGTCGATGCAGCGGTGGTGTAGCGCCCATGTACGACTGCTGCTGTTTGTGCTTAACGCTCCCCTACCTCACAACCTCTCCCCCGGCTGCTGAGTCAACCCTCTGGATTACATAAGAGTTAATAAACATGCTGGTGTTCAACATTGTTTAAATCTGAATTATTTAAGTCAGTACTTGGTAAACGTGTTTCATTTGTTCTCTGAAGTGTGCCATTTAAAAAAAACGGACCTAAGTCAATAACATTGAAACCATCCAACTCTCTGTGTGCTCTTTCTCTCCTACTGTATGTTATGTGGTATGTGTTAGATTGAGTGGGAGGCCTCCCCCGAGCAAAAATGGCAATGTTTGAGCAAAGGAAAAGACAATAAGGTAGACAATTAGTTGTTTTTCCCTCAGTCCTTTCTTCTTTTTTTAAATCTTTTTGTCAATTTCTCCCCTATGTATTGACATTCCTCTGCTCACTGTCTTTCTCTTCGTCTTCCAGACAGAGTGTTTTAATCACATCCGCTTCCTCCAGAGGTTCAACTCGACTCATCTCTATATGTGTGGGACTCATGCCTTCAGACCGCTCTGTGCATACATAGTAAGCTCAATAGATCACAACCCTTTCAGCAGGGTCAAATACATTCAATAATCAATTTATTACAGAAGTAAACAGTACATTGTACAGTAGAGGATGTACACTGCACATACCTCATGCTGTGTCCTGTGTAGGATGAGGAGAGGTTTGTCATGTCATCTCCGACTGAAGAGGGCAGAGACAAGTGTCCCTATGGCCCAACAACTGGCTACACAGGCCTTATTATAGGTAAGACCCACCATCAGCTACCAATCGCTTCTAGTGATTAATTAATACATCGATCAATTCATAAACCGGTTTTCTTCCAGACCAGCAGATTTATACGGCCTCTCAGTACGAGTTTCGGAGCTTTCCAGATATCCGCCGTAACTCTCCGTCTCCTGCGCTGAGGACAGAAGACGCTCCCACGCGCTGGCTGAATGGTGAGCACACTGGATGATACAAACCATTTGGTATGTTTGGGCAGTAGGGTGGCCCAGTGGTTAGAGCCTCTGCTGTTCAAAAAGAAGACGCCATTTTAACCCCTTGTGTCGGCAACCAATCCGTCCTGCTGAAGCGCCCTTGAGCAAAACACTGAATCCCTACCAGCTCCAAGGGTGCTATTTTGTATTTTGACCTCCCTATGGAGGGGGGAAAACAATTGGGGGATTTCCCTATGGGGATCAATAAACTATTATATTACTATCATTACATCAGCTACTAATGAATCGTTATATATTATATGTATTCACAGCAACTGAAAAAGAAGTTGCTAAATTGCTATTTTTGTCCCCCATACAGAGGCAGACTTTGTGGGCTCAGCGCTGGTGAGGGAGAGCGAGGGCAGCAGCTCTGGAGACGATGACAAGATCTACTTCTTCTTCACAGAGAAGAGCCAAGAGCAGACAACAACCTACAGCCACAGCAGAGTGGCACGAGTAGCGCGGATTTGTAAGGTGAGTGGAGATGAGATAGAGAGAAGTCAGGGGGGGTTATTTGTAGGGGGCAGTGAAGTGTCCGGCTAGTGTGGAGTGAGGCCCTGGTTGATAGGAGAGGCTAATAGACAAGGGATTAAAAGAGGAATGTGTTGGTAACAGGGTCCCAATCTAGCTGATGAATGGGTGTGAGTGGGATAGATGGCTGCAGGGCTGAACGAGACCGGGAACATTTGGCGTCCTCTGCTGATTGGCCTAAAATGGGAAGGATTTACATTTTGTGTTGTCCAGGAAAGAGTTAAACGCAACACTAGTGAAAGCTACCTGGATTTACTATACAGTTTAATAACCTTTTCGTCAGCGTACAAGCTTTCCCCTTGACTGCCTGGCAGCGTTTTGTAAAATGCATGAGGAATGACATTTTGCCATTGGCTGAATAGAAACTTAAAATCAAAGGGCATGTGGACGTGTGGAGAACAAGCCGATGTCAAAGAGCTGGGCGTGAATAGACAGCTCACCACGTCCTATCAGCTCTCCTAGTACTTTCATCGGATTTCCAAATGAATCACTGCCTCAGGTCAAGCATTTCCATTGTGAACCCTAGAAAACATGTTTACCCTCGTTTTTTTTTTTGTACCAAGAGCGGGTGTTTTGATGTGTCTGCAGTGCTATGTGCGTGCGTGAGTGTGTGTGTGTGCACGCCCACAGCAGGCTGCAGCACACCTCATGGTAGAAAGCACTCAGTGAAGAGAATAAATTACTAACAGGCTTTGACACACACACACACACACACACACACACACATAGATTGTAATAGAGAGCCTTACTGTAGGGAAGCCATAACCTTACAGAACTTACTGTTATTACTTTGCCTTGCCATCTGTTGCACTGTTTGGGAGACTCACTTCTCTGCATGTGCAACCTTGAACCGAGTGTTCAGTCTGTGTTCCCCTATCATCCCCACCAGGGCCTTACCTTATCTTACCCACTCCCTGCTATTCCTCCTCCTCTATTCCTCCTTTCTTCCTCTTTTCCTCCACCCTTCTTCCCTCAGGGGGACAAGGGGGGTCGTTTGACTCTCCAGAAGAGGTGGACGTCCTTCCTCAAGGCCAGGCTGGTGTGCTCTCTGCCCGAGTACGACTTCCACTTCAACATGCTGCGCAGTGTGTTCGTCCTGCATGGCCACACACCACAGGACACACTCTTCTACGGCATCTTCGGCCTGGAGTGGTGAGTGGGAATGTGTGCTGTTGGATCTCTGGCTGAAGGGGCTTTGAGGATGCAAATGTAGATGAGTAAGACAAAGATGAAAGGCGACAATCGATACGCTGAGATAGTTGAAGAAGACAGCAAGGGACGAGATGAAAGAGAGGGGTGAAAGTCAGAGCAAGGAGAACTTTTTGTCCAAAAAATGTGAAAAAAGAAGTTGGGTGTGGAGGCTTTCTGATGGACGGATACAAAGGGGAAGGAATAAAAGGCTTAGGTGAGAAGATGTTTCAAAGTTTGACTAGTGTTTTCATTTTTTATTTCATATATTATTTTGATTGAACTAAAGTAAAATCCTGTTCCCCATGCAACAACTAAGATAATGATATTTAGCAACATTAGCTAGCTAGTTAGCATAGAGCTTTAGTGCCTATAAGTGTGTTTGCATGTCAAATGTATATTTTTAACAATTTTCGACAGAGCTTTTGATAGATTTATGGTTATGCAATAAAAATGTAATCTAAGTGTATTTTTTTGTGATCAAATGTTTTTTTATTTTCTCAAAGGAGAGCAAGGAATTTACATCCAGTACACAGTCAATACAGAAGATAATTGAAGTGTATTTTGAGGATCACGCAAACGCTATGTAGCATTTACAGTGTATGCCGCCATGTCGACGTGACATCAGATAACTGCACCTCCAAAAACCTGGAGATAGGAAATGTAGACCGAGTTTCCTACTTGGAATTGTGACTTGGCCCTTCCATTGTATTTTTCCCAATAGAAAGTCAAAATTTCCAAATTTGCAACATCTCTGGAATTACTGAAAACTATAAATGTTATTAGTAAAATGTTACCATGCAGTGAGAATATAGGTGGTGGGGAGAGTATTGAGCTAGCTTAGCTGTATTAGCTATATCTTGTGAAAACAATCAAAGACGATCCTCAAGAATTTATGTTCCCTTGGGGTGCTGCCCCTTTGCCTCCACCTCTGCTGCTTCTCCCTCACCCTCCCTCTGGAAGAGCGCTGACAGAGACAAAAGTATAAAGCTAATCAGAAGTTATACACTTTTGCCTGTGTCAGTGCTCATCCAACCCCTCATCCTCCTCTCGCTTTCTTGCCTTTTGTCGCTTTCCTTCTTTCAAACTAGGTGAGCCAGTGATTTACTGCATTTCTACTGCTGTCTCTATGGCAACATCGAGTTTACTGCTGTTATTGTTTGTGGCTTGTGCTCTGGCCTTTCTCACTGTGTGTGTGTGTGTGTGTGTGTGTGTTTGTGTTGCTGTCTGTAGGAAGAGCGTGAAGGCTTCTGCAGTGTGTCAGTTCTCCCTGCCCGAGGTCCAAGAGGCCTTCCAGGGCCCCTACATGGAGAACCAGGACTCTGGCTCCAAATGGAATGAATACACTGGGAAGATCCCTGACCCACGACCTGGAACGGTAAAACACACACACAAATCACACACACACACACACACACACACACACACACACACACAATGCATTACAGCCTCCTCTATCTATAATATGCCAGTGACTGTAGCCATTGCCAGCTGCTCTGAGATGAAGCACAGAAGAATTGCCTTTAAATCTCACCCTGCTCACCATCCCCCAGCATTCACAACAGAAGGCACCAATAGAGTGCAGATGAGGCTGATCGCAAAGAAAGACGCATAAAGGGAGAAGGCAGAGGGAGCGATGGAGGGAGGGAGATAGGAAGGATGAGTGGCAGCTTCAGTGAAGAGGCTCAAAACACAACCAGCTTATGTTATTGAAACCCATTACCATGGCGATTAACTCTGGGCTGTAGCTTGGTGACAATGGCTTAGTGTGGCAGCTAGGGCCATGGCATCATTAGCATTATCCACTGTAGTGTCACTTCGACACTTTGTAGGGCTTAATTTGAACTTTGTGGTAAGCTGTTAAATGGAATGGAGAAATGGTCAAGGGTTTTAACTCGGGGGTGTAAAAGCCTCTTAGAGGAGTTGGGTAAAGTCATTTGAAAAGGACAAAGAGAGAGGGGAACTTGCTCCCTTAGTCAGGTGCAGGGATGAGCTAAGTCCCCCGCATGTCAGCACAAGTCGGGCTGCTGAACTCACGGAGGCTCGCTGCAGTCTAATCTAATTTTCTCCAAATTCTTCCACTCGCTCGCATTTCCCTCCTTAAATTTCCCTCAGCATTCAACAGACCATCTAGCTTAGCCCCCCCTACATCCTCTCCTCTTTCTCCTCTCCCTTTCCCTTTCTTTTCTGCAGAACACTGCATTGCAAATGAACCAATGGCCAAAAAATGCCCCCCTTTCCCTCCACCCATACAAGCATACAGTGTTACTCCCCCGCTTACCCCTGCTCTCACCCTTCTCTCCATCCCTCTTTCCTGCAGTGTATAACAGATGCACTGAGGGCCAGGGGAATAAACTTCTCCACCTCCCTGCCAGATGATGTGCTGGACTTTGTCAGAAGGCACCCTCTGATGTCCCAGCAGGTCCAGCCTTTAGACAGACGCCCCCTGTTGTTTAGGAGGACCACAGACTACACCCAGATGGCGGTACAGATGGTCCAAGGCTTAGATGGACAAACATACCATATACTATACATGGGCACAGGTGTGTATGCATCTATATGTTGCCTCATTTATACCTACTCTTTCATCTCCGTCGTATTCACCTGGTATGTGTCACACAGACGACGGCTGGTTGCACAAGGCTGTACAAGTTGAGGGTCAGCTTCACATTATAGAGGAGCTCCAACTATTTGAGGAACCGCAGCGTGTCAATAGCCTGCTGATCTCTGCCACACAGGTAGTGTGTCCGACAATCACACCCACACACACACACCCACAGGGAGTGATCTACCCCCCTGCAGTGTTAATTTCTGTTGTTCTTCTCTTCCGTAGAGGAGTGTGTACGTGGGCTCGCCATCAGGGCTGGTGCAGCTGCCCCTCTCCACCTGCCACAGATACACTTCCTGCTATGACTGTGTCTTTGCCAGGGACCCCCACTGTGCCTGGAATGGAGCCCAGTGTGTGGAGATAATGTCAGACGCAGACAGGTGGGTGCTGACGTGTGTGTGTGTGTGTGTGTGTGTGTGTTTGTGTGCGCTCGTGTGTGAGTGGATCAGGTGATTAAATCTCTGCTGGTGCCCTTATGTCTATTTGATTTGACTAACCTCAAGTACTCTTTATACCGGTGCCCACTGTCCCAGTGTCAGCTCTCAGCGCTGTTGCGTAATCACAGGCCTGGGCAGAGTACTTGTTGTTGACTGTGATAGGTGAATGTGCTTACTCAGTAGAAAGGCATCAAAATATAGAAGAAGAATAGAATAGAATAGAATAGACGTCTCTCAATACCAACAATAGCGGGTACTTTGTATATTACAGCCATTAGAGATTTTTTGGTATGGTTGGTGGCGTAATGTGCTGACCGTAATGCTTTCTCGCTCCACAGATCCACTTTAATCCAGGACATCCAGCATGGCAACAGAGGATGCGGGAACACAGGAGACGGTACGCAGAAAGCTCATCTGCTCCTAGTTTCAGCTCAAAGAAAGTTTGCTAAAATGGAGATTAAAAATAGAGGATGGTAGGCACAACTAGAAAGATGTGTTGTCATCAGACGGCATGAAGGAATCTTTGAAAGTTGATTATGCACACTGTGTTGGCAAGCCTCTCCTCCCTTGCTTCTTTAATCACAATTTTTATTATCTCTGGAGAGAAATCTGGTTCATATTCAAGGCAGGAAAAACTCTTCAGACACTTCACAATTTCAATCTGATAAAATGTAGCGTCCTCTGTCCCCATGTTGCTCATTCTGAATAAGGTATCATGGTGGCTGAAATTGAGAAAAATATAATTTGCCTCAATAACTTCAGACAGCCTTTGGTAAAAGTTTTATACGATTTTATATGATGTGATTTTTTAACTTGGTCTTTGAATGTCTCTTGTGTCTGGGGTTGCCATTGTTTCAGAAGTTGTTGTTCAGCGGAGCCGCTCTGTGAGGGTGGGGGATGATGTGCTGCTACAGTGTGAGCTCAGCTCCAACCTGGCAACGCCCATGTGGACCGTGGATGGCAGAGAGCTGCAGGGTTATGGCCTCAACTCTGGCTTCAGAACTGGCACCGACGGCTTGCTGATCATCGAGGCCCGACCGGACCAGAGCGGACAGTACACCTGCCATGCCCTTGAGAACCACGTTCAGATCGCCATAGTTACCTACAGTGTCACCGTCCGCCTGGAGATTCCCCCTCCCCCACCTGTTGAGCCAACTGAAGACCCCTACAATCCCTCCACCCCTCAACCCACCCCCAGTGAGCTTACCCCCTCTGAGAGGCCCCTGCCTCCACCCCCGGCCCCTCTCCTCCCACGGTCGGATCTGCTCTCCCCGAGGAACATGGAGGCCTATGTACCTGTCCCTCATCACCATTCTCGGGGGGCTGTGTCTGGTCCTAACTGTGGTCCTCCTCTATGTGGGCTTCTGCCTGAGAGTGGGCCAGAGGGGGAAGTACTCCTTACGCGCCGCTGCCTCAGCCTACCCAGATAGGAGGAGACAAAACAGGAATAGGAAACATCGTAGCTCCTCCCACCTGGAGCTTAAGACTATCTCTAGTCACTGTAACGGCAACGGCATTTGTAATGGAACTTCAAAGCGACATTCGGCCGACACTCAGAACGGAGGCTTCCTCCAGATCGTGCCGGGGGAGGGACACTCATCCCCTAATAAGGAGCCTCCTCCCCCGGCCCCTCCTCTCCCCCCTACCCCACAGCTTCCTTCCCCAGAGTGTGACTTCCCCAACGGGCTGTCGGCTACTCTGCCCAGCGTCCTGAGGAGAATGAATGGCAACAGCTACATGCTGCTGAGGCAGAGCGACTCCGAGAGTACCCCTCTGTGCTACTCCTTCACCGAGGAGCTCAACAAGATCTTGGAGAAGAGAAAACACACTCAGCTGCTGCCCAGGCCCGACGAGAGCTCTGTGTAGGAAGAGATGTACACTAGCTAGCTCCCCCTGTGGTGGGAGGACTGAAGTGTTGTCACCTGGTGCTGAAGTGCGTGTTATACAACTTATCATTGCTGATAACTGAGACTCAAGCAATGAGAGTCTTATCTACATTCTTGACTTTGAGAAGGGTTTTTTTCAATTTCACATTTAGACATTTCTGCTTTTGACCCTCTTTTTCCAACACAGAACAATGAGAATGAGAACTCAGTGATGGGACAAGCATGACGTGGATAGAAAGAATGATCTACCTCAGCTCAATATTACTTAGCAGGCCATCTACAGTCAAAATCCTGCTACGCCTTGGTAACAGCTCCCTTATGGAGTCTGAGTTAGGAGTCAGTCCTGAGAGCTCAGCACCAGAGAGCCCCAGCCCAGGGTGCCCGGACTCCAGAGAGGAGAGGAGGCTTATGGGAATATGAGTACATGTGAAGACCACTGCTATGTGACAGCGATGTTTGGCTTGTTTCAAAATGGAAAGCAACCAATGTTTGTTTGCAAGTGCACAGATGGCTTATGCATTTTTAAAACATGTTCATCATTCACGCATTATATATACTGAGGGAAATGGACATGGGAAGGAACTGAGTGGCAATGTTTTCAATTTTAATATTGACCATATAACTGAAAGAACCAACACAAAATAATACTACCCTAACATTTTCCATTAACCATCAATAATAAATGATGAATTAATCGATATTTAATATTAATTAAGTATAATTTAATGGTTAACTAAAAACTAATTGATGATTAATGAATTTCCTACATTGTTTCCTAATTAATAGTAAATTATATAATGTACATTATTGAATTATTAATTCATGGCACATTAATAAATCAAGCAATCATTTATATATTGTATCACAACTGTTAAGAAATGAAATCAATGACTTTTTATTGCAACAATTTGTTAGTCATTTGTTAATTTCCAGGTTAAACACTTTTAAATACTTAAGTATGCATAAATGATGAACAATGATTTGCAAAACATGAAGCAGCATTATGTGTGCCCTATTATAACAGTTCACAATGCATAATAAATGGTTATTAATTTGTTTGTAAAACATAAATGAGCATTATTAGGACCCTTATGATAAACATTTCATATTAATTAAGGAATTTAGGTAATAATCAATTAGTTGTTATTTAACCATTAATATTATTTTAGAAATATTACATATTTCTATATAAATATTTACATTATTGATTTATTTGTTTTAAAAAATATATTTATTAATGATGGTTATTGTAAAGTGTTGATAGCCAATGTAGAGGAAATATGACAGTATTTCTGATAGTGCACTTTAAATGCCAGTTTTAGAGCGCTTTAGCAAAGAGACTAGTTATAGGACACTACAAGACACAAGACTCACAAGGGAATCTAATAACTTTGCACCATGCCAAGAACATACGAGAGGGAGAGGAACTTCTTGATTGGATGCTTCTCTATATGGAGAGCTGAAGCAGCGAAGGGCACAGCTGTGTGTACTGGACCTATTTGACAGAAAATGAATAAAATGAAAACAGTGCATTGACTGCAGTCCAGCTGGACCAGAATCCAGCCCTGGATGAGACCCTGCATGAGACCACAACATAGAACAACAAGCTCTTGGGGCACAGCGTTAACCCACAAGCATCGAAGGTAAGTAGAGCTTGTATCATACACGTAGATCTCACAGACAGGCATATTGCCAAGCGAGCACTTAAAGAAATGGGCCAAGACATTAAAGTGCCATTAAAGTGAGAGGACAACATTTTTGTTATAGCTCACTGGTGTTAAGAGATTCAGCTCTTGGAAAACCGTTGCATTCATATGCCTTCTTGATCTAACGCCTGGGTTGTTTATAATTTGTAAAAAAAAAAAAGTTTAGGTTCAGTGATGCCAAAAAACATGTAGTCTCTTTCACACGTGCTACCCCAGACAAATTAAAAACCTGACAGAGCAAAGTTCATTTGTCAGAGGAACACATCCACCGAAGAGACATTAGAAAACATCAAAGCTGCAGGGCTGAAATAAGACCTGTATATACAACACTATCTCTTCTCCACTTCAATCCATTTCTCTTGTCACCCCTCCAGCACCTTTGTCATCTTGTTTTATGCTTTTGCTTTCTTTCGTTATTCCCTTTCTTCTCTCCATTTCTTCACCTGCCTCGCACTTTATCTTTACACCAGTACGCCCATTATCTCTCTCCATCTCTCACCCCATCTGTTTATTGTCCATATCAACCTGCTCTTGCTGTATATCGCTCTGTTGTTCTCCTGAGAACTTTCTTTCTTTCTGTCAGAGGGCAGTATTAATTAGACCCTCGTCTCGTGACAAGTCTGACCTTATTGCCTACTGCCGACAGAGGGAGAGAAAGAGAGAGACGCAGAGAGACAGAGTTAGAGATCCCCTTGCATTTCTTGAAGAGATGTCCCCCAGAGATACGAGCACTCACGCTCCCAATTATTTTCTCATACCGTCAGACTCAGGGTAACGTTTTATTTTAATGCAGAAATGTGAAAACACGTCGGGGCGATGCAACCAAACAAGCACATACATAAATATAGCGGATAGATACCTCCACAGGCCTGTGATGTCAGGGTGGGGGGATGCATGCTGCTGTGATTCACAAAGGCGGGGTGCTTAGAGAGCAAAGCTTTCTAGTCAAGACATGAAAGAAGAAGGAGGCAGCCACACATGCCACACACAACACACAACATTAGCAGCCTTCATCTTGGTTTTCACCATATATCCCCACAAGGACACTTTAGCATGTAAATGGCTTTCAGCTGAATTTGAAGCAGCCCAGCCCACATAGCTGTAGTGTCAGGTCTGATGCTAACTATAGCACCGTGACTGCTTTCATCTCGCCGCCGTGCTGCCCTTCAAAACATCACCCCAAAAGGGAGGCGACAATAGAGACACACGTTGCTGACTTCAGTGCCTATTTTTTTTTCCCTTTCTCTCCTTTTGCAGGTTTGATGAGCACAGGTCATATTTGAAACTCTCTCAGTTCTATTCCCTCGGGCGCCATCTCCCAACCAACTTTGGATGGCAGGGCTGGCTGTGAAGACGTTCGCCTAATAAGGAGTGAAAATTCAACATCGTTAGCGGACAGTGGAGCCGTTAGCGAGAGATGGGAAAAGGGCTACAGTATAATGGTCTCTGCTTCCCCAGAACTGGAAGGAAAATGATTAGCTGCAGTGTGCTGCTGAGCCATGTTTGTTCTTTACACATGCAGAGACAGTAGAGACTTGCTTCTTCTTGATTCAGAGACCAAACTCAATGGATAATGACCTTTTTTCTTATCACGCTCGCTGGATGGATTGTGTTACAACACTGTTCTGTTTCATTTTCCTTTAGTTAAGAAAACAACAACTAAACCCAACTAATTCTAATAACCCATCTGAATGTCGACGCCAAGGTTGCCGAGTGTGAAAAGTACTGTGCCAACCTGTTTCAATGCAAACCGGGTTCTCTGAAGACAGAAAGAAAGAAACATATTTTTTTTTTTTACATTTGTGTTTCGGAGGTGTCAGTTAATGCAGTTGTTGTTTAAGTGCAACTTGTGAGACTACGAGAATACGAATTGTCTGTGTTGCACAAATCTGGTACACTGTAGAAGCATGGTAGCCAAGAGCATGCAGGGACCATATAGCACCACATAATGTAATAATCATACACTGATAGGAGGATTAGGAAAATGAACACAAACCAATTCACCTATCCACTATAGCACAATGATTAGGGATTAGTAAACTGAGTTTCTCTGTCACAGTAATGTCCACCGTTGTCAACATACTTCACTCTCTATATGCATGTCACGTCATGCTTGTGTACGCAGCAAATCAAATTGTTTTTATTAAACTAACACAATGAATAAGAGGACATTGGATCTTCACATTTCAGCCGTAGTGAGAAATCCAAATAAAACTTTCCACTTCAACCCCTTCCTCCGTTTATCATTGCTTGTGTATGTTTGCACTTTACGTTTTACAATTTCTGATCACCAAGATAGGGAGGAGAAACAAATCTTTCTCCTGTCAAAGCATTGGAGCAGAGCCCTGTGTATGTCTATTAAGTATATACTGTATCACCCAGGGAGAAAGAGGCGTAATATGTTATTGGAACGAGGCCCGGGTTCCTACAGCGCTGCCTTGGGCTGTAATACAGCACGGCACAGAGTGGTACGGAAAATATTGCTGGAGGGTTGAGCATGGTGTCTCAACATACAGCCTGAACATACAGCACACCTCACCTGTTTTTTATTGTCGTCAAAAGTGAGAACTGATGCTATGGTAAAAGAGAGAGCAGTGGTTCTTAAACTCAGCCTCGTCCCCTGATCTTTTTAGAAATGCCACAGACATTGATCTATGACACCCACAGATTTTCCACTATCCACATGACCTTTTCTCAGGTTCCTGGGTGAGAGAGCAACACTGAGCACTCAGACAAAAACTCAGTTGTTATAACAGGTTACAGGCAGCGTGACAATAAGCACAAACAGGACAGCCATGTGATTTACAGACAGAGAGATGCATGTCTGCCAATGGGCAATTTATAAATCTGTCAGCTTCCTGTAATACCTGTAGTGTGTTAAGCTGGAAGTGATTCATTTAACAAACACTGTAATGATTGTTGTGTTACTTATGTAATGGTGCCGTCATGTAATCAAGGCCAGCAGGAAGAGCTTGTTCTACTTCTTGAGCAACAGATCGGAATATGTGCGAGGTTTGTGGTTCTAGCTGCATTTCATTCGTTTCACGTGTAAATCAAATAAAACCGAAAGCTCTGTTGAGATTTGTCCTGACGTGCACTATTACACATCATAGTAAAGCGGTGTTTTACATGAAAATTGGAAATAATAGTTCCACTTGTAAACACACGCGAAATACACAGTTGCGGTGCATCTTGCAATCCGAGGATGTTGGTGTGATAACAGCAGCATCCCTTGTCCAGTGGAGCATCATACTGTCCCATTGGCCAGAGAGAATCTGTTTGGTCTTTCAGACAAAATTACCCATATTTATCCAGCTATGCTCCTTATAACCCACTCCATCTCATTTGAAATCACCCATCAGGCTAAACAGATTAAATGAGCATACCTCCTAGACTGGATTTACACAGGAAAAAAGCCTGATTTCTAAAGAGCCGGTTTTTCTGTCTTTGAGAATCCAGCCTGAGACATTCGATAAATATCATCCCAGGAGAGAGAGAGAGATGAAAGGTCTTTCAGTGACAGATAAGGATAGAAAATGCGTTTTAGCCAGTAGACATCAATCATATATCAAGGTAACCTTCAGTAAGACAGAGGAAGTCTAGGAATCAGACCTGTGTGGTTTTATAGTTCCCACTCCTCCTGCTCCCCTTCTCCTTCTGGTGTCTCTCTTTCATCTCTCTCTTTCATTACTGTGTTTATTCATTGTTTTAAATTCTCATCTAGACTTGAGCCTGCCTGAAATGCGGCAATGCTGTTGTTCCTTGGAGAAGGGCTTGATAAACAACAAGAGCGCACAAGCACACACCCATAAAAGCATGCAATACACATTATTAGTGCACAGTCACACCGATACCAAATACTGCTTTATCCTAATGGCTTTTCACGTGGTGGTGACGATCAGAAAGCAAAGTTAGGAGCAAGGACAAATAGCTTTTACATAATATTATAACCATTACTGCTGAATACATTCATTGTCCTGTTATGAGAATACAATATTGCACAGACAGGACAAACACTGCACTCACTCAAGATTTTATGGCCAATCTGTGCACGTGTGTGTGTGTGTGTGTGTGTGTGTGTGTGTGTGTGTGAATGATAATGTCTATGGACACAGATGACAGTCCAGCGTTTTGAATGTATGTACACAAGCAGGATAATCATTCCCATTTTTCCCTCTCACTCTCTCTCTCTCTCTCTCCATTTCTTTGGTAAGCACACCCCTCCGTCACACATTCATTGACACTGATGTGCAACTCTTTCCGACCCGTGTAATGCTGGAAATGTTACAGACGGAGATGTAACATTAGGCTTCTGACAGTCAGGGATGAACTAAGAGGATCCAGAGCCTCTGAAGTAGAGCGAATGCTGCTGGGACAAGCGTGACACAGACTCTTCCCTAAGTCCTGCACCTCCTACCAAAACGGATAAACAGCAAAATGACTGCATTCATTCAGTCATTTGGTGGGTGGAAACACTGATGGGGTGTGTACAGCGCACTGTAGTTTCCTTGTAGCGTCATTGTATAGTTCACAATAGCTCATAATAATGTTATGAGGCTAGTTTAGATTCAGAGATGACATTGTGGATTGTGGATGGACCATTACAGCAGTAGGAGGGGCCCTTCTGTTGGACTCATTCTGTGGCCCTGACAAAGGGAAGTGTGTCGCATTGCACTCTTCTCTCCCAAAACAAATAGATACTGTTACTGGTGCGTGGAAACAAGCAGCACCCTCTCTCTTCCCAGACCGGTTTGACGCCAAAAGAGCCACGCGTTTTTGCTGTCACACACCACACTCCTCTTATCAATCAGCGCTTTATCTGTTTCCTCCACTCACTCTGGCTGGTGTGTTGGCTGACTGTCACAGCGTCTTCAGACAACACACATGCCTAACCACACAGACAAACCAGGACCCAGCATTTCAGTGCTGTGTTGGAACGCCATGATAGTTTAAGTTCATTTGAGGATATTAAAAATGATCTCAAGATCTCAAGCTTGCTGGTTATGGTGACAAAGCCTTTTTCTTGCATTGTAAAACCTTCTAGGCTTTTGTGTTAGTAGTCTAAAAACAGGTCAATTCTGTCTGCCCACACAGCAGCCCACAAAATCAATATAAGTTACAAGAAAAACGCAGCTTTTTGAAAACCACCGCTATAAGATGTCCTGTGGTTTTCTGTTCACACGGTGGGAGCTGAGGAAATAATAGGGGAGGAAATTAGAGCTCTGTCCACCAGAGAGTGCGGGGACACCCCCCTGGGGACGGTCTCTAAGTAGCACGTTACCTGGACGATCAGCTTGACAACAACCGCGGCAACACATTCCCAACCACACACACACACTCGAGTGCTGCACCTTCAGTCTAGATAGCTATTTTGATAGCGACTTACTGTAGTTTCAGTTGAAACTTTGATGAAATGCTGAAACCAACGCCCCCGTTTTTTTTTTTGTTCCTCTCTTCTCATTACCTTGAACCTTTTAGGATTTAGGCAAACACAGACTGGTTGTAAGGTGTTGTATACCTATGTAGATGAATTATACAGACATTGGTTACTCAGGCAGAGACAGAATGGCTGATCAGTGATCTTTGGACCTCAATAATATTGACAGTGTCTAAACAACCTCTGGCCTAGTGCGCTTGATGTCTGAAACTGTACTAACAAGCTATTTAGGCAAGTAAAGGCCTCTTGTGTCTGTTTTGTGTGCTATGGTTTGTGTGTTTATTATCACGTGTGTGTTCCTGTAACCTGCGTGCTCCTTAGTGTGTGTGTGTGTGTGTGTGTGTGTGTGTGTTGCCCATATGGACTAGCTTATACTGTGGACAAGCACTTCCTGCCACATTTCATTCTCACACCTATGGCGCCATCTACTGAAATGTTTTGGCCCAGTGCAGTTCTGTTATTTCACCACTAGAGGTCGTTGGCAGTCTTCTTATGGACAGACATTATTTTGAATGGAGAGTCCACGTTACACAGCTGTAAACTGTTTCCTTTTCAGTCCACAGATCTATCCATGTCGACACATTTTAACAAATTTTTCCTGTTGGTAGAACCCAAAATCCAAGAAGAGATCGCATATATATACCTTTTATTTTAAGACTAAGATGAGACTAAAGGCATTTTCTCCTGTTTCTCAAACTCAACTCAGGAGAAACAAACCACATTTAACTCTCCTGAATATGAAACCATGAGATTGGAGAAAGATCTCAAAGAAAACTCAATACTCAACACTTGCATGTCATCCTTCTTCCTGTCTCTCTCTACTGCTAACTATCAAATAAAGGCAAAAAAGAATCCTTTCTCTATTGTCTCCTCATTGCTCCTAAGGGGGTTTTAGGAGAAATATTTCAGATGAAGGTGATCACAAAATGAGATCCCCACTATTTCTCAGGAGATAAAGAAAAGACGACTCTGAGCAAAAGATTTTTCCTCTACGAACCCACACGCCACAGACTGCGACTGAAATCAAACAGCTGGGGAGATAATCTGAAGGAGGCAATACCCTCTGAGATGTAAGTAATCTAATTGTTTCAGATGGTCTGTCTAGTCTGTATTATTAACAGTGAGCTTTTTCATTCTGCCGCAGTCTCAGTGCCCAGCGGTGTGGCTGTGCTGGTAATGCCTTCACTGCCTGTCTGGCTGGATGACATCTGGGCTGGAGGAGCAGGCTGAGCTGCTGCCTCAGGATTACCTTTCTATATTTATGATGGTGGGGGGGGATTGAAGCACAAACCTGGGTCAATCAGCAATAATTCATAGCTTTTGTTTTAACCAGATTGAAGCACTAGACAGTTCAGACAGTGGCTGATAAGTTAAGATAAGTTCTCAACTACATATAAGTATTCTGAAACAATTGATTTCCTGTAATTGTCTAAACTTTCTGTCACTTATTGTATTGGCAAACCTCCCTGCAGCATAAAACGGGTTAGCATACTGAGTCGGGAGACAGACCTTCAACAAGATGACCTGACATCAGTCGCCAGGCAAACATCTGACCTGCTGAATGCCTCATTGAGCAACACTGACACAGGGGTGCTGTTGTATAGCTAACCTCCCTGTGGAGAGTGGGAGGGGGGGGGGGATTTCTGTCCAGGAATAAAAATAAACAAACACATTATATCAGTTTAAAACATATATTCATTTGCAAACATTATTTGACTGAGGTCTGTTTAGCCACATGGGCCCAGCTGGTACAAATGTTCCACTGCTTTCAATCACTGTGATGCTTGGTATTGGAAACGAAGTAGAGTAGAGAGAATAGAAACTGACAGGAATAGTATGACTGAAAGAGAAGCTGATTGGAGTGGCAGATAGTTAGGATACAATGAGGTGGAGAAATTCATTTACGTTGAAGTTTAACTTGCAGCTCTACACACCCCTGGGACTCAACGAGGTTCTGCCTTACCAACTGGGGGGTGGAGCTGGCTGGCAACTCTCACTCAACAGCAGGTTGGTGGCTGGTTAACTGACCAGAAAGCTCTCCTGTTGAAGGGTGTGTGCCCTCCATGCATAAATTCAATCTTGCAGGCAGAATATCAAATCTCTTTAAAATTGGTGTAAGGGTTGCAAAAATGAGTGAGAGCAGATATGCACACACACACACACACAGGTATTGAATCTGTCATGGGTTCCCGCTTCTTGTTTCACTGAGTGTGAAACACAATCAACGGCAGGAAGGAAAGGCAATTTCAGGCTTCACCGCCGAGAACACTTGTCTGTTTTTCGGTGTCATTCTTGTTTAGGGTGGATGGAGAAGTTGGACACGGTGTGTGTGTGTGTGTGTGTGTGTGATTCTACATGTGTGTGTGTGTGTATGTACGTGTGTGTGCATGCATGCGTGGATGCATACATGTGTGTCTCAGTTCTGCTGACTTACACTATTCGCCACCTCTTTCCATCTTTCCATCCTGTCATTTATTGGAAGCCAACACAATCTATGGATCAATACTCTGTCAGATTATATCACTGGATTAATCTTTCCAAATGACACTTATTGCTACTTTTGCATAATAGTGATTGGGAGGCAGGGTGGCCTAATGATGAGAACCAGAGGCCCCAGGTTCAAACCCCAGTGTAGCATCCACCCTACTGTGTCATTGAGCAAGACACTGAAACCTTACCGGCCCCCGGGGTGCTGATCCTGCACTCTGACCTCCCTGGAGAGGAGGAAAGTGAAAGAGATTTTCCTATGGAGATCTATAAAGTATCACATTTGTCTTGCCCATGTGTCCCCCCATCAGCATACTATTCTTTAACCTTTTGTTACTATCAAATGACAGTATGACACTGACTGTAAACTGCTATCTCCAACATACTGGTGTTACATCACACACAGAATATGACCCAGAAGGACACAGATGACATGAATATGAGTTTTAATACCCAGTGGCCCTGGTGGTCACTGTGTGTGTGTTTGAATGAAAGAGAGAGAGAGAGAGAGAGAGAGAGAGAGCGAGAGAGAGAGAGAAAGCGTACATGAGGGTGTGTATCTGTGTGGAAGATGTGTGTGTTAATTTAAAGTGAGGATAAGGCATTTAGCTTTTAGGGTTATATTTAGGGGGGTTTATGAATGAATGTGTTTCAATGGCATTTCCTCACATATATATGGTAATGCAAACTGTGTGTGTGTGTGTGTGTGTGTGTGTGTGTGTGTCTGTGTGTCTGTGTGTGTCCTGTAAGACAGAGATGTTTAATTGAGTTAGAGGATCCAGCTCCAATCCTGGATTAGAGCTCATCTCTCTCTGTTTATCTCCCAGTGGGCTATCAGAGAGGCACCAGAGTGGTTTGACCCAGTTAGACACACACATACATAAACACACACACACACACACACACACACACGAGCACACACACGCAACACAGCATAGCACCTCTTAAAACACACAAAATTACACAGTAATAACGCAGTGCAGCATAAAATACTGTAGTTCTGTGAGGAGTGGACTCTTTGTTGATGGATTAATAGTTGCACTACCAGGTGTCTAGTCAGCGGGGGACTGTTAATGACTTTGTGTGTGTGTGTGTGTATGTGTGTGTGAATCTCTGTGGGTGTGGATTCACTTGTTACCTTTGCTTTGGAGTCAGTGATGCATGGCCCTGTGAGATCTGCATTGCAGCAGTGGCGTCCGTCTCGAACAACCTCCTCTCTCCCAGTCGATACCTGGTCAAATAACCAATGAGGCAGTTAGTAGACTGGCTAATGGGAACAAGCATCATACTTTGCTAGTGATCCATCTATTTTACCCCGGAAGCAACAAAGCTACTAACTTTAATTTTGCAGGTTCTGCAGGGAGCTCTAACACTATGAAGTGAACTACAGTAGGAGAAAGAGAAAGATGCAACCGCATTGTCAGGATATCAATCCAATATTCTGAGGTTTCACTTTGTATTTGATAGTAACCATTGGCTAACTGTGTTCCTTGTCTTCTTGCTTTGCTTTTGTGTCCTGACAGTGAAGGTCAGAGAGTCTGGGGTTGATATTAGAGCAGTTCTGGCCTTTAAAGAACAGAAGAGACTTTGTGTTTTCTCTCTTTCCTCCCCCAAGGCCCAAAGGATAAACACATGAACTTTTGCCTCTCTGTGAATTCTCAGTCGTAGCTGAAGAAAGTTTTAATGTAGTTGTGGTTTAGTGGTTGTTATCTATGTCAGAGCCCAGGGTGGACCCAAGGGCCTCGCTAACCAAACAGGGTATGTTTTTTTGACGCTTGTGTGTGTGTGTAATATGAAGTAATATGAAGATGAAATGATGCAGTCCTTCTGGAGAGATCACTTGGAGCCGCAGAGTCTTGGGCAAACAGAGAAAAGGACTGTGGGGGCAGGGAGGACATGGGTGGAGCATCCCAAGTATGTTTTAGTTTTCAATGAATACTCCTCCCCTACCCAGGCAGAATGAGAGGAAGCACGGGGGGAACTTGGCGAGAGGGGGATTACATTTTAGAAAACCAGAACCAGCGTGCAGAGTGCAGAGTTCAAGTGGCTGGATTCCACCGGACATAACTGGAGACCATTTAAAATCATCCATAAACTGTTGGTTCACTGCTCTGTGATTGAGTTTGATTGACCTCAAATCATCTCCAGATTTCCTTCCTTTCTTCCCTGGGAATGACCACGCCTTGCACATTGGACTGAACGAGGACTGAAGACACAGTCAGAAAACTAAAACCTTCCCTTATTTCTTTCCATCCCTTGATTCTTCATCCTGCCCCCACCTCCATCCCTTGCAAATGCTAATCTCTTATGTAATAAGGGTCTACGTAGACACGCACAGCAAACTCACATGCTTTGAATTACTACTCAGGCCCATGCTTTAATAACACTTTGATATTTTTATAGCCTCCTGCTATTAAATAGAGGGGCCCCGGACTGACCCTGGGGTGTCTGAAATAACTGTAGCCTTGCTGTCTACACGCGCTGTTATCAAACTCCTCCAGGAGCAGCTCCTTGTCTTAGCTCTGATGTCAAATCACAGACTGTTTAGAGAGAGAGAGAGAGAGAGAGAGAGAGAGAGAGAGAGAGAGAGAGATCAGATAGGGTAAAAAAGGAGCTGCAGTAGTTAGAAAGCAGGGGGTCAGGAGAAGAGGAAGGATGAAGAGGAAGGTGGAGAGACTCTAAAAACAGATGCTACCATGACTGCCCCTGTCTCCTCACATTAGTGCAGCATCCCCTCTGTTTGCTTCCTTCCTTCATCATCCCTTTCTTTTCTTCCCTCTTCTCTACCTCTCACAAATACTGTATCCTCCTTTTTACCACTTTTCTCTCTCTCTCTCTCTCGCTCTCTCTCTCAATGTCTTTCTCTATTACTTTTTATTTTATCACAATCCAGGGAGGCCTGTCTCCAGTGGTGACAATTTGTGTGTGTGTGTGTGTGTGTGTGTGTGTGTGTGTGTGTGTGTGTGTGTGTGTGTATGTGTGATAGAGAGGGTTGAGGCTGGCACCAGGCATCCCTTCTGACTCAATAAATCTGTCTGGTAATAATGATGGCATTTTAGTGGCCAGCTACAGAAAAGCGTCCCGGGAGCTTCAGTGAGAGATTTAGTATCTTGCTCAACGACACTCCAGCAGGGCGAGTGTTGCCAAAACAGAGGCTTGGACCTAACCTGGGTCATCCACTTGAAGGGGATTCTCCCTCCTGCTGTCCATAGTCCTTAAAATACATACACACGCACACACACACACACACACACACACACACACACACACAGGTACAGGCACGAACATACGATCTGCACATCTGTTTACTGCGACGTTAACAAAGTAAGTGTGCATGCTGTGCTCAAGTTCAAGGACCCTGGAACAGCAGCATTTATGGCTCCAGTTAGGAGATTCTGTAGCATTAGCTGAGGCTGAGGCTGGTTGAATGTCTCTGTGTGTTTTCACACACATCTGATGAGTGTCTGGAGACTGTCTGTCACGCTGTTTGCATCACCTCAGCCAACCATAACATTTCTGCAGCTGCTGTTTTAAACTGAGACTCCTCGTTCTGTTTACTGTGCATCTGTCTGAGTCTGTGTGTCTGCACACCTTTCCTCATCATCCTGCAGTATCTCCAGAGACACACTAACTACAGATACAGGCATGTCTCAATCCTTACACACGTGAGGCTTTGAGGCGGTGTGGCAATGATTTAGGAGGTGCTGCTGCTGTCGTGCTGCCATGTCCTTGCTCTGCTCGGATATTAGAGACCTGCTAGCAGTCTGCTCTCGCTTGTGTGGCATGCAGCAGTAAGTCACCCACCATCAACACATCACTGTCTAACCTTCACTCTATCAAATCTATGACATGCACGTGCACACTGAAGTGCATCACTTTACTGCATTCATAAACACATAAAACTCCCATCCATGTGAGCATCTAGACAACACTGTGCTCATGACAGACAGGCAGGAAGGCACATATACACTATACAAATACAGTAAAAGGATTCAATGTGCATTCAGGTCAAGGACAGATGTATGGCTCTGAAGATGAATTTGATCATGATTCAAACCAAAGGCAGTAAACGTTGAGCTGGGTCGTCATGCAAGGTCAGCGAGGCATAAAATTGTGTTTTTCCTGCAATGTTATGAACAGAAAGCTATAATGGAGACTATGGGATGTAAAATCACAAAGCATGGCCACTTGGTTAAACATGAAATTAGTTTTTCCCCCCTGTGATCTCAATCACCATCTCTAAAAAGTGCAGTAATCTCATCATTATTGTATATAATGTAAAGGCAACCCATAGGGATGGATCCTCGTCCTCCAGTCACAATATAAGTAACATGATAGTGAGCTGACCTCAGCATATGCCTGACTAAAATAACCATCTGGCTCTTATTGTTAACTACAAACAGACACACACATAGACACACACACACATTCATCTGGGTCAATGAGCTTACTATGAAAGAGCACAGAACATTTACATTTCACATGAGAACACAATAAAAATCTATGAACTAAACCACAGCTATGTACGGGCTTCAGTTGGCTTCATATTGTGTGTGTGTGTGTGTGTGTCCTTGTTGTTGAGTGTTTGCGACACAAGTGACATTTCTGAACACTCCATAGGGAAAGGTCAAGCCATTTGTGTTCTGTGTTTCCCTGCCACATACATGACCTGTAAACAAACACTTCCATACTATGAACATGTATAAATGTACAATGTGTACACACTATGAGTACATGACCAGGGCATACTCTGCTTTGTAACAACAACCTCCTCAAGATCTTGTTGGTGTGATGGTGAACTCCAATACGTTTTCAGTGTTAACTTAATGATTCTGCCTGTTAAAGCCTTAAAAAATGTCTATGGAAGTTCCTTTTTAATTGCTATGACATTTACTCATTTTACGTACTTTGCCATATCAATAATGTAGGATTATAATTGCTTTCCTTTGAAGTAGCTGTTTAAATAATCCAGGGAGGATTGCTCTTGGCATCCCATTTTCAGCTCAGTAAGGAAAATCCTGAACCCTGAATGTGGAGGTTGAGGCTGAGAAGCAGTATTAGCTATTGAAGGTAGTTAGTTGGCTTTAATCTCCTCTGGCTGCCTGGAAACGCGGCTCTGCTGTGGCTTGTGATTACAGTATATTCACACCACAAGACGGTAAGAATAGAGGAGATTTCTACTGTATGTCAGAGAAATTACTTACAGTAGCAGCTTTCTTAAAGCAGTTACTTGAAGGAGAATTATTTACACTGTTGTAGAGCATCGGTCTGCGATGTTCAGTGCATTACAGGAGTTATTTTGTGATGTAATTGTAATTTACCTTTTTTGTTGTACCCACTTTCACTCAACATGCTTTGTCTACATCTACTTCAGGTGATGGATTTCTACATTTCCCAGAATGCCTTTCAACAACCATCTGAGAAAGTGACTGAACAGATGTGGCTTTCACATGTAGGCGGAGAGAGCAATAGCGATAGAGATAAGCAATAGTGGAGCGAGAGATTCTCCAGTCGAGAAAAAGCAAATATGACATATATGACAACATATATTTCTGAAATGCAAGGTACTTTTCCAATAGCTGTTTTTTTAACAGGGTTTTAATGTAAAAAAATTGTTTTGAGTCAAACTTATTAAGGGACTCATAAAGAATGCCTTATTCCTTGTCTCACATTAAAGGTTTTAAGATTTACGATCATTATAGTTTTCAAAGACACAATGTCATTTTATAAGATATTGAGTCGAATTTGGGGGTCAAATTCTCTATATGGCAGAAATCAAAGTCCATTGGAAAAATTAATTAATAGTTGGAAAATGACTAGAATGCTTTTTCCAAGAAGGCGACTCATATTTACAATTATTCACATTTAACATGAATGCAACATAAGGCCCATCTAAAGCTGCCTCTCACTATTGTTTCACTTGAGAAGAGACAGATTTGAGGGATGGCGAGGTAATCAGAACCGGGAATAAGTGCATGTGACTGTGACAGATGGAAACATAGAGTTCATGTGATTCTTTACATCCATGGTACATAAAGCAGTTGACCAATGCATATAGCGTAACCTTTATCTTTTCACATTTTCTCATGGGACAATCGATGAGGAGAAAAAAAAGTCTGGTCTCCATGTACACAGTACAGCCCAGCTGGGGAGAGATCTCTTATTAGTGTTCATGAGGGGGGAGTTGTTCTAATGATATCCTTACTGAATCCATTGGGTCTGAGTATTCATGAAGTGTGCACACTGGGGTTTGGGTGAGGTCAGAGTTCATTCGTAGTGCTAAAGTGTGGAAGGGGGTGGGTCGGATAAGGAATAAGAATAAAAGAATAAGTAATAAGGAAAGATCAAAGCGGTGGCGACTGAATAAATGATCTGGGGTTATTTTTGTTGCGTAATCCTAATGAGCATGTGTGGAATAGCAGCATTAAAATAAAAATCGCTCTGACTGCAACAATCGCAAAAACTACTTCAAAAAAATGAGAACCTCGATAAAGCACAAACTGAGCTGTCATATTAGTTTACAAGACAAATCCTAACAACAAAGGGCTGGGGGGGTCCCTCCGTCTCTGAGCAGACAGCAGTGTAAGAACAGAGGGCTGCAACGGAGACGGAGTTGTTTTCTGCCCCAGTTCTCTGCTTCCCAGACACACAGATTCTGTTTGTAGACAAAGAGCTCAATATTGTATGAGCTAGCGAGCTCAGAACTGGGATCTGAGAGACTGTGTTTTCACGCTATGCTGCCCCCGTCTGATTCGACCATTATAGAATACGTAAACTTCCCCTAGAAGCCTGCTTGCTGGCCATTCAGCCCCGGGATTGTAGAGCACTAATTGGGTACATGACAATGACGCCGGAGAGCTTGATGAATTTAAAAGGCCTTGACAAGAATAATGACATTATTCAAAATCCCACGTTGTTGTTTTGTTTGGTTTTCATTTTGTGCTTGTTTATCGGAAAGCTACAATTCATTCGCTTGGTAAATGAGGCATAAACAATCCCCGAATCGTTAACCACAAAGGTTGGAGGAGTAATGGTGTCTGGTTCTGGATTAAAAGGTAACTTAGCACTACAAGAAAAATAGAGGATGATTACGCCCTGACGTAGGAGTAACGCTGGAATGTTCTTGCAAATGTTAAAGGGCTTTTAAAAGGACAGGAGAACCGATCCTCAGCGCTCTTTGATATTTCAGAGTCCTGTAGCGGCTGAGGGTCAGAGTGTGGTCAGGTGTCTCTCTAGACCTTAGTCATAGGATGACGACCCCGAGGGGACAGACCGTGTGTGAGTCATATGATCCAGGCTTTTGGCTTTCAGAGACAGCGACAGACAGACAGACAGGCAGACCAAACTGGATTGAAAACAATGAGTGAACCGTATCAATGCTGCTGAGGCACAAACATGAGGAATTCTCCATCAACCTGTCCGCTCTTGTTTTATGAAGTTGTTACACGAAGCGATACAAAGACTGTTGAGGTGTTTCAGTTCAGTTGTCTGTCCAGTACCCCCCTCTCGGACCCCCATGCCTGTTCTCATGGTATCAGGGCTGCCTGGGGCATATGTGTGCTTGACTAACACAGCATGCACAGTCTACAGAGGATACACACATACACTGTACAATAGTAGCCAAACGAGGAGAGGCAAACACAGGTATAGATTTAATGGAAGACCGAGGCTGGAGACAGAAGTTCAGCTCGCCCACAGGCCCGTACATCCATGCTGGAACATTTTCATCTATCAAAATATTTCGACCTCTACTTTGACACACAACATATCATTGGTCTTCTATGTATCAAAAACAGAATTTGTGCAGAACTGAGAGAAAAGTGAGATGAGGTAGGCTGTTCCAGAGCAGAGACTGTCTTCTTCCCCAGTGATTATGAAATAAACATAGTCTTGTGCAAATCTTAATGGCTATTGAGGGCTATGTGTGATTGAGTTAGAATACACACTCAAGCACACATGCATGCATGCAAGCACATACAGCCGTGACAGTACCCCCACACACACACACGAACACTCACACAGATACACTGCAAATGCAGCAGAAATTGTAAGTGGGAACTCTGCTCTGGTGGAAGAGGGAAAGAGGACTAAATGAAGACTACAAACTAAGTAGGGCAGTGTTTTGAAATGAAGGAGAAACAAGTAGTGATCTGTCCGCAATCCCCAAGTCTAGAGAATGTTCAACTTTTCATTTTCTGCAGTCCTGCAAAAATGCTCTCCTTTTCCGCCCACCCAGTAGCCTAATGAAGTAGACTCCAGTAGGAACCCATTGGGGAAAAGGAGAGGCTGCAGCCCATTTGCACGTTTCATTTCAGCTGGAAATCATATTAGCGTTGCAGGCTGCCGAAGCCTGAGATTGAAATGAACCATGGAGATGATTTAAAGGAGAAAGGGATTGAGAGAAAAAGGGGCTGTGATGGGAATGGGGGATGGAGGACATGGAGGTTGAATATGCTGGAGAGCAGGGGCTCATCTATGAAACAGCGCTAGATGAAGAAGGGGAGGCTCTCTGAGGGGTTATTGGATGGAGGGGGATTTAGGGAGACGAAAAAAGGGGTGAGGTGTGGTTAACAGGTCTAGGGAGCCTACGAAGAGATGAGGTGGAGGAGAAACAGAGGGCAGAGGAGGAGGAGAGGTGGGCGTTATGTTCTTGGCAGTGGAGCAGCAAATAAATTGGTATGGTGTACGTAGAGAAAGAGAGGTTAGTTGGAGTTCAACAGCGACAAGGCTCCTGGGTATCCTTCTCTTCAGGAGGTCTGGCAGACCTCTGGCCAAACATCAAAGAAACAAGGTGATGCTGTAGAGTGATGCACATGTCTTTTTAACTAAGAGAGCCATTCATCTTTTTAGTACACTTTAGCCTATAAGTGTCATATCATCTCATATGAAATGTTCCCTCTTCATGCTTAGGATATTGAGATATGTGATATTGATTAAGTCACAGTCATGATGCAAATGTAACCCTGCACTGCAAAATAATCCATCTTAATAAGTCATTTAATCTAGTATGAACATGCTAAATATTATTTTTTTAATTAAATGAAAAAAATCAATTTGCAAATCAACTTGGTTCAGTAATTGTATAGTATTATTTTCTTGATATTATTGGAGTAATCTGACTTATTCTGCTTTATTTCATCTTATTTCTAGAAAATGTTTGACTTGTTTTAAGCAAAATAAGATTTTAAGACTGAATAGGTGTCTGGGCTTTTTCCACACCTACTATGGAGGTCTGTGTCAACATGTTCATGTTCTTATGTGAAGATTATTGTTATACTGCAGTGGCTGGCTCACTTCGACTGACAGAGATTTTGCCCCTTAAATCCTCACAGTAATCAATCCATACATGCCTCTAACAAATTAGGTCATATAGACATTCATACAGCTCCTCTTTCATGGATGAATCAGACAGGTGGCAGTCTATTGTGATGGGAAGAGAAGACCCCTGTATTGTGTTTCCAGAGCTTGTTAGCGGACAGGATATGGAGGCTGTGGGTGGGAACCTCCCTACCTGAAATATGCAGCAGAGTTCAAAGGCAGATAGGTAGATGTTACTTTTTGTCCTGTACCAAGGTGAGATAACTATTCTACTCTCGCCCTATTGCTCACCTGTAGCCTCGCTAGCCCTCCTATGGTTGTTACTACACAGTAAGTATTTTGTATAGAACATTCTGGTAAAGCTGCCACACTACATGTAAAACCTCTCTGTTTTAACAGTTTCATTTTTAAATTATATTTACTATATTTACTTGTTTTGTTTTTTCCATCTGCACAGATTTTTCAAACAGTGAATATCATTTTAGAATGAATCTCTTTATCCAGCTATATCAATATTATAAAGTATTGATCTACATGTAGGTGGATTAGGGTGTCAGGATGGCCTGGTGGTTAGAGAGACTGTCCTTCAACCAGAAGACCCAAGCACCTGGCCTGCTGAAGTGTCTTTGAGCAAGGCACTACCCTACTACCTACCAGCTCCGGGGAGGCTGCTCTGTAGTTGACCTTGTGCTCTGACTGGATCCTACAGGGATCAATAACGTATCACAATGAAGTACTTTATTTCAGTTTAACATTAACAACTGACATTGATCTGTCCAACATACTGGAGCCACACACAGACATGCAAGGTTGGCTGGGATTTTCAAAATGAATGTCATTACAGTTACTAGTTACCTCATCAAAAGTGGAATCAGTAACAGAATCCAAGGGAGTACTCAAACTACACGCAAAAATGTGCTGCTGTGCCAGCAAATTCTGAGCTTAAATAAAACTCTATTTTTTCTCAAGTATCTGTAATCAGAACACATTATATTTTATTATATTTTATTCAGTTATTTTGTTTGTTGTTTGTCGTTTTATTTTCCTTTAGAAGACCCAATCCTCATAATGTACACTTATACTATATACATTTAAGTCATAAAGATTTATGTCAGTCTCAAAAGGTGGGTAAACTATTTCGCAGATAAAAAGATCGGTAAACTTGGTTTAGGTGTGTTTATCTTCCTCTGCATCCCTGGTTATTATTATTAATATCAACTGATACATCGGTATCTAGTGATAGAGCTGGAAAATGCACAGGGCTAGATCATCGGTCGTCGCAGTACCCCCCTGTGGAGCCCCTGCCCTTCCTCAAACCTTGTCGGTCTGGATCAGCAGTGGAGCCCCGATGGGAGCAGAGAGTGTTCCCGCCCGCTCCGCCCGCCCGCTCCGCTCCGGGTCCTCTCTGCCGGCGGCGGTCGCAAACGCACCCAGACTGGAGCCGCACACCGGACGGCAGATCAGACTCCAGTCAGCTGCTCTCGAGCACAAATCCGCTCCTGCTCCGCGGCTTTTGGAGCGTTTTTTGGACGCGTTTTGGAAAAGCGCAGGTTGGAAGTGCAGAGATTGGTGAATATATATATTTTGTTTTGGTTTGTTGTTTTTTCTAAGTTGTAAACTGAGAGGAAAAGCGGTCTGGATTCATGTACACATTTATTGTTGGGGGAAAATATTGCTGCACGGTTCTGGTTGTAACGAACATCTTGTTAAAGGTGAGTCTGCGCAGCGTACAGCCAGCAGTGATTGACAGCATTTATAATGATTTATATACTACTATACTCTTTATCAGTAGTAAAGTAAAGCACTGGGTGTTTTTTTTCTTGAAGTCACATAGTTGTTTCTCATCCGCTTTTTCTTTATTTATACTTTCATGAGCAAATAGTTAAAATAGTTCATTTTACAGAATCCAAATGTTAAAGTGGATTTCCTTCGCACCAAAGGCTGATGTGTTGTAGCTTTTAGCGAATGATCCTCGTAGCCAAATCACTCCAACATGCGTGACTTGTGGCTATTCATATCACATTTCAGAGGCTAACTTCTTCAACGGTCTGTGGGATGGATAGTACTAAGTCAGCGTGTGTATGACTTAATTGATTAATTGGTTATTGATCGTTTGACTTGCCCGAGTGATTAATTACGTTGAGCAATGTGTCCATGCCTCTGATTGAATGTAGTAGTGTTTCTATCAGTTTCTTGTTCACCATTCAGCTGTTTTTCCTCAGACTTATGTTTCTCTAGGGTCTGGAATGTGTGTGTGTGTGTGTGTGCGCGTGTGTGTGTGCATGCGTGTGAATAAGCATTGCTGTCTCTTTCCAGCTGTTACAGAGTGGGGTTGATGCCCCCCCTTGCAACTGCACACACACACACACACACACACACACACACACACACACACACGCACAATCATTCTTGCATACCCATCTTCTGTGTGTTGGCAGGACTTTCTGACTGTCTCATGCTATCTCCAGCTGCTTTTGTTTGTGTGATGAAGACAGAGGGAACAGAGAGGAGAGCAAAGGATGAGGGGAAATGGGATGAAAAGGAAAGGTCAGAGAGAGAGAGAGAGAGAGAGAGAATATAGTCCCATGGTGCCATTTTTATGCTCTCAAGGCCTGCTTTAATATATGGATTAGTTTTGGGTTGGACCATAAATAATCCTCACAGGAAAAGATATATACACTGAAGGAGAGGTATACCTACAATCTCTTCTTATCTATGATGAACACGCTGAAAATGATCGTTGGGTTGGACTTCGTGTTTTCACAGTTATAGGACCTTGGGGTAACACACACACACACACACACACACACACACACATAGAGAAACACATGCACACAGAGAAAAACAGACATATACAAACGTTAAATACTAGCTCTAAAGGATTCCCCTCCATACTGCATCCACATGCTCTGTACATCCTGTACAGGCCAATTGCATTATGTCACTGGCCCATAACGTTAACCTACTGCTCAGCCATCACGCCACCTCACTGGGAGACCCTACATCATCCAGCCCTGTCACCACAGCACGGCACAGGCAGTGGAAGGAGGAAAGAAGGAAAGGGTGGGGGGGTGGGTGTGATGCTGAGAGATCATTCTTATGTCACATGGCTCCTTCACACAGCAGACAGGCTGAGATGGCCTGAGGGGGCGGCATGTGAGGCAGCCAAGTGGGAACATGACCAAAGTCATGGTCAGTGTGCTTTTGCTTGCATGTAGTATCTTAGAAATTGATTTTTTTAACCATCAGAGACAAGCACAATACTGCTTCTTAGGATACTGAACATCACAGCTTATTTGTGTTCAGCTCCATGGTCGGGTAAACCACTGGAGCATCGTCTCCATTCATATCTGTATAGAGGCATGGCTAAAGGCAAAATCACAGCCGATGCACATCTGCCACCACAGACTCTGACGATGAAGAATGCAATGGACACAACATCAAAAACGCCCCAATGAAAGAAGCAGTTTCACCCTTTTCAGTTTTATGTGTTAGATAACCTTAAGCACTTTAAAAGTGACACATAAATGTGCACTTTTGGAGGTGGTGCACCCAGCAGGTACCGGGTGCACCCAGAGACACTTACATAATAAATAAAGGAATATCCCACATTAAACCGCTAGTGAGAGAGCAATCCCATCCACACCTGTGATGCTCATTTAGCAAAATGCCTTTTGAGCCATCTGGCATTTAAATGAAGATGGGGAATCATTTCAGTCTGCAACAATGATGATGACGTTCAGTGGTGGATGTAATGTAAACACACTAGGATCCCGCTGGCGTGTTTAATTCATTCTTGTGCATCATGACGTAACATATAGCCCCAAAGCCTTACACACTCCAAGTCAGACTGCCCGTATTAAACTGTGTTACTGTAGCAGAATGAGCTGTATGATAAAGTGAAGCTTGGTTGCGCGCGTGTGTGTGTGTGTATGCACATTTCTCCATTGCAGTTTGAGAGGCAGTGAAGGACACATAAATCAATCAATGCACTCAGAGGAGCTGAACGGATATCAACAAGATTTCATCTTTCCTTTCCCTCTGTAATTCATTTCATGTCTTAAGTTTCATGACAGACACACAGATCTGTCTAGTGCTGCAGATAGTGACTGCCTTATTCAGGGTTTCCTTTGCAATGTTTTGTATGGTTGGGAGTAATTTTGGTGCTGCGACCCAAGTTTGCTCCTGAGCCCACTCCGCTGAGGTCTGGTGTAACCATGGGTGTGTCATTATGATTCCCATCAGTTTTTTTTGCTGTCAGCCCATTAAATCAGTGCAAGAGCAAGAGCACAGCAGGAGAGAGACAAGCTGTCAGTCAGACTCAGCTGGTGCACATGCGCGCACACACACACACACACACACACACACTTACACTGCCCTGTATTTGAAACTGTAATTAGTAGCTGCCTGGGTCTGGAGTGACCTTTCTTTTCCTCCTCAAAAGCCCATTCTGGATTAAGAGCGACGGCGCCAAGATCACGACTGGCTTTGTTTATGTTAATGTGATTGGATTAGAGACATTTTTCATTCTCAAAATAATTGACTGAGATCAAGATACAGCAAACTAACAGTATGCGACTGGAATTGCTTGCCCATCAAAAAGGGACTTTATACAATTTGAGGCACAACCGCAGAAGAATCTGTCATAAAACGTAATGTGATTACTCAACCAACCAGTTAACTCTAAAAGGTGATGACGAAATACCTTCTCAAATGTTGCTTTAAATGAGAGATAAGTTATCTCACTAAGTGGGTAATCTCGCTTCTCAATATACCTGCATGCATTTTGAATTTCTGTTACTATTACCACATCATGGTATATACACATATACATGGCATATACAGAAAAAAAGCCAAAAAGGCACATTGGCAAGACACACCATTCACGTCTTGCTTCAAAGAGACACAGAGACACGAAGGGTGGAAGACCCACACGTAGTTTCATCCAATTGCATTAGAGACGTGACTGTGGCCAGAGATAAACAAGGCAACATAGATCATTCTTCTGACAGACAGCACCTGGCAATGGAGGCAGCAGGGGGGAGGACTGACTGACACAGAGTGAACGAAGAGATGGTGCTCCTTTTATCTGCTATTGATGCGGTGATAAATCGTTAAAGCCTTAAGCATCTAGAATGCCATTAAACCGGCTATGGTACACATCTGTGGAATTTCAATCCATGATAGAAAGAGAGGGAGGGAATAAGGCTCCTTCTGCCACTACCACGATTCAGTTTCTATTCTAAAAGCCCTGCCAAATGTTCTTTTCACATTTTCCTCAAACGAAAATGGTGTTCAAACTGTTACCAGAGAGACAAACTGTTACCGCCAGAACCTGAAGTCATTCAGTGTTCAGTGGAGCATCACAAAATAAACCTCACATATTCCCCCAAAACAGATTTTCAAAGATGAAGCAATAAGGGTGCCTGTTTTTTGTCTGTGAGTCTGTCAGAGCAGGTTTCCTTATTTATATCAGCCTTATTTTTACAGCTGTGAAGATGGAAAAACACCAATCCTTCCTCCATCTTGCTACCTATAGGAATTTGATTATGTATGATGTAACTTACTGCAGTGCATTTGTCTTAATGCGTCTCCAGTCTTATGTAAGTTGATACAGGGAAAGATATCTTATTGGTTGATGTATTTCAGATACCAAAAGAGGATATATACAGTATACGTATGAACGTATGAACCCTAATGATCATGAAAGCTTGACTCACACTCTGGTCAAGTTATAGTTTGTCAAAAGCAACGTGAACTGACTTTTTAACATCAGTACTGATAGAAATGTCATGGCTACATATCGACAAGGGAAATAATGTGCCTCCGGAAATAGAGGTTCAGAGGGGACAGAGGGTTATCCCAGAGGTATCAAGTTAAACTCCTCTTATCTATAGGTTATTGATACATTCCACGCCCAAAACAAATCTAACATTGTTGAATTCCTAGAGTGGTCAAGGAGATTTTGTAGCTCATGTAGATGGGCAGCACTCCTAACGACAGGTGACTCATGAGGGTCAGTTCCTATGTGAGTGAACAAAGCGACAGTGATCTGTGCTCAGAGTTGATTAGTACAGTCCCCCACCTCTGGAACCAGATGTGTACTACCACTGGCCCAGGGCTGAATGTTTTCTCCCCTGTGTCTATTACTTCATCTAAAGAAAGAATAGAAATACTAAATGTGAGTGGACTGCCCAAACTCTGTTGAGGCAACTCTTTGAGCACTGCAACCCAAAAAGTTGCCCCGTGCCTTTTAGGCATATGGTGGTTCAGATGATATAAGATGTTGGAAGAGTCATGACCCATAGATCTGTTGGGTTGGTTTGGTTACAGAAAGCATTTATTCACAGTGGACGGGTGGCAGATGGATTAAATGGATTATGCATTAGGATGCACAGAAAAGGCAACAAAAAATCCTAACCTAATATATGATCATCCTTTTGCAAATCCCCTCAAATTCATCCATTTTTTAATTATTTATTTGTTCTCTGAAACCATTGTAAGAATGAACTTGGCCTCAAATCAGTAGACATGAGCACCTTTCTGCATTACTTTCCCGGTATCGTGAAAGTCAACTGAACTATGTTGGGTTTACTCAGCTTTCTGTTAATCCCACTATGACAAAATGAATAAAATCACAGAATCTCACATTCACATTGACAGTTTTGTCAGACTCCCATATCGTGCACACTCTCCAATTACTTGTAGAATAGCATTTCATTATGTGGTTGATTGCAGTTGAGGCCATCGCTTTGTGTACTGATTATAATTCCCATGTCTGTGCAGCAAATCAAACTCAAAATGGGTAATTTCTGAGAAAGTAAAAATAAAGAGGCAATATGGACAGAAATTGTGTAGAAGAGTTTTTATGAGATGCAAGCTAATAGATAGCTTTGATGATTGTGAAGCTCTCTTGACGGCCACATGATGGGATTTTCAATTCTCCAATGAACCTACTTATGTCACGTTGTGTGCAGTCGCAGGCGGCTTATCCATCAAACTAGGAAGTCAGGTCAAGTCTGCGAGGGGAAAAAGCATGTAGGATGCCTTCTTTCTGCATGTGAGGCTATGATTTTCACTTTATCCTGCACAGTCAAGCATGTGAGGTTGAGAGCGTATCAAGTCCGGTTGGGTGTGGGTGATTATTGAGCTAACTAGTCAAGAGGAATACGGAGCCAAAGTCCAAAGGAGACGCTAGTTCACCGCAAAATGTTCCCTGTCGACTCCTCAGCCCCAAGGTGTGGCTACATGGACAGGGGAAGACCGGTGCTGCCAGTGGCCTGTCATTGTCAAGCAGTCCTCCAACCTTATCCCCATCATTACCTCCTCCGAGTCCTACACTTAGACTTAAACACAGGCCTGAAATGACCCATGAACTCGCATGCTGCCTGTCTATTATCCCGCCCGTGCAGAACATTTTGCGGTGAATCAAAATGTGTTTTTTTGTAAGTGGACTGCAGGTCAATTAGATTGCTGTTGGAATCTGATAGCAGAGATGGCAGGAAGAGATGTGCTCTGAAAGCCCTTATAGTCTGCAAGACGAGACAGAATCGATGCGGACTGAAGTAAGTCTATGTATAATGGACATTAGTGGGCAGACTTCTGGCACAGATAGCATTACTACCCAGAGTGCTGAAGTCTGCCAACCACTCCGAGCATCCATGAAAACAGCAATCAAATTGTATCTGTTCATCTATTTTTTTTTGGATCCTTAAAGATACAAACACTTTTATTACTTACTCAATTTGCAGTTGTGCTACTGCAAACAAACACGTGACTGAGATTTGAGGTCCCCCCTTCTCTTCATTTCTAACATGACACAAATCATTACAAGAATGATTGTGTAAGATGTCAAGTAGTTATCAACCTTGACAGTGCACAGACCTAGGAGCGATCTAGTGTGCAAAGTATGACCAAATACAGTTTCCATTTTTAGACACAGAAACAATTTATATTAATTTATCCATCAATCTATCCATCCATCTGGGGACAGCCCTGAAGCCCCTGTCTCTCTCTCACTCTCTCTCACTCTCTCTCACTCTTTCTCGCTGTCTCTCTCTCTCTTCTGTCGTTCTTCCTTTCTGTTTCTGAGGAGAAGGTAAAGTGGCCTCATATGTCACATAGTGTCACTTCACTGCTGTCAGGAGGGTTGATGTATGGGGCCAAGATGGAGTCACTGCTGAAACAGCGGACCACACACGCACACACACACACACACACACCAGATTGATGGATGACACAAGTATTATGTCCAGGAACTATGTATTGCCTGGCAGCAGATGAGTGGTTTTAGGGGGTCAGAAGACTGTTGCCCCAGTTGGTCTGGTGAGGCCTTGCAGCTGAGACAATTAGACAAGAAAGATGCTCATGATTTCAGAAACATTTGGAACTTTTTGGAAACATTTTGGATGGAAAACTTTTTTTTAGTAAAAAGAAAATCTTGCCATTTGGATTTGCTCCACGAAGAGAGAAAGTGAAAAAGTGAAAGTATTTTTCTGCACCTAGTTAGAAACCAGAAATGAAATGTTCTGCCAATCTGGAGCCGTTTACATAACTAACATGAGTCACAGCTATTGATTAAGCTGTTTGTTGATTTGCCTGAACTGGAAACCTGATTTGTGTCACTGAGGGAAGCAAAACATGAATTATTGATCCTGTATAAAGATCTCTGTGATTGGCTGGTGTGTGGGTTAGCTGTATTTCCTCACCGTGAAGTCCATTTTTTTTTCAAGGAGCCCAAATACATTGTTGTCTTTATCATAGTTGGAGACACAAAACCTTTTTTCCTCCACCTCCTCTGCTGCATCTCAGCTCAGTAGGCTTGATCCAGTGAATGTTGTAGCAAGGCACAGTTGAATACCACTGAGCTAATAACATAAGCAAGGATCTGTTGACACCCAGTTGTTTGGACATGTGTCTGATTCATAGATTAGATTTGCTCCACCCTCTTGGCCTCTTGGTGTGTGTGCTGAGTGAAGCCAACTCGGAGGATGCGTCTGCCAGATGACCCCTCGGCAGAGTGCGTACCCCGCTGTAGTACCCCCCTTCCCCCCGTCCTGCATCAGCTGACTCGTACAGCTTGGGGTACTGTGGTCCGCTTGTCTCTCGGAGGCAGGGAGGAGGAGATCGAGGGGCTTGGGAGAATATCTGTGGATATAGAGCATGAGATCTCTGAATGGGGAAACTGTAAATTGTTGACAGATGTTCTCTCTCTCTCTCTCTCTCTCTCTCTCTCTCTCTCTCTCTCTCTCACACACACACACACACATGTTGAGCCCTGATGTTCCCAGAATTCAGTCGGGAACCTCTGGGATGCCGTCCCAGCCGATGGTCATTGTAACATAACTCCCACCACCCTCTTGTCCGAGCCAACCCTCATCCCTCAGTGGTCCCAGTACTCTGCTCTCCTCCCCAGCTGGCCTGCATGCTATCCGGAGGTTATGAAACTGAAAAATATAGTTTTCAATGAAGTGACGCTGTCGCCGGTTACACTCTGCTCTCCAAATGCATTGAATAGAACCTGTGATCTGTCTGCTGGCGTCAGTTGGGCTGCACAGTGCTTGCTGTGATCAGACTGTGACAGAGCCATATCACTGAGGTGTTGTCTGCCTTTGTGTCTTGGAGCCTTTGTCTGCTCTGCATGATTCTGAAGGGGATTGGTTATGGAGGATTGTGCCCATCTGCTGAGTGAGATTTCTTGGAAGTGAAAGAGACGGCATGGATAGAGTGTGTGTGTGTGTGTGTGTGTGTGTGTGTGCGTGTGCATGTTTGTGAAGGCACACATGTAGATACGAACCTACCTTACTGAATTTTAAAGACTGTACTGAACAATGAGTCTAGTGTCACTCCTGAAGCCCTCCTCAGCTTCAGTTCAAAAGATGTATTGTCCAAATAAGCCTTTGATATTTATATTATCAACAGGCTTGATCGGCGTAGAGCTCGCTGTGTTTGGGGTCTTGCCGTTCCCCCTTCCCCAGACTGAGGGCAGACAGAAGTAGGTCAAAGTTTAATGGAGCGTCCTGTCTGAGCAGGAGGTTTGGAGGGGTGGGGGGTTAAAGGGCTCCCTTCGTACCAGGGACCTCGTTCTCACAGCGGGGCGAGACAGACAATTTTCCATGCTGTATCAAAACAAACGAAGAGTTTCATTCCAGTGTAACATTAGACATCCATTTTTAGGAAAGCTAGTTGCTTGAAATGTATCACTCCTCATATCAAAAACACAAGCGAGTTCATTTTGAAAATGTTGTTATTTTGTTGAATAAGGCATTCAGAATGTAAAACACAATACATCATTCTGTAGAAGTTTGTTAAATGGTGGATATCTTGTTTTGGGTTGAAACTGTTTGAGTATAAAGTAACTCCCTGTTGCCTTGTGCTGTCGCCCCGATATAATAAGCATGTTCTGTTGTGGAAAACATACCACTACAGATTAGGGTGTTTGGGTGAGTGGGTATCTTGGTGAGAGGGGGTTAGGGTAAGGAGAGGTCAGACTGTCTGTCTGTGTGTGTGTGTGTGTGTGTGTGTGTGTGTGTGTGTGTGTGTCTGATGATGTGGGTGATGGTTGTTGGGAGTGGAGGGGTCCTGTCTGGGAATCTGACCAGGCATACCGAATGGGGGGTCTTGGTCCTCAAGCAGCGCTGAGCTGAAACAAAGTCTTGAGTTGCTAAGATATGCTGGTGTACACAGAGAGAGGCGTTCAGGGTCATTAGATCCACTTTTAAACACAAATGATTTAACAACCGCCTTGCCTCCAGCCTTGAGCCATGTCTGTCTGGCACCCTGAGACGATACCGCAGACCATCTGGAATATTAACAGTTGCTGTGTTGAGTTGTGTTGAATGGGAATATTTCCTATTAATTTCCGTTTCTATCTCGCTAGCCTGGTTTGCTTGTGTTATGTAAGAGAGTTTTCAAAAATCAGATGTTATCGTTGACGTGAGGGTGAAGTAAAGAGGGAGGAAGCGTTTCAGATTGTCTGTGAGCGTCTTCATGATTAAGCCATAAATGACATAATAGCTCATCTGTTGTGTCTCAACCCTCTGTCATCGGACCGAGGCTCCTTGGTGTGTTCAGTTTTAAACGTCGCTCCGGCATGCTGTCAAAGATCAAATGCATGGATTGGCAGGGAAACGGAGCAGTTTGGGGGTTTGGTGGTGGGGATGCAGAGAGGGACGGATGAAATGAGGGCAGTGTCGTCCTCTCTCATTTACTGTTCAGTGCTGGGAAGGGATTAGCCTCACTTACATAACACCCTCTCCCCTATTCTCTCTCCCCTCTACCCCAACCCTCCGCATCTTTCCCCCACTCCCCCTATGCCCCCTAGACCCTGCCCCTTTCTGAGATGAGAAGATTGGTGTTGGCCTATTTGTTACTCCAATATTTCAGACATTTTTATTTGTTTGCTTGTTGTTGTTGTTCGTCATCTCTCAGGGGAGAGACATCTGAGACTCGCTGAGAGCTGAAAGGAGGAGCCAAAGAGACAGAGAGAAAACAGAAGGGAGATGATAGAGGGAGGGAGAAAGAGAGGGATACAGCAGATGGAAGGAGAGGAAATGGGCTGAATAGAGGAAATAGGTAGGAAGTAAAAAAAAAATGACGGAAAAAAGCTTACGGTGATAAAAGGCCTACAGAGGATGTATTGGGAGAAAGGGGGCAAGAGGGAACGGGAGAAAAAAAGGGGGATGGAAGGAGTGTTGGGGGTGGATGAGATGGTCTATTTATAGTTTATCCCTGCTGTTGGGTTAGACCGCCTGGCCCAGCACAGCACAGCTCAGCATCCATGTCAGTCCTCATGTCATTCTACGTCAGTTCGGTGCATACACACACACACACACACACACACACACAAACATGTGACCTCTGTCACTGAGGTAGGCGTAAGAGAAAATGACACACAGACTGATCTGACTGACAGACTGGGTGTGTGTGTGTGTGTGTGTGTGTGTGTGTGTGTGTGTGTGTGTGTGTGTGTGTGTGTGTGTGTGTGTCTCCTCTCACTCTAAGAGGTAAAGAGCTGAGGTACTGGAGTTAACAGTCAGACAGTGCCTCTGCTCTGTGTCTGAGATAAATATGCTGTGAAACATGGGTGAAATTGCTTGCCAGTCAGCTCAGTGGGTGGGAAGATTGTCCTTTGAGACAAATGGGTGCACTTCCGAGAGTGGTGGGTTCAATTTGAAAAGCACACACACACACACACACACAGCGCACACACACAGCGCACACACACAGCACACACACACACACACACACACACACACAGATACACACAAAATCACATAGACAATGCCAAATGCCAAACTTACATAACTTGTTTGTACTGCAGCCTCTCCCTGTGTTTACTTCTTAATCATGAAAATAAATTGCTGTGCAGCATCTCACGTGTCCTTCTAGTTCTGTTTGTTTCTTAAACAGCAAATCTGCTGTTTCAAATTGATCTCCCTCTCTCTTTTTGTCTCCACCACTCATGCATACAGCTACAAGTCCCCATGCAGGTGAAGGCATGCGATCGAGGAGGGAGGGAGGGAGAGAGAGAGAGAGAGAGAGAGAGAAAGAGAGAAGAGAGAGAGATGTTCTCCTTAACTGTCTCTAACTGTGGGCTTCCCTTATGGCTTATGTTAATCACATCACTGCCCTTGTTTGTTGTACCCGCTGGAGGCAGGGTGACTCTCGTTCACACACACTAACACACACATACACATGCACACACATACACATGCACATGCAGCCACGTGCACGTGATCTGAGTCACAGGCAGGCAAACTAGCTCATGCTGCAACCCAAATGGAGGATGTTCCTCCAGAAACGACCATTTATTTTGTTGTTTATTTAGTTAGCATTTTAGAAATGATTAGGGTAGTTTTGGTTTTAGTTCCGTGTATCCTTTCTAAATATTGGCCATTTAAGTATATTTGTGCTTTGGGGGAAATATGGCTAAAAACTAATGGATTTTTACTTTTCTTTTCATCAGCCCAATATGGGAAACGGTGCTATATTGTGCACAGGAAATGATTAACTGTGAGCCAAGGGCTGCATGGACTGGCCAGCTACTGTATAAGGTCTGGGATGATTCATGGAACAGTCTGAGGGTTGTACAGGACCTCGTTTGTTTCTGCCCCTGGCTCATCCTGCTAGAATAACACACTTACTGTGGCCATGGCAGAGGACACACACACACACACACACACACACTCGCATGCACACATAGAGGCCTGTACGCAGAGATGCACACAAATGCATTCAAGCATTGCGTACGCAATCTCACACTTTCATGCACGCACTCATACGCATGCACATAGAGGCAGAAGAACTTGGACATCGTCCTTCATTTATCTTTGTTTCTCTCCAAAGCCTGAGACAAATATTAGTGTTTCCTTTTGCCTCTTCCTCCTCTCTTAGTCTCTCCTGCTTACTCCGTTTCTTAGCTCTATGGTTAGATACTGATCAATCTGTGTAAATACTAAAGGAAAAACCCACAAAACTTTAAAGCTTTAACACCGTTACAAAATAGCTATTGGTGCTGTAAGTTGTATTTCTGGGTCAGTTTTGCTTGTTTGGTATCTTTCTAATGTCCCTGGATAACTGCCCAAACGTAAACAACATGACATGATGTCAAGATATTTCCAGCACAGCTACAATAGAGTTTGATAGCAGAAAACTTTTCAACTATCTAAAACATCAACAATAAACATCAGGCTTTGGTGTCAGTCCCTCATAATAACAATGAGCAAGGCGTCTTTTCTTTTGCACATCATGCAGGGAGAAATCCATCATAGAAGAAGAAGAGACACCAATTTCTCCACCGACAGTAGCCTCAATAGACCATAATGCAATGCAGCCACAGCTTGGATCTTTGTGGATCTGTCGTTGGTACACTGCCCTCTTCAACAGCTTCTTTTGTGATTTGAACAAAAAAAGTAAATTACAACTCTTTTATCTCAAAATAGCATCACAAATGTGTGATATCTAACAGCGTGTGATTATCCGAGGGCGGAAGTTTTTTCTTAAAAGTTTTCTGTCTGCTCAGAGGTGAGTGAGAGGAAGCACGAGACGGGGAGACAGAAAAGAAAAAGCAAGAGAGGCTTTGAATGCCTGGCAGGCATCAGTGCTTCAGATAGCTGCTTTCATAGACTTCCTCACATTCCTACAGAGGACACAGCTTACCCACAGAGAGACAGAGACAGGGAGGAAGGGGGGAGAAGAGAGGAGAGCAAAGTGTCTGAACGAAGAGACACGATTCACCCCCCTCCAGTTTGAATTCCCTGAGATGAATCGTCAACAACAACAACAACAGCGGCAGCATGCTAGAGTTGGAGAGAGACAAAAGGGCGAAACAAAGCTTAGGGCTTCTGAAGAACTTCTGAAGAAGACGGTGCTCTCTTTTTCTTGTTTTCTCGCTTTCCTCCGCTCTGTTTATTTCCTCTCTACGGTCACCTCTCCTCCTCAGAGTTCATTTCACCCCAGAGGACCCTCATTAGTCATCAGCGTACATGCTTTGCTCTGAGAACATGCAAGATCAGGCTCTCTGCCTTTTTCCGGCAAGCTTAATGGGAAATGCTAAAGCCTGTAACTAGCTGGATGGGGAATGTGGGAGGTTGAGCTAATGCAGAGCACTCCTGAGTGGCTGCAGATTTTTAGTGGTAGATTGTGTGATGCAGCAGCTCTTAAGATCGTTACGGAGATAGACTTGGCTCATTGCTATCATCCCCCTATCTCATCTCATCTCATCTCATCTAATCTGACCACCAAGGGGGATGATTTAAGATTCAGCTTAGGGAGACATTACAGGGTGGAGAAAGGGGTTGAGGAAAGAGAGTTAGAGCAGGAGTGTATCGATTAGCCGTTTCGCTCCGGGGAGGATCAAACACTGTACACGATGAGGTCATTCTCCCTCGGTCTCTGATGAAAAGAAATGCTTTTCTTCGAGGAGCACATCGTTAGGCAAAGGTTAAAGAGATGAGCGTGAGGATAGATTGAGTTGAAGCGCTGATGAATTCAAACACATGTTTTTTTGCATTAAGGTATACAAGTGTTGTACACACTTTTTTTCTCAACAATGTTTCTGTAATGCCTCCAACATCAAATCAGTTTGCATTTGAACACCAGTCATGATTGTTACAGATGTGAGAATCAGATATACTTCCCTCTTGTGGCCAGTGTTGGAACTACACCGAGCTTGACCTGTGCTTGATGCCCTTTGGTCAGATCGTGAGGTGCACGGTGACAAGGCTGGACCTGGGTGTCCCGTATATGCAGCAGATAGATCTGTCAGCAGCACGGGCAAACACAATCCCCGTTCTGTTGTTGTAAACTATAAGATGAATGGCCGTCATTAATCACCAGCCATTTGTCTCTAGAAGTCCAGTTGTAAGTCTAGAGGTCAGTGATTAAACCATGTTCTCTGTAACCTAGCCAACTCTCTCTCTCTCTCTCTCTCTCTCTCTCTCTCTCTCTCCTCTCTCTCCTCTCCCTCTCTCTCTCTCTGAGGATCAGAGGGAGAGTTTCATTTCACAAGTGCTCTGCTCTGCTTTTCATGGCTCTGATGTTGTCTGCCACCAAATCCCCTTTGAATAAAAGTCAGAAATTGAAGCAGCAAATCATGTTTTATGTATGTGTGCTTACACAATGAAAGCAGAGTGGAAAGTGGGCCAAGCATCACACGGGGCATATTATGGCAACAAAGCAGCTTTCCCTTTCTTAGAAAAACGATGGCGGCAGATGCCAAAGCGCCGGGCACTGAGCAGAGTGTTCAGAGAACGACTGTGACAGCAGAAAGAGCGATACATAGACGTTGCATCGCCTGACTGCTGTATTTGTGGGAACTGTTCTAATAGTCCCGTTGGTTCTACTGTGGTGTAGAAACAGTGTTGTTGACGTGTCGGCTACAATACTCAGTGGATGTGTCTAAGATGCGTGTCTGTGTCTATCATTCTGTCAGGACTGAGTTGAAAACGTCCGTCTGACTGTTTGGAGTTTTTGTGTTGGAAGATGGCTAGCTGGCCACGTCCCTCCCCCGTGGACATTTTGCCCCTGTACGTCAGGCACATCTACTCTTCAGCTCTCTGAAGAGAAGAGATAGGGACCGGGATGTAAAATCACAATGGTGTTAGAGGCACTATGATTAAAGATGTGATCCAGCAACCTCCTGGTCCCAAGGCAGCCGGGCGAACGGACACATGGCGTAACCTTATAATCATCTGAAGTTAATACCACAGCATCCTGCGGGAGTGAAACCCTGAATCATGGTGTCACCACGCTCAAATATAGTGTGGCCCCTGTGGTGAGGACATATGCTGCTATAGCAATATAATCTATGTAGCAGTAATCTAACGGATTAATAATCCCTGTGTAATCTGGGCCCGTGGGTTCACGTCAGCACAGTGCACAGGGTGAGATGTCACCTCCTGATTAGAGATAGTGGATGGAAGGGAGGTTGTGTGTGTGTGTGTGTGTGTGTGTGTGTGTGTGCTCTAAGCGCTCAGGAGATTATCACAGCATCACAGGTCATGTGTTTTGGCCTCGCCGTGTGTTTTATGAAAATTAAAAACCGTAAAGCTGTTCAAAAAAAGGCCTGGGTCAGGGTTTGTGTGTGTGTGTGTGTGTGTGTGTGTGTGTGTGTGTGTGTGTGTGTGTGTGTGTGTGTGCGTGCGTGCGTGCGTGTGTGCGCTCATATTGCAGATGCTATTTCTACTCTCTATGTTTCTTTGCTCCTCGCCCCCTGGTCTCTCTCCTTTCTTTCCACCTTACTCCTTCTCATCACTTCAAAGGGGAGGGGCATCTTAATAACCCTAACCCCCATCCCTCCATCTCACCTCATTCATCCCCCCCCACACACACACACACACACCAGCCCTGGGTCCCTCAGGACAGGCCGTGACCATCTGTCCTGGAGCGACCTGCTTCATGCTTCAGATAATTGGACTAGGTTCATTGGCTCACACATATTCACTTTAACCCTCCTGAATTTATCTAAAACATATGGAACAAAAAAAGTTTTACTGCATATACTTTTTGGGGATTTTTCCAAATTCGGTGGGATGAAAGTGCAAACACAAAATAAATATCATGGTATCCTGACTGTGGTGGTTGTCATGATATCCTGATTATTGTATCTCTTCTGATGAAAATGTTACAGTTGAGGATAAACCTCCTGTATTTACACCAACAGTTTGAAAATAGAAATGTTTTATGGTCCGTATTCCCACATGCAAGACAATAAGATAAAAATGGTGAAAATTGTATGATTTTAATGAGACCAAAATATTATTACATAAATGAAAGCCCTTCACAAATGTCTCCACAAAGCAAGAGCACTTTGTTGTAAATTGCAGTTTTCTTTCGTAGGTGAGACATCTGACATGAATAGGTGACTCATGGGGGTGGTTATCTTATTTAGACGTAATGGATTGGTCAAGAGGGACCTTACTGAGACCCTGTTAAGGCAGCAGCTTGTGTCAGGATTGTAAGGTAATCTCAATGGCAGCCAATTGTGTTTTATGTGCTTAAGGTTAAATTAAGTTAGCATCTCTTTTGTAGCATCTCTTTGCTCAGTGTTGGGGTTGGCGTTGGGTGGGTGTTCACTGTCTATCTCTACGATGGACGGGACTACGATTCACTCTGATGTCTCCCTCCCATAAAACACTGGGGCAAAGTCATTGAAATGTACACAGAAGGCGTGTGATGCTCTCATCCATTGTCGATCAAAGGGTGACCCAAAGTTGATTTGCTGCGCAGCCAAAACATCAAACTCTGGCTGACATGATTTGACAAAATATGACAATAAATGTATTTTATCTGCTGTGGTTTTTATTGTAAACCATCTTTGGGTACTGTAAAAAGATGTGAAAAGAGATATAAATGTGATGTATTATTATTATTATTATTGTTGTTGTTGTTGTTGTTGTTATATTATTATTACTACTGTTGTTGTTATTAGTATTGTTGTTATTAGTATTAGTATTATTGTTATATTATTATTAGTAGTAGTATTATTAGTATTATTGTTGTTGTTGTTGTTATTAGTATTAGTATTATTGTTAGATTATTATTAGTAGTAGTAGTATTATTAGTATTGTTGTTGTTGTTGTTGTTGTTAGTATTATTATTAATAGTAACAACAACAATAATAATATTTTTGTAAGAAGGAAGACCCGTCAGCGTGAAGGTCCACGTTCCTAGATCCTGTTTGTAAGGAGACGAGCTGCTGTGAAAGAGTCTAGTCAGCATGTGTGACTGGTTCCAGGCAGCCAGGCGGCCAGGCGGCCAGGTGGCCAGGCGGCCAGGCAGCCAGGCGATGTGGCACAGCAGACCCCAACACCAAGATACAGGCCCAAAATCAATAGCCGTATCGCATCACTTATCAGACTGTAACGAGCTGATTGATTACCTCACAGGCTGTTTGTATGGGGCTCAGACACCGGAGAGGTTATGGAGGTCAGGAAAGAAAAAGTGCGACTGAGATTGGAAGATAAGAAAACGTGAATGGAAAGGGAGGGTGAATTAGGAACCCTCCAGCTGAAAAGAAGAACGCAATATCGATGCAGATATAGCATTTCTCCTTTTCTTCTAGCGTTCCTCTTTTCTTTCCCCTATCTTCTCCCTATTTTAGGAGTGAAGTGGCTGCTGTTCCTCCAAGCTTAGGAGAAATAAGATCCCTTTCATGTGCATCTGATGTATATGGCATATATGGTGAAAGTAAAATCAGTGCCATCATGAGTTGATTTACCATCTGGGGCCTCTAAGACAAGGTTTCTGTCTCTCAGTCTGTCTGTGTATTTGTGCATGTGTGTGTGTGTGTGTGTGTGTGTGTGTTTGATATCATTGATTTTCATGGTTTCATGCGCTATTTGAGTTTGTGCCCAGATGGGGGCAGTGTGACCCTCCAGAGTCATATTACTCTATATTAGGAAATAATGCTGAGGGCCCGAAGGCTCAATAATACTTTGTATTGCACATGCTGCAAACATGCCTCTGTTTCTGAATTGACGAGTTAATGTTAACCCTCTGTTCTCTCTCTGTGTGTCTTCAGGCCAGGGGTGTAGTGGAGGAGAGGAGGCCCAGAGAGGAGTGAGGTTCTGGGGATGAGAGGTCTCTGCCCCCTCCCTGTCTCCCCCAGACCTCCAGAAGGAGAACGCTGGGCAGCACTCCGAGGTAAGGAGCCCGATGGAAGAAAGAAAAAACATCTGCAGACAAAAACCTTCTCTGACGACATTGACCTTCAATATTTGCTGACTCAAGCCTTCCCCCTCCTCCTACCGCTCTTGTTCTTTCTTTCTCTCTCTCTGGCTCCGCCCCTCTCTGTGTTGTTCTCTTTCTTCCCTGTCTTTTAGGGAGCCTAGGACATTGATCAATGGCCTGAGTTGGTGTAGGCTGAGAAGCCCACTGTGGTCACTCTGCCACACACACAGCCATGCACACACATATGGAAATTGGGGTCTTGGCCTCCGTCTTTGAAGTGTCCGGTTAGGGATCGGGGTTTGGAGATAGATGGCAGTTGGAGTGTGTGACAGCGGGAGAGCAGGGAGGGAGGGAGGAGAGGGAGGAGAGGAGGATATGGCCAAGGGGTCAGGGATTCACAGCTGGCCCTGTGTGTTTCCATACAGGGGTTGACAGGAATACTTCAGAGAACTCAGACTGTGTTTGTCTGTTTACTTCTGCCACCAAACAAGTTTTCAGTGAATGCAATTTTCTCAGCACTCCCTCTTTCGTAAACCTTAACTTTAATAGTGTTACCTATTTCAAAATGACCAATGACAAGTTATCCCTTGCAGTTTTTAGTTTAGTTTTCCTTTATTTCTTTTCATTTCAGTCAAACTGATTCCAATACTGATTCCAAATGCCAGCGTCTCACATCCATCAGCTCCCGGCTTCATACGAAGCAGCAGATGAGTGAGTGTATGTCAGATATGTGGGGTGTTAATAACGTGTGGGCAAGGCAGCAGCAGCTGTCTTCCTCTTCTTCTTTCCACCGTTTCCACTCAGGATCTGGTGTCTCCTCTGCTCTCCTTCTTGCCCCCCGACCGGCTCAGTGCAGCCCAGCCCAGCTGTCCCCTTCCCTCAATAGCTGCCCCACAACACAACCCACAGCTCGCGTTGGCAAGGTCACTTTCAAAATGTAATCCTATACAGAATACAGGATACGTGTGTCAAATTGTAACCAGTAACCAGATTACTTACTTTTGGATAATTTATCTTCCAAAATCCATTAAATATCAAGTTGAACACACAACACAAGACTGTTGTTTGACTAGTAGTAGTAAATCCATCATTTCTAGATGTGTAGTATCATGTTTGAATTCATAGAGTCTAAATGGCTGTTTAACCTAGCAACTCTATTTACTCTATTCTTTTCTAGTGTGATTGTTTCTGTTTTTTTCCAGTAAGTACAGTTGGATTAGAGTTGCCATTTTTTAGATGAGTTTTTTTGTAATCAGGTTAAATGTGCTCCATTCCTCCCTTGTCCCTATCTTTGGTTGAGCATCATTCAGTTACCTGTTAGTTTATGTTGTTTGGTGAATGAATGAGAAGAGAAAGATTGTGATGTGAATGAGGTGGAAGAAAGGAAAGTGATAAATCGTGTTTGTTGTTTTGTGTGTGTGTGTGTGTGTTGTATAGGCGATGTGTAGCATCCTCCATCCCACAAATAAATCCTGTAATAGAGGAGTCCTACCCCCCCTTCTTCCTCTCTCTCTCTCTCTCTCTCTCTCTCTCTCTCCCCCATCCTCAGCCCTTTCCTTTCCATTCCTTCATTCTTACTCTTTTATTGAAACCTTCCTCACTCCTCATCTTCTCTTCTTCGACTTCTTTTGCCTTCACATCTGGTCTCTTTATCTTTGCTGACTCACAAGTTATGTATCGAAATGTTGTTATGGTGTGTGTGTATGTGTGTGTGTGTGTGTGTGTGTGTGTGTGTGTGTGTGTATGCAGGCAGTACTACAGATGTGCTGTTTACAGGGTATTATTAACTCTTTACAGGCTGAAATGGAAACTCCCTCTGACACACATACACACACACACACGCACACACACACACACACACACACACACACACACACACACTCAGGACTCAAAAACATTCCGTCTGTCTGGTGTGTATTTTTAGCATGGAGAGGTGGACTGCGTTAATGGCAGGAAAGTGCCAAGTCACAGAGCTGACGTGAACTCAGGTCACATCTGTACCCCACTAGGGCTCTCGAGACACCATGGAGAGAGACAGGAGGAGGTGAAGGTAGAGAGACGGAGAAAGAGAGAGAGACGGAGAGGAAAAGTATTTTCTAAAACAGTTATATGAAAGATAGAGCTGTGTGTGTGTTTGTGTGAGTGTGTGTGCTATGCATGTGTGGCTGAGTTTGTAAGGATACTCCTACCTGCCCCCCCAACACACACACACACACACACACACACACACACACACACACACCATATCACCCCCCTCCCCCACCCCCCCTCCTCTCTCTGACTTCCAGCATTACTCAGTTCTCTTACTGCTTTTCCATGGCAGCACACAGCAATAAAACTAGATTGGATAGGGTTGTGTAGCTCAAAAGCCATGTGTGTGTGTGTGTGTGTGCGTGTGTGTGTGTGTGTGTGTGCATGCTTTGATTTCATAGCCACAATATATCGGAGCACACAGCACGCACACTTACCCTCGCACACACACATACACACCACCTGACAACAAACAAAACTGTCCCTTTCCACTCGAAGGTCCACTGATGCATCCATTGCTCTCTGTTACCTGCAGATGAAGCTCATGCAGCCTCCTGCTCAAAGTGTGTGTGAGTAGAAAGATGTGCAGAAACCTGTTATGTAATTCTGCCCCCATCTGGTTTAATTGACCCCTTCCCCCACTTTGTCTCTCTTCTCTTTTCCTTTTCACTCTCTCCCTTCTCTCGCCGGCCCTTGAGGTAGTCGATCTCGTCGGGTAATTACAGCATCGGGTGTAACAGCGCTGTTATTTAGCCACGGGGACAGATGCTGCTGATTGGGTGGAGTGGAGGTGTTCCCCCCGATGCCCTCGGCCCTGCTGCTTCCACACTCCTGACCAAACAGAAATAACGAAGACAAACTCCAAAACCGGCCCGATAGACCCCATTCCTCCGGTTGTGATTTCCTTCAGAGAATGTGTGTAAAAGAGAGGGGGAGGAATGAAGCGCAAGCACAAGGGAAGGGGGAGGAGAGAGAGGCATAGGAGAGCAGTGTGTGTGTGTGTGTGTGTGTGTGTGTGTGTGTGTGTGTTAAAAAGAGGGAAACTAGAGGCAGAGGGGCTGGCAGACAAAGTGAGAGAGGGGAGGGAGGAGGGCAGCGAGGGAAGAGGAGGGGGAGGCGGTGCTAAGGCAGACAGCAGGGAAGGAAAGCTGAGAAGAGGAACAGTGGAGTGAAGTGAGAAGAGAGAAGAGGAGGAGGACAGGAAAGGAAAAGGGGGCTTCCATTCTCAAGTCCTCGTGTCGGGGCCGTGAAGTCCTGAAGGGGCTCGGGGGCAAAGACAGGAAGTTGGACTGTTGTAGAGAAGAGATAGACGGCGCAAAAACAGAGAGAGAGAGAGAGAGAGAGAGAGAGAGGGGGAATCTGAGCCAACGGACAGACAGACTGGAGTGATTTTTCCAAGAGAGACGTGAGGACGAGCAGAGGCAGCGATGCAGGGCTGGGGTGAGTGTGGCGTGAGAGAGAGACTGTGTGTGTGTGTGTGTGTGTGTGCGCACGGAGGCGTGTGTGTTAAATGTGTGTGTGTGTCTTAAATATTAAAAATCCCTCTTTACTCTGCTGTCTGCTCCAGTTTGGTCCTGTTTACGTGAATGCAAAGTTTGCCCGTGGAAACTTAAGACACTTGTGTGAAGCCCCCTTTTGGAGGGCGTCACTCGCTGAAATGCCGTTAATGGAAGGTGTGTTACGGAAAGAGTTGGAGACAGAGTTGCTCGTCAGGCCTATTCAAACAGAAACACAGGCTCTCACAGAATAGGAAACTACTTTAGGAATGTCAGCAAAGCCCCGGGATGGTTTTCCAAATTAGCACAAGACAAGTCCGGCTAAATTGAGCTCCAGTCAACTGATGACTGGGTATGACGATATATGAAACCAGCCAGCTGTGTGATTCAGAGTCAGTTGGCTGCTGTTGTTGCCTTCTGGGCATCGATATTAAATCTAATGTTGTTATGACTGTAACTGCTCCAAATGAAAGCACTGTAACAGATTTATCCAGGATGGAGACTGTTGGCCTGCAGGAAGGGGGGGGGGGGGGGTCCTCAAAGAGACCTGGTTGTGGGGACTTGGTGAGGTGAGGTGATGAGCTTTTGGTGGGTAATCTGCTCATTACAGACCGTGGGGGTATTGATTTGAAATTTCAGCCTCAGAAAAGCTGTTCCACCCTCTGGACAGTTGGCCCGGAAGGGGGGTGTTATTCAATCTGCCTAGCGTCTCTACACACACACACACACACACACAGACACACACACACACACACACAGAAAGAGATAGAGAACATGAGGCAGCATATGGATTTCTCACAGAACCTACAACTAAGCTTTCTCCTAGTAGTGTGACCCAGACACAACTTATTTTTATCCAGATGATCTTGATGACAAAGCGTTGTTTGTCTGCTCTCTTTGTTTCTCTTGCTTTCTTCCCTGTGTGTGTAATTACAAGACTCCTCATGAGCCTTCGGCCACATATTGAAGTTTCTCATCAAGCTCGCTTATGGTTTCAGAGTGATGTGTCAGCAGATATGTTTATAGACAAGAGTGGTTAAGAGGCCAGTCACTGTAGCTAGCAAGCTCAGCGCTACTCCTCAGTAGTTCTGGGTTGTAAACCAATGTCGTGTCGAGGTTTCATTTGAGTGTGTATGAAAGAGCAACGAGACTGTAATTATGTAGACTGGATAGAAGGGCTGACGTTTCACTCCGTAAACACAATGCAGCCGTAATGGACAGGTGTCGAGGCACGAACGCTGACGTAAAGTTTAACCAGAGGGGGGTGAAGGGAAAGGGGGAGCAGAGAGAGAGAGAGAGAGAAAGAGAGAGAGAGAGGGGGATAGAGATCAGTGTGTCAGAGGGTGAAGGAGTGAGGTAGACGGAGAGAGGGAGAGGATGGGTTACCTCATCGACTGGGAGCAAAACAGATTAGGTAAATGTGTGTCACATGTTGCAGGTCTTGTACGTAACCCTTTCCAATCATGTTGACTCATGCTTTCTGTGTGTGTGTGGGTATGTCTAAATGTGTGTGTGTGTGTGTGTGTGTGTGTGTGTGTGTGTGTGTGTGTGTGTGTGTGTGTATTGTGAGGTTGTAAGGTGGCGGGGGACTTTTGAGCCCCAGTGCACCCCCATGGAGAGCGGTGAGACAGCGAGGGAGAGACTTTTTTTTTTTTTGTCTGCCTCCCCAATTGGCTCTCTCCCTCTCCTCGGATTTTCCCTCCCTCTCCTCCCCCTCTTCAGTATCCTCAGCTCCATTCTTTTCCTATGACCCCGTTGAGCTAAATCTCATGCCAGGTATTTATGTAAAGCCTCTAGTTGAAAAGTATGGTGGAACATAGAAGGAGGGAAAAGAGAGAGAGACACACACAGGAAGACAGAGAGACAGAGATTAGAAGTTGGGCTGGCTTCGGCTCGGTGTGCTGAATGAGTGTTTTCCATGCCAGCCTGTCCCCCCGCCGTCTCTCGCAAGTGGCATGCATGCGGCATGGACAGTGTGTGTGTGTGTGTGTGTGTGTGTGTGTGTGTGTTTGTGCCATGTCAGATGTTTTCTAAGATGAGTTGAAGTGAATTATATATTGAGGCTGGCACAGTCCAAACCAGGCGTCACTGCTTATGTAAGAGCTGCTGTGGAACTCATTGGCCTGGTTGTGTTTAGTAGTGCTGGGTGCGGGGGTGGCAGGGTGTGTGTTTGGGGGGTGGGGGGGTGCGGGGGGAGGTTACACGGCTCTCCAATACATTCTGCTATGGCTGTGATCAATGATTGATCCATAAGTAACACAATAAATAATATTTCCTGTCAACTAGCATGTTGCACAACTTTGTTGAAATGTTGTAAACCTGAGCCACGGCCTGCTTCTCCTCCGGGGTTTGGTCGTAGTCTTGTCACTGCCCCCCCCATCAACCTCCCCCCACTGTGGGTTATGTTGTCAGTCAAAGTGTGGTGGCTTACAGAGTGAGATAACAGGCCCTTTCTCTGCTCTGGTCTCTGTTCAACTGAAACAATGGCCCTCCACTGTCCACACAGCCCGGAGCAGCAGGGGAGAAAGGAAAGGACGTTTCGGAGGGAAAACTTCACCCTTCTCTTGACTCTTATGTTTATGTTTTCTGTCCCATCCTGAACAATGCCTGCTGGAACAATGAGAAGTCAGAGTGCCCTGAGCACACTATCCCACAGTAAAGACAACATTAGATCGCAGCTTTTTGTCTTTCAGGCTTCTCTATTCAGAATAACAGCTGACCCCTCTGGTTTGTAACAGATCGATTGCCTAAGCACCAGAAAGACGTTGAAGTGGTTTTTGCCAGGGTTCAGGCTGAGCTGGTCATTGATCCTGACAAACAGTAGTCAACTGGCCAGGCTAATCCATGTGTCTCTACCGCCGGTATTCTTGGTATTTCCAGTGTCTGCCTGTCTGACCACTGACCGCCACTGGATAACTATTAGTGGTTGGAAAACCTCCTGGAAAATCCAACATTTGGAGCGGACCAGGAATGTCAGCCATCTTCCCTTTTCACATACCTCTGATTTCCTCCGATGCCAGCTGACTGAAAACCAACCAGCTCTAATGTGTTTACATACAGGACTATGATAACATGTAGGTTTTACAGTACTATGGTATAGTGAGTGTCAGTGTGAATCGTACTTCGCCAGGTCTAAACATTTGCGGTACACACAATCTCATATTCAGAAACTGTAGTTGGACCAGCAGTGATATGGCTGAGGCTCTCTGTGGAGAAACTAATAGGGTAACTCAGTATGCTGAAGCCATAGACAAGCATGTGATTGACAGCTTGTGTCCCCAGCTGACCATCGTGTTTTCACAAGGCTGTGTTTGTGTTGCTACTTTAGTGTTATTGACGTCTCCGACTGCATCCCATTTCAGTGGATTACCGCCTGCTCTCTGCCTCAACCCACACAGGGACTTTGTGAGTTTCTGTGTGAGTGTGTGTGTGTGTGTGTGTGTGTGTGTGTGTGAGAGAGAGAGAGAGAGAGAGAGAGAGCATCACAGCTCAGCTCTAGTCACCCCACACTCCCAGCAGCCTCTCACGTCGTAATGGAGGCCAGATGCTTTGAGATGCTAAAGAGCCACCTACCCCCTGTCAGAATGTCAGACTGTCTCACACACACACACACACACACACACACACACACACACACACACACAACTCACTTGTTCACCTATTCAATCATCCAATCACCCATTCACTCTTTCTTTCTTTCTTTCTTTCACTCTTTCTTTCTTTCTTTCTTTCTTTCTTTCTTTCTTTCCTCCTTTCTTTCTTTCTTTCTGTCCTCCTTTCCTTCCTTTCCTTTTCCCACCCTTCCTCTCTCTTTATCTCATTTCACCCTGGGCATGAAAAATGTGGGCCTCAGCTGCCATGGCAACCATACCAAACAGAGAGAGAAGCTAAAGTCTGCAACAGCAACAAGTTGGTTGTAAAAGAATGGGAGAAAAAAATGAGGAAAGACGTGGTGCCAATTACTCTTGAACAGTTCACATTTAGAAACTGATTTCTCTCCGTGTTCCACTGTAGAAAACCCAGTTTAGTCTGAAAGCCCCTGGGCAGCAGAACTCAGTACTTTTGTTCAGTGTTACAATGTCAACCATGTTACCTTGCCAAGCAGGACAATGTCTCACTGGTTGTAGTGAAAAGAGACTTGGCAACCCAGGCTATGGGTTAATGAGGACATGTGTGCATGTACATACATGCACTCACAGCAGCGCAATCACACACACTCACACACACACACATCCGCACAGCAGTAGAGTTTAAAGCCAAGCCATGTGGGGGTAGGTGACAGAGAGGGCCCAGTCAGACAGACAGTCATTGTGTTGGAATGGAGGTGCAATATAACCTCAGGGCTGTTGGCAAAACATTAAAGGAGTTCTCCCCTTTTACAATGGAGTCGGTTGACTTAGTTACAATACCATTTTCTTGCCTGTTTGATGTTTTAATGTGGTGCTTCAGTGAGTAGATGTGTGACCAGATTAGGTGTGGTTTGATTGGCTCGCTTTTTGGTATAATGCGTGTGTGTGTGTGTCAGTGCCTGTCGGTGAGATTGTGTTTGTACCTTGCCTGTACTTGTGGGTTTGTGCTTTTGTTAGCAGGCACTGGGGATTATTGTGAGGATTATTGTAGGCTGTTGATGTATCTGTCTGTCTCACTCTTGCCGTCCACTGGGACCACTGGCCTCGGGGCTAATTGGGGCCACCCAGGTACTGTGCACTTAAGTGGAACAGTTTCAGTGGTCTCAACAAGCTTTCACCTTCACACCACACTGCTCTCTAGATCCTGGATGAGTGTAACTGTACTGGGCAGTGGTCACCCAGCGGTATAAGAAGATGCTGCTCTTTTATGAATGCTTAGTTAGGAAGTGTATGAGTGTATTTTTTTCATAGTGATACTTTTGCCCACGTCCACGTAGCTTCTCGTCCACTTCTCTGATCTGACAGATTTATACTTTCCACCTGTTGCTCGCTTCTTCACACTGGCTTTTGCCGTCGGTTAGTCACGCTACAGAAAGGGTAGATGAAAATCTAGCTGTATAGACCAGTGAGCAGGGAGTTGTAGGAAACGGGGGTGGAAAAGAGGAGGATGACAGGAGAGCATTGGATGGGATAATCCATCACAGGAAGGGAAGTAAAGGAGGAAAGGGATATGGGTGAAAATAAGCAGGGGCAGGAAAGAGGGATGAGAGAGGAGAGATGGGGAGAAGGTACTATAGGTCATAGCTCTACTGCCATGGCAATAGAGCTATGACCCGTAGTGACCTTTAGGCAGCAACAGGTCCCTACGCCCCGTCGCTTCACAGGACAGAGGATGCTCCAGTCATTAACCAGACTTCCCAGACTCCGCAACTTGCCCCCCTTCAATTTCCTTGGTTTGTTTTGATAGGGATAGCTGACATCAGTCAACACCCCTACACATGCAGCCTTAGCCAAGAGGCTACAGTGTAGATCTCAGCTGTCATCTCTTTGCTCCTTGCCCTTTCTTGTTTGAAGATCTGAAAGAGGCAGACGATGTGGAAGAAAGATGACAGAAGGAAGGAGAAAAATGCTCTCAGCTTGTTAGAAAAGATGACATGAGTAACATGTTCAGTGTTCAGTAGTTCAGTGGAGACGGCTCATCTGAAATGGGAAACGATGTCTCCCATCACATTCGATTTGATCTTCCCTCTGTGAGATCTTAAAGTGCTCAGACCCCGGTGGCTGTGTGCTCACCAAATACTGACCAAACAGGATTAGGGGGTTGGCTTTCCCAAGACTGGGGACTCCACTGAGTCTCTGATTAGAATACCTTGTAGTGGAATTACCCCCCACACACACACACACATACACACCACCCACTCCTCCTTTCCTCCTTTGTCTCCTCGCCCACCTCCTCCTCCCCATTCCTCTCCTTTCTCTCGTCTCCCTCCATCCTGAGCCCCACATGAGTCTCTGGAACAGCTTGGAGGTTGCGTGTGATTGCGAGGGGTGATCCGCTGCTGCGGAAATAATGGGCTTCCTCTCCTGGGTAATGCCGGCGTTATTAACAGACTTATCATAACGGGATTATTTCCCCGTCACAGACCCCACTTCTGGATCTGGTTAGAGAGCTACCTGGGAACCTCTTTCTTCTGTCAGCCCCACTTTTACTCATCCTTGGGCCAGTTGGTACCATGTGGAGGGGTCTCTGGTTCCTATAAGGAGCAGTGGCGTCACATTGAGGTTTAACCATCCAGCATCACCTAATAGTTTTATAGTGGCAGAAAGCTCCACAAAGCGCTCCTAGTTTGACCCCATGTTAGCTCGTTGAAACATTACTGCAGTCTATTTTTGAGTCGCACGCCTCGCTGAAAGAAATGCGTCTTTATCGGAATGATTTCACAGACTTGAGATGTTTTCTATTTTTAGGAACGATGACTGTTTTTTTCTCCGCCTGTCTTGTGCTGCTGACAGCAGGGGAGGATGCATGTGATGAGGAAGGTGGAGGATGAGGTGGGGGCGGGTGGAGAGATGGAAGTATTTTTACTCTGTCAGAGGAATGCGGAGGAGGAGGAGGAGGAGGTGGGGGGAGAACTTCAATAACTTTAAGAAATAACCAGTGAGCAACATCAGAGGGAAATTAGATTTTTTGGGATTTGTTGCCTGAGTAGCCGGAACAAAACCAGACCGCTGGAGGTCAAGGGGGTGAGAGGACAGAGTCAGCCCAGCTCCCCTCCACTCCTACGGGGGGTCACAGGGGTTAAGGGCTTGGGGGGTCACGGATGACGATCACGGAGGGCCGTTAATTCTATTATCCGTGGCTGAGAGGTCCTTGTCCTGGCTGGGAGCGAAGAAGAGGAGGCGGGGGCGGCTGGATGAAAGGTGAAAGGCGGTCGTGAACAGTGATTATTTTGGCATGAGAAGTGGTCAAACACAAGCACATACCACACATATCTTTTTTTTCTCCTCGACTCGTGTACACATAAATCCTCTCCTCTCAGTCTCGCTCCTTCTCACGTACACACAAATACACACACACACACGTTCATGCAGTCAAAACGGAGTCGTTGTGTTTGATTCTGTTGTACCATCATTAGACAACGCTGGACCTCCTACATTCTTTCTCTCAATCCCCATCTACCTCCAAACGCCTCAATACTCCACCACTACTCTAATTGTTATCTCCTCTACAAGCGATATACACATGAATACACCACAGACTGTCATTGTAAATATTATTATATTTCATTGATATATCTGGTGAATGGTTAAATAATGAAAAAACAACTCCTCCTCATTTACTCCCTCTCTCTTTCTTTGCATTCATTTCATCATCAGACTAATATATGGTGTGTGTGTGTGTGTGTGTGTGTGTGTGTGCACATGCTTATGTGCGTGATGCTCAGTTGTGTGTGTGTGTGTGTGTGTGAGTGTGGAGGAGTGTTAGGCCTGGCAGACTGTGCGCAGTCATAGCTGGCTTGGATTATTCCACTTGGCCAGACGGATTTGAGCTTGGCACGGCAGGCTGAGTATATGTGTCCCCTCACTGTCCCCCAGGCAACTAACACACTGATAATACTATCTGGAAGTGGAACATTTAATCTCCGGCCACATTGTGTTATATTAATGATGTATCCATTTTGGACCCCCTAAAATCAGACGCTCATTGTAGCACCAAGTGAGGCTATTATTTGTGTCTTCAAGGAAGATCTGTGTATCTCTTTGACTTGTGTAAGAGGAGCATGATCATCAAGCAATGAAGTGAATCGTTTTTAAAATCTCTTAGTACTCAAACATAAAGATAACTGCTCACTGCAAAGGATCAGATGGGGACATTCAGCAAAATCACTGAGCAGCTGCAGATCATGATGGTTGTGACTCATTCCCTCTCCCTCTGTCTGTGTTGTTTCAGTCTCTCTAAATCCACCTGTCTCTCTCTCTCTCTCTCTCTCTCTCTCTCTCTCTCTCTTTCTGCCTGGTTAATGGCATTGTTAATCACAATATGACATTCTGTCTCTTTTATATTGGATATAAAACAAGAAGAAACAACTTGCATGCATGCTTCAACAGAGCAACTGTAATAGTGACCAATATGGCACATATAACTTCCATTTATCTCCATCTGCTGTGTTTCTCTCTCTCCTCTCAGAGTGTGTGGTGTGTGTGACGCCATTGGGGCGCCATGGCTCTGGTTCAGGCCCTGCCTGTGTCCGTGACTGACCACCCGAATCCCAGTCTCGACGTCCAGCAGTGCCGGCCGCTCTCATCCCACTCCCCCTCCGGCCCCTGCTCTGGCCCCTGTGGGCCCTGTGGCTCTGGAACAACCATGGGTTCTGTCAGCAGTCTCATATCGGGCCGAACGTACCAGGAGAGACACTGCCGGGCCGCTAGCGAGTTCACCACCAAGCCCCGCCGCTCCACACCGGCCACCAGCTGCTTCCGGCTCCAGGATAACAGCCTCCGCAGTGGGAGCTCTCTGGAGCAACTGCTGGTAATCAGCAACCAGACGCAGACACAGCCCCAGGTTCTGCCACCGCCGCTGCCCACCAAGAAGCAGCCCCGGCCAGGTAACTCTGCTGGGGTAGGTGGAACTGTTGGTGGTGGAAATAATGGGAACTATGGGTATGTGACCCGTGAGGTGGTGGTGGGAGATTGGAATGACAACCTGGTGCTGGCAGCTGGAAGCCCCTGCAGTGACTCTGAGGACCAGAGGGACAACAAGACTCTGAACGGCAACATCGGAGGGCCTCCTCCCCAAACTCATCCCAGTGTCCGGACAGCTAGAGAAGGTGAGTGGAGTGGTGGGTGCTATTTGTTTGACATAATATCAGTTCTATATCAGTATTTAGCACTTTTCATGTACTTGGGGTCGCAGGGTGGCATAGTGAGGAGGAAGACCACCCTTTTACTGGAGGTGTTGAAGCACCCAAGTGATACATACTCAACAGTTAAGCAGACGTGTGCGTTTCTACAGCATGTGCTGACATGTTTTACGACAGATTGTCTCAGCTGTCTAATTGGCTATTTATTTCCATTGATCTAGAGGGAAGCTTAATCACTGGCCTGACAGAGGCTAAGATAGATCATTTGGCAGTCACTCACCTTGCAGGGACCTTATAATCAATGTCAGAGCTCACTTACATTCAGTGACACACTCAATGAGCCCCGCACAAGATTGTTAAGACAAACGCTTACAGAACATGTGAGTAGCTTTCGCTGTTTGTCTTTCTCTTTCTCCCATCCCCTCCTTCTCCCTTTTCTGTCCTCTATCTTCTCCTTTCTCACTTTCACTCACCTTTCTGTCTCTTTCTCTCTCTCTCTCTGAGATGGGAGGAAAATCATTAAGAAAACCACTTAATGAAATCCATGAATATCAATTAAACCAAATGAAACTCCAGGGTGACCTGCCACCTTATCACTGACCCACTTCTAATGAGTTTCAATCAGCCGGTGCTAATTAGCCCAGCTCAGTTCTCATCAATCAGTAATGCCATTCATTTTTTGTTTCATTTCTTTACTTTCAGAACATGGAGAAGGTGCTGATCCGTCCGACAGCGTTCAAACCTGTAGTTCCCAAGAACCGTCACTCTGTACAGTACCTGTCTCCACGGCCAGGGGGCAGTAGTCTTTCTGAGAGCCAGGGCAGCCTCAACCTCCTGCTGCCTCTTGGAGGACCCAACAACACCAACGGCACTAACGGAAACGGCGGGAGCAGCACTTCCAGTTCTGAAGGGAAGCGTAATTCCTATAGCGGGGGTCGCAACGCTCGGTGCAGCCAGTCCTGCTCCATGTCCGATTCGGGGCGTAACTCCCTCTCCAGCCTCCCTACCCACAGCAGCACGGGCTACAGCTTGGCCCCCAGTGAGGGCTCAAGCTCTGGGTCTGGCTCCGGGGGCCTAGGGGGTCAGCTGGAGCCTGGGCCAAGCCTGGGCCGAACCACTTCAGGTGGAAGCGGGAGCCACGGTCACACTAACTCAGACAGTGGGCGTTCCTCGTCCAGCAAGAGCACAGGCTCGGGGTCGCTCAGCGGGCGTGGGCAGCCCCTGTCAGACAGCGGGTCCTTGTGGGCACTCGCCGCCACCCGTAGAGGGCTACGAGGTGGTGGTGAGGGAACTGGAGGAGAAGCTGAGGGAGAGAGACCTGGAGCTACAGCAGCTCCGGGAGAATCTGGATGAGAACGAAGCTGCTATCTGCCAGGTGAGACATAACACAGATATCACACATCACTTCTGTGCCTCTCCTACATCGACCAAGACAAAAAGGTTGCTATTATTCTCTCTATTTTAAAATGACAAATCACAGATTACGGGATTAGACTGATATAAGGCGAGATAGAGCACTAACCTCTGACCTCTCACCCGTGGCCTTTGCTCTGAAAGGTGTATGAGGAGAAGCAGCGTCGCTGTGAGAGAGAGATGGAGGAGCTGAGGCAGAGCTGTTCCACCAAGATGAAGCAGGCGTCTCAGAAGGCCCAGAGGGCGCAGCAGGTGCTTCAGTTACAGGTGTGATAAATATTTTAAAACATTTGCACAGGCAGAAATCTATATGGAGAAATGGTGTGAAAATAAAACATTGCTCAATATTCAGTTCAAGGAACTAAAAAACCATTACCTGAAATTCATCACTCAATACGTCTATAATATAGAGGTGTTATTATTCTGTCAACTAAAATCCTTAGTTGACAGATAGTAATTTAAATCCTAAATTACTATCTGTCAACTAAGGATTTAAGTTACTATCCATTAAAATGTAATTTGTTATGACTTTGTGCTGTCAATCATTTTATTTTACTATGTGAACTAGTTAGTGAATGTGAGTCTCTGTACATTCTCAGGTATTTCAGCTGCAGCAGGAGAAGAAGAAGCTGCAGGAGGACTTCTCCTCTCTGCTGCAGGACAGGGAGACCCTGGAGAGGAGGTGCGCTACCATCCAGAGGGAGCAGACCCAGCTGGGGCCGCGCCTGGAGGAGACTAAGTGGGAGGTGGGTGAGAGTCAGACACTGGAAAGGTGTTAGGTCAGAGGTGAGGCTTAGCATGCTCGGTTTAAGCTGATAAGTTTGGAGGAATTTAAGGTTTAGCTTTAAGGAATGACCAGAGATTGTTAGTTTGAAATCCAGAATACCAGTCGGTGTTCACCAAGACACAATTTAATCTTGTGTCAATGTCTCTCTGTCTCTCACTCTCCCTCCCTCCAGGTTTGTCAGAAGTCAGGGGAGATCTCCCTACTGAAGCAGCAGCTGAAGGAGATCCAGTCAGAGCTCAGTCAGAAGGCGGGAGACATTGTGGTGCTGAAGGCCCAGCTCAGAGAAGCCCGCTCCGAGCTGCAAGCCAGCCAGGTTCGTTCCCAGGAGGCTCAGGCCGCCACGCGGACCCGCTCCCTGGAGCTGGAAGTCTGCGAGAACGAGCTCCAGAGACGCAAGAGTGAAGCCGAGCTGCTCCGGGAGAAATTGAGCCGTTTGGAAGAGGAGTCGGCCCGCCTCCGTGACACTCTGGCCAATCACAGTGGACCCTCCCTACCTGGAAATCAGTGCCCAAGTATGAAGGGTCAGTGTATGAGCCTGTCCATACAACAGGGTAGAGGAGTAACAGGAAGGGGCGGTCCCAGTCCCTCTGTGTACCGTGATGGAGAGGAGAGTCGTCTGGCCTGGGGAGGCGAGAGTGACGAGGCCAAGGCACAGAGGCAAAATGCAGAAGCAGTGCTGGGACTCAGGCAACAGGTAAATCTTTTCTGCTCCTTTTTTTACCAGCAAGTGATGTGAGTGATGAAAATGAAACAGTGTAGTTTCTAACATCTCCTCTCTCCTTTTTTCAGGTGGAAAGGCTGAAGGCTGAACTCATGTATGAGAGGAGGACTAGTGAGGAGCAGCTGTCAGGGTTTGAGGAGGAGAGGCGGGTGTGGCAAGAGGAGAAGGAAAAGGTAAGAAGAGGACGAGGACGTTTTTGTACTTTTTGTTACTTCATTCTTCATCCAGCAACTCAGAGTCATCAGGAGTGAATGGAAAAATATATATGTAAGCATCTTTTTATCCCCACAGGTAATCCGCTACCAGAAGCAGCTGCAGCAGAACTACATCCAGATGTACCGTCGGAACCGGGACCTGGAGAGAGTGATGAGGGAGCTGAGTCTGGAGCTGGAGAACAGGGACGTGGAGGACTACGAGGTCCACAGCGGCAGCAACGACATCCACTTTGAGGAAATCACCGCCACTGAGATCTAAAAAACAAACACACACTCACACAAACACACCTATATCCACATAGAAACACGGACAGACAAAGTACTCCACCAGCACTCACAAAGGACCCTATTGCTGCAGGAGACGTAAACCAAACATTGAACTCCAGGCCAAATACTGCACTCTCTTCGACACGGCTTTGCCTGGACCACCGACCAAGCACTCATCACCATTAAAGGACTGTACACTGTCAAAAGGGAGATCTCCCAAAGGTGCATTCTTACTTTTCGCTAACAGAGATGTACTGTGTGGAGTACCATAAGGTGTCCCTTTAGCGCCCTTCATGGGTTTCATTACCCAACTACAATGCCAGCACAGACTCATTTTCTTCAGTGGGACATCATGAGACTCCAGAGAAAAGCATGTTTATTTTCTCCAGCCACGCTCAAATCAGGGTATTGAAAACGACGGGAACTACAAGCAAAAAATATTATTACATGCACAGTGATCCGGGCAAAACACGGACGCTCGTCTTTAGGTAGCACACGAGGCTGAATAACTGGCCACCAGCACACTGCGACAACACTGCTGGCCACTAATGATGACCTCATCACCCCACCATAGCATGCTCATCAGAAACACTGATGACGACCACTGCACTAGTACTCCAATTCACTAGTAAGGGGAAAAAAACGCCAAATATCTACTGTTTGTTTTTGATCATATGGTGTTGAGTGGAACAACATGCTTCATTCTGGATATTTCAAAGGACAGGAAACTTTGCACCACCTATCAAAAAACATTTTTTTGTATTCTTTTACTTGTTTTGGAAGCCTTTCCTCAGCAGTGAGTATCTGAAGTAGAATATATTGTATTTTCACTCCAGAGAAATGCAGTACAGTAGTTGAAAGAATCTGTTCAAGGGGAAACTTGGTATTATTTTGCACAAATATCCTGCTCTTTTCCATTAGGGAAACTCATAAGCAACTCATCAAACTTCCAGAAACCAAACTTTAAAAAGAAATGCTTAATGTGAACGCTCATCAACCTTTCTAGACCACCAACAGTCACACTATTGCACTCTGTCAATGTGTCAACACATTCAAAAACTCTCAATGCAGTGAGTCCTTTTTTTAAATATAAACATTTCACAAACATGTAGCACTAGGACAGACACCGTAACACGGGAGTTATCATCACAACGCTGCTGATAGTCCTTCCTGTCTTTCTCTGCCTTTCTCTCTTTCTGCCTCCCTCTGCTTCATCTTACACAGCACCGTTTTTATAGCAGTGGAGGCACCTCAGTGGTCAGTCGTCCACTAAAGATAACAGTGCTGCAAGGACGACAGAGAGTGGAGCAAATGCTTCGGTTTGGTCATGTGACACCACTGAGTGATCTCAGTTGGTGTTGTTTGAACTGTAGGCACGCTGATTCAGAGTTTCCATTCTTCGTCTTCCCATTTAGGACTATTTATTTGGCTATTGCCGGCCCAAAGCCAAATAACACTTTCCGAGTCTTCCTAGTCCCCCCTAGGCTGTAATGTTGACTGACTGATATACAGGTGTTGGGAATGGCATGCCTGCATGTCTTTGTTATTTCAGATTCTAGGAGAGGCTGGTTCAGGTTCATGGTATAAGGGTTTGTGGTGGGATGAGAAATGGCACATACAGTAGCTCCGATACTGTACGTTTTCAAGACAGGTAGGCTACTAAAGCCCTCCAATAGGTTACATATAAACCAGTCGGAAGCATGATAACATTGGATGCTGTGGACTGTTGTGTTTTCTAATGGGAAACTTACAGTATATGCAGGGCTGTGTATAACACTGAGCATGGCAGGTCTCTATGAAAACAAAAGTGGGATGAAAACTATTGTCTTTTATTTTACAAAGAGTCTATATCAATGAATAACAGATAAATGGAAATCTATATAATGAAGATGATGTTGTATATTTTTTTATATATAGCACATGAAGATATTTTGTGGTAGTACTGGTATCAGTGTGGGTTTAATATACAAAGTATAAAGACTTCTATATAGCTATCACATACAACTATTTCAAATGATGGATCAATTTTAAATGGATGGGGACAGCATCGAAAGAGTGCACCTAATACTGTAATGCATGAAAATCTGTTTACATTATATAGTCTGTGTGACACTTTCTGATGACCAAACTTTTGCACCTGATAAACTGTTGGGAGCTTTTATTTTGGGCTCAGTTTTGAAATAATCTGTTGTCTCTCCATTTTGAATGATCTTTCATTTGACTGTCAGTATTATAATATCACCTCACCCCATATCATCATCATTGGGTTTTGTGTCGTTAGCTTATCATTGCATGAGATGGGTCATTTTGAGTGTCTTCTTGATCAAGTTGACGCCAGAGCTGATGCAAAAACAAGGCATTAATATATTTCCTATTCTTGGAAATTCAACTGAATCCTTTCAGCAACAGTGATCAATATCTTTGAAGTTTTTCTGAATGCTGAAACACTATATTGTTTCCCAAATTGGTATCAAAGTGTCTATCAGATTTATTATGTATTTTCTATGGCATTACTACATTCACTGTAGTTTGAGAGATTTAGTAAAACTATATTAAACGGCTGCACTGTGCATATTTCAAGTCAAAGCCAAGGAAAGAATGGAACGAGTTGGATTTGGTCAGACACAGTAACATGCAGCAAATATGATGAACCAGACCTAGACTGTTATTTAACCACCATAGATACAACACAGGTACAGATGAACAACAAGCACAGAAGCAAACCAAACTGACCCCCTCACGGAAAGTACTGTGTGCATCCTGGACTTCCTTTTTCCCATATCTCACTTCTCTTCATCATCACATAGCCATTTCCTGTGTAAATATCTAAGACACTAAATAGTATAACAGAGTGACATTGTCTTTTATTCAGACAAATTATCTATTTTAAATGTAGCCACTGTGACTAGACCAAAGCAACGTAACGGCAACGTTTCTTTTTACTTGTGACGTTTTTTCTCTTTCCTTTGTGTGCATATTTTTATGTTTCTTTACGTTGTGTCTTCATTAATCCATAGAGGATGTAGTTGTTTGTGTATATTTTTGTGTAAATTTCTTGTACAAATGACTGTGTTTTTAATTAAAGAACAAATTGTCACACCTTAAATTGACTGATTGCTTTTCTCTAGGCAAACCCAACCAGAAACATAACGAGGCTGAGCAACGTATATTGAGTGAGCATTTATTGTAGTTCATTCAAACATCTGAAGTACTTTGTCATAGGTCTGAAGGCGTGGATGCACTTTATTTCATTCTTATAATAAAACATATTCCTTTGAGCTTTACCAGCATTTGTCAAGCCAATCTCGTGCAACATGTTATCAGTGTTCAGCCCAGGGGCCTTTTGCAAAAAGGCACTATGCAGACTATATTCCAGACACCTCCTGCTCCGTAGCTCCTCTGCCCTACTCTGGTTTAAACTGTGCCACTGGCCTCCATGTCCTGCATTTCTCATTGACATGTTTTTCCAACTCCTCCACATGTCTGCATAAGCTCAATCCACAGCGTGGTGTAATTAAGCCTCTAAAGTGGCAGAATGCTTCAGAGCACAAGCGCTACTGCCAGAAAAATACAGCACAAAAATACTGAGCAGCAATTTCTAATAATCCCCCCAGACATCCACTAAACCCAAACTATCAGTTTTGACATAATACAGGGGTTTAATCTGGGTATAAATCTATAAATCTCATAACACAGGATGGTTAATCCCCCTCTGGCAGGCCTGCAGGACTGGTGGACTGAGATGCTCCTATTAAGAAGTGCAGACCGCTGGCTCCACAATCTAGACAGTGCTCAGGGGTTACCGCAAGGTTGCCACGCGTTGAACAGTGGCACAATAAAATCATACCGAGGGGAATTCGTACACCACACTATCATATCATTGGTTCCATAAAATATCCCTTAGAAAATAAAATGGGCTGTGTATGCCTTAAATCAATGCTCTTCCTGTATTATAATAAATCGTTGCTAAAAACACTAAGAATGTTATAAAAGTCATACAATTTCAACATTTATACTTCAACAACATCTCACATTTCGTTGTAGCAAAAGTAATTTATAACAATCTTTATCCTGGATAAATAAGCTGAAAAACAGCTGAAAGTCAACTGTCAATCTTACAGAACTGCTCCACCACATTTACCTTTTTTTGAGGACACATTTCCTGGTACTTCCTGTTGCAACCTCTACCCTTCATAGAACTAACTGCCCTGTTGCGCCTTAAAGAGAGAGCGTCCATTCCTCTCCACTGTGACTGGAGCTCTTCTCATCCAGTACTTCCTGTTTGGAATGAATCACGTAGCTCCACTCTCCCAGGAATTAAAGGTTTTGGTGAGACCGCGATCAGTCTTGTTCCCAACTGTCCTTCATGCTTGGTCTGCACTCTGGCTGTGAGGCGGGCAGATGAGGTTAGTCAGCAGGTCCCCTGGGACTGCTGGGGGCAGTAGGGGTAGTAGTGACCTTGGGGACCTTGACCACAAACACCATTGGGTCTTTGGCCTTGTTGCTGAACGAACGGCGAATTACGTCCACCGCATGCTGATGAGTCACTCCCTGCAGACACTCGCCGTCCACGGACAACAGCTCATACCCTGCCTGCACATACACACACACACACACACACACAGGTAAAACAGGTAAAAGAGTAAGATCAATCAACACATCGTAATATATTGTATTAAGTAAACATGCAATTACAGTATTTAGTCCTCTCTAAAATAGGATTTTTAAAAATTATTATTTATTTTTATCATTAACTATATCTCCATCCTTCTATTTCTTCTTGCCCCTCTGTCTCTGTGTCTTTTCTAGCCATCCATCTCTTTCCAAAACAACAGTACATAAATCTGCAGTGACTCTGTCCCTTAGCGGGAACCTGATTTATGCCAGAGAGAATTGGGGCTCTCCCATTACTTTAATACATTCTCACTGAAGGCCGTCGCTATTGTACATGGAAAGTTTCCCCTTCAGCACAAGGTTGTTGAAAAAATACACACAAAGACATGTGCACACATCCACATACACACACACACATACACACAGCAGAGGACCTCTCACTGATCGTTTCCTGCAGGATGAGACCAGAGAGAGGCAAATCTTTGGAACCCTGAAGAGAGGAACTTCCTCTGATGTCATCAGCACTCGCTAAGGATGCACCTGCCTAACACTCTCAACCTCAGAGAAGGTTAGCAACACACAACACAGGCACAGACACACACAAGGCCAGTGGGCATTGTTGTATCTCCACCAATTGTGTTTCTTTCCCTTTCCCTTTCCAGTCATTGGATATGAATAGATATTTCCCTCATGCTATAATATCCCATTCTATCTATCACGCCGAGGTAGGGAGGAGAGATCTGTGGCTAGTATAGGCAGTGGTTTTAACCAGCTCTACAAAATCATCCCAGTGCTGGTCCTATCAGACCAGTGTTATTGACCAACAATGCTATAGCCTTCCGTGAGATCAATATCAAAAGATTTAGATCCATTTAACTAAAGCGGATATTAAAAAGTGTTGTTTTTTTCATTTTTGAAAAGTAATTTATTTGAATTTAATAGAATCTGCCCCGTCCTCTTTACGGCCATTTATGGAGTGCATTTATGAAGCTTCTTCTTTCTAGCCAATGAGCATTATCATCCAAAAATAACATGCCTGCTAAAATTACTCCTGTCTGCATGAAAGAATCTAGGGATCTTGTGTAATGTGGTTTACCAGCCCATTACAAATAAACTCAAGTGGATTATTTAGCTGAGGAAAGGAGAAGTATCGGCTTGAACATTTACGTCTGTGGATCGCTATTCAGCCCAACCTATATGTCTGTACAAACAACATCAGCACAGAGCTAATAGTCAGCAGCATGCACCGCACAGACAAGCACACACAAAGAGAAAGTGATGCATCTGATCATAAATGTCAAAACTGTTAACATAACTCCCATGTATGTTATTTCATTCCAGCTTAAAAACAAGCATAGAAAATGAAGATGGTAGTGGAAATAAAGCAAATAGGTTAGAGTGGCCCTAAATATAGGCCCAGTCAGCCGTCACATGGTGTAACACTCCCATTGTCCTCTTATACAGCCAATCAGGAGCAAGCACATGACACAGAAAAACACCCAACTCATGTCCACATTTCCCATTGATACGAGAAGGTGGTCTCACACACACACACACACACACACACACACACACACACAGCCCTCACTGATAGCCTGTTATCATATGATGAGGAGACAGGATGTATGTGAACACCGGGGTGCAGTGGTGTCACTTCCCTCTGCACTCAGAGTGTGGGAGATAGCACAGAGCCAGGGAGCAGATATGGTCAGGCTGACATGCTGCGGCTGCAAGGTGTGAGGCTGAGACAACCAACAGCAGCCAGGCTCTAGCGAGTGGAAGTAGCCACGTGTCAGTGTCTGAGGCTAACCAACAACTTCTCCGTCTTAATGGCCTCAATCTGTTTTTCCAGTCCCCCTCTCTGTGCCAATTTCAGTTTTTTTTGCACAACCCAATATCCTTCTTACTTTCCATCTTTGCCTTTCCCGACACTACCTACCTTGCCCTCTCTGTTCATGTCTTCTCTTCCATTATATTCATCAGTCTTTGTCCCACATATGTGGTGCATGTGTGTATCTGTGTGTCTGTGTAAGTGTCTGTGTGTGTGTGTGTGTGTGTGTGTGTGTGTGTGTGTATATAGAGGGACTGTAGGAGGGAAGTTCTTGGAAGTTGAAAGGCTTAGCCGATACTGGATCCCCACATTGTTTGACACTCTAATCAGGCACTCTCTTGGACTGTCACTGACTGCTGTCACTTGATAGCTAGCTGTTATGACACACACACACACACACACACACACACACACGCACACACACACACACACACGCACATAGGCAGCGACCTATCATAACAGGTGACAGCAGTGGTTCTGCTTCAGGCATCACCCTCTCACTCTTTAACCTTCACCTCTGAACGTTCTACCCCCCCCAGCCCCCCACCCCCCCCCACAATACCCCCCGACCACCACCCCCTCAACCCCCGCCTCAAGCATCATCATGTGATTGTTACTTGACCACTGTATTTTTGGCTCTTTAGCTTAATGAATTGGTCTCTAGTGGTTAATTGCAGTGAATGAGCGTGTGTATCAAGTGTGTTTAAGTGGGCCAGGTCAGGCTCATGGCTGACTGTTCAGTTACTGTGCAGGCAATATATTACCAATACATTAGCAGACCAGCGCCCATGTACCTCATCAATAATGAAGGAGATGGGCCACTTGAGACGGCTCTCCACTCATCTCCACTCCTCATTGCACGCCTACACCCCCTCCCTCATAGACAGCCACTTATAACAACAACTCATAACCACAGCACAGAGGACTGACAGGCAGGATGGACGGCTCAACAGTGTGTTATGAAGGGAATAGATTCTTAACATTTCTAGTTAAAAGTCAGACACAGTTGCCTAATCTTTCTAAGCAGATCAATCATAGTGCTCTATAAAGCCAGTAACTGTGTGAGCAGTAAGAAGGTGAGAAAGATGTCTTCCAATTTCCACCCAATTGAGACCTACTCTCAGATAGTCTGAGGTGTTTCTCCCTGTACTCTGCTGTCACTGCTCACCTTCAGAGCCTCATTTGTGGAGGCAGCTCCTCCAGGGAAGATCTTTTCAATCTTCACCATAGGCTGAACCTTAGACTCCATACCTCCAGAGATACTAATACCTGCAAACACATAGGGAAAAAATAGGAACTGAGCGGCAGGAAGGTAAAATCAGATTCCTGTCTTCTGAATTGGACTCAAACTACACTATATGTACTGATTGTCAGGTAATAAAAAAAGCTTTTAACTCTTCCAAACTTCGGTTTAGCAATAAGTGATGCCCTGACCTCTACTGGTGATGCAATGAACATAAGGGGCTGCAAATATTAAAAAGGACAGCTTTACGATATCTTTGTGGTTATCTTCCTACATGCTAGCACCATGGATGGAACAGACATGCTAAAAGAAACAATATAATGGCGTTTTTCTTGATATTGGACACCCAGGAACACATGCAATCCAAAAGAGCCGGCCCTCTCTGTCCTTAATCAAAGTGTTAGCTAGATGCATCTCTGTACTATGCTCACCCAGCGACTGCTTGATCTTGGAGATGGTCACAGAGGTGATTTCATACTCCTCGGGAGGAAGGGTTGCTCTTGTTTTCACACTGTGACCGTTCTGTGAATGTCCGTTCACCTGCTGACCGCTCCGTCTTCCCCTAGCGTGGCTCTTCTCCCTCGGGGGCTCAAAAACGTCGGCCAGAGGGTTCCTCCCTCGTCTCTGCGAGGGAACATGTACGCTCACCTCTGTGTATCCCTCCTCCCTCTTCCGTCTGCCATCCATGCTGTCAGGACTCGTCTCCCTCCTTGCCCTTCCATGGCCATTCCTCACGGGCGACCTCCCCCGCTCAGGAGTGGCATCTCCTCGGTCCGACACAGACAACATTGAGGTCTCGTCATGCCACGCCGCCCCATTGTCTCTTCTGTGGGGGGAGTGCTGGGGTTGGTGCCCACGTTGGGGGCTGTGTGGGGATTCTGCGAGGAGAAAGCTGTGGGAGGGGCTTGGGGAACGGGAGCGCAGCGTGGAGGAGGCGTAACTGTCCACAGGTACATCCAAGAGGGGGGTGAAGGCACGGGAAGGAGGTAGTAGGCCTGCCTGTAGGCCAGACATACGCAGTCTTTCCAGGTCCTCAATGAGCTGACGATCCCTCACAGTGTCCTGGACTGGCTGGAGCTGGAATCCACCTCTGTAGTCTGGTCGGATACACACACACAAATACCTTAAAGGGGTAATATATGACTTCGACCTCTATTGGTAACCAAGGAATTGCATTCACAGGTCTCTGGCAAAGCCTGTAATTAACAATTAGAGAAGAAACTTTCCAATAACTTTCCAAAACAGAGAGCACAGACTAAAAAGTGAGTTGTGAAAGCCTGAAATTTCAGCACTGGTGAAATAATCATTGAGTCATTGGTATTGATCAACAACCCTGTCAAACCCACGCAGATATATTATGGTCATTTTGTGCTATGGGACAGTAAAAATCATACTTATTGCACCGCTAAGTCTAGCTCAAACCCTGCAGACCCTTTATACTGTGTGAAACACTTTCGCAACACTGTTGTCTTTCTGAGTGCTATGCAGTGTGGGAGTTCGCTGTGTCACGCCCAAACGGGTCAAGAAATGCCTGGCATTCACAGCACGCCCCAATCTGCATCTCTCGCTATCAGAGGTCGGCCGCCTCAACCTGTCAAAACATTGACCATCTCAGTAATGCCCTGTCAGCTTCCCTCCACTTTCATATTGTCAGCTCACCTGATGACCTCTAACCTGTGACCCCAGAAAGTGAGACGGCTGTGGTCACTCCGAACTTGAAGCCATATTGAATGTGCCCTGTGTCTCCATGACTCTTGAATGAGGCTACTTTATGAAAAGGCTCAAAGGCATCTCTGTATAGTCTAAGCACCACACTGGCAGACCAGGCATATCTAAGACTCAGAGCCGGCCCACTCTGTCCTTTCTGTAGGCCACAGAGATGTAATACAAGCCTTGGCTACAGCACAGGCACAGGAAACCTGAGCTATTGTGTGTGTGTGTGTGTGTGTGTGTGTGTGTGTGTGTGTGTGTGTGTGTGTGTGTGTGTAGGTGTGTGTAGGTGTGTTTATTGTGCGTATGTGATGGATATGTGTATATGGAATGCCGGGGACAGGATATAGTCTGCATGTGCAGGTGTTTCACTTTGACACTCCGGATATGAGTTGGGGCTGGAAAGGAGTGAGGAAAGGGAAAAAAATGAGAGGACAGCAGAGGAGACAAGAGGAGAGAGGGATCAGCCCTTCATGTATCTAATATCCCTCTGGGATCAGGGAAAGGGCATCGGCCAGACAAAGAGAGAGTGAGAGAAAGGAAGTGACATCTGGAGAGAGAGAGAGATAAAGAGAGAGAGAGAGTGAGAGAGACAGAAATAAAGGGGATGATCCATCTCAGTCTATACTGTTTACACACGTATACACGCGGTGAGCCTACCTGGGATTGGGGTGACGAGGTGGCGTCGAGGGGTTCCACTGCGAGGGGAGCGCAGAGCTGGAGAACGCACTAAGGAGACACAAAGAAACTCTAAAGAAAACACCAATAATTCTCCGTAGATTATTTTATGATGTGTGTCTTTTTTAAATTTCTACAACTCTTGTTCTTTCCTTTCTTTCATCTCAACAGGCAACCTCATTTTAATCAGCCCGTATAAATAAAAGATTGAAACTAAATAAGTAATGTGTGTCCCCCTGCTCACCTGAACGAGTCTTGAGAATATCATAAGCCTCCAGTTCAAAGGGCATGACCATGCTGTCAAAACGACCCAGCTCAGTGGCAGGGATCAGCATTCTGCAGAGGACACGGTCAGAAACAGTTTGATCTGCTTATACACGTACACGTACACGTACACGTACACGTACACATACACATACACATACATTACATGTACACGTACACGTACACGTACACGTACACATACACATACACGTACACATATGTCTCACCTTATTTCTCGGAGCAGTAGCAGCTTCTCTGGCCTGTCCAAGATTGCCAGAAGGGGGCGCACTAGGTCCTCAATCACATTGTCTGACAAAAACTGAGAGATTCGAATGGCACACAGAAATAGAGAAGGAAGAAGGAAGAAGGAAGAAGGAGAAGGAGAAGGAGAAGGAAGAAAAAGAAACCTTCAGTTATTTCCATAGACTGGTATCCCTCAGTGTGTTTGTCTGAGTATTAAATAAAGGTTTTGAAAGGACACACCAGTGTTTCCTTAATAGACCTATGGGGTAAAGTGTAAATTTGCTTGTTTGTGGAGTATTGCACCTTGGCTGGCTCCCAAGAGGTCACTAGACTTTAAAAGTGAGTGTTTGGTTAAGAAAGATCTGTTGGTCTAGACGGTTACATGGATTATTCATCTTTCCAAGAATGTCCACCGCTGATTTCAGTCTTTGTTGTTTGAACAGTACATTACCAGGAAAGTCATACAGTGCTCTAAGAAGGCCTGATATCTTATGCAGAGTGGTGCAAAGAGCAGGCTGAGCAGATCCTTTGAGAGTGGCCGAAAGAGTGTGAGTGGGGCTGAGAGAGACAAGGGGATCAGATGATCGCTGATATGTGATCCTAATCATAAATGACAGGCCAAATCCGTCTTTTGTCACAGCCACCGCCAGGCACATCTATCACTCAGACTCAGATGGGGAACAATGCGGCACACAATCCCCTTAAGCCTTCAGGTAGTCTGACTAATTTTCAGACAGTGGAAATGGGTTTAAAAAACAAACACGAGACTGCCACTTGAGGTGCCGTCCCAGGTCGAGAACTCACCCGCTGACAGTGTCTCATCACAGCCGTCACCTCGTCCTGGCTGAGCAGTTTCCTTGCCATGTCCTCCACCTGCTTCAGCGTCTCAGGCCGGGGCTTCATCCCAATACGGGTTTCTCTCGGGGAGCTCAAGAGCTGAAAGGGACGACCCCTCTCCTTGTCTAAGGAATTCAAGTGGAAAAACTGTCAGGAAGAGAAATTTATTTGCAATGTTAAAATGATCCATCTTAACAAGACATTTTTCTCCGCTCTTTCTCTTAATGTTCTCTTTACTTTCTCTTGTTTTCAATGCAAACCAACTTGTTTCATGAGTTTTCTTAAATCAAGTGTCAGTATCTTGATACTAATGGTGTGAACCACCTTATTTTAAAGTGTTATCTCTTGTTTAAAAAAATTCTCAAAACAGGTGAACCTATATTAAGCACAGAAGTTAAATTATGTCAAATGATGTCTGGATGTAGACTAAACAACTTGTTAAGATAGATATTTTTGCAGCGTATGTGACGATGAGCAGAGGGGATATTGGAAACTGTAGGAGGAGTAGGAGCATGTGGAATATGAACAGGGAAGGAATGAACGTGTCATGTGGCACACTTGCACTTTCCTAGTCCTCCTCACCTCTGTCGACGCGGTTGCAGGGAGACTTGGAGCGGCTCTTCTCCTTGCGGTCTCTCTTGAACAGCAGGTTGACAAAGGTTTTGGAGCGCTGCAGGGTGGTTTTGCCCTCTGCCGTGCTCTTCTCCTTCTGTTGTTTCTTCTTCTGCTTGTCCTCTGGAGGGAAAAACAAAGACACAAATTCAACACACATGCAGTCAATATAAATCTGTTTTTTTCCAACCCAGAGCTGTGACACATGGATCATTTTTATTTTGACAGAAACCTAATGTGTAAAGTCTTTCATCTCAATGGAATGAATCAAATACAAGCAGTTATGTCATGTGTTGACATTTGAAACAGCATCGTGTATATCTGTGTATGTTGTTGAGAGCATCATTTATTAGTCTTTGTATGGTCCCATGCTTACTGTTAGTAACACTGGGTGATACACACACTCCTCTATGAGTACAGACTGTTCATTTCTCTTCCAGTCAGCTTCTCTGTTCACTGCAGTAAATCTTCCACTGGGGAAAGTGACACAGTAATATTGATGAATTGCAGCTACGCCATCCTGAACACACCCTGATCTATTAAGAGCACTAGAGGGAACTGCTCTAGCTTATATAACAAATGTCCAGTCAACCCTGGGCCTTGCCCCAGGTCCTGGAGGCATGAAAGGGTTGGATAAATTGTAAAAGAAAGACTAATAACTCACTAGCCTTGTGAAGGGCTGGATGGATAGTTCGTCATAGGTCTTATTCAATTCTCACAGAGGTATGAAAAATGAGAATAAAGGGCAGCGATTAATCCTGACTCTGCATTAACTTTGAGCTCTTGGACAAATTCTGCGTGGTGTTTTTGTTTACTTCCTGGAGAGATACAGGACTAAGGGGTCATTGGCTGGTCAGCTTGCTCTGTAGAGGGATCTCTTAAAGCGCTGAAGGTGTATCTTGTTACCCAGTGAATGCGGGTAATGTCTACTGAATCAGCTAAAGCACTGAACCTGATTATGCTTTGTTGTGGCCACAATTGCACTGTGACTTCTCCAGTGGGATGGAGGAGATTGGTTTGTCATTACAGCAATATTTCCCAATTAAGGGCAACTCAATAAGGAAGCCTACTACTTTCATAATGAGTACTACTTCTGAATCAATACAGCAACTCCAATCTCCCTACAATCCCAATGAGCCTGTAGTTCCCACCTGACGCAGTGATGTGGCTCTGGGAGCGTCTGATAGGCTTTCGTGGTCTGCTCAGGGCCATCAACACCGCCGTCTTGGTGGAGTCTTTCGGCACTTCCTGGTCCCCTGATGACAGCGTCCTGGTCCTGCCCCGCCCTCCTTCTCCAGCCCCAGTTTCCCTTGGCCCTTCCCCTTTCCCATGTATTACTGTGTCCTTCAGCAGCACTGTGGCGCCTACAGTCCGACTGGTTTCCGTGGCGACCAGCCTGTTGAGGTGGGAACCATGAGGTGAGGGGTGTTCTAGGTGGTTCGGGGAGTGGCGGTCAGTCTCGGTGGTGCGCTCGGCGCTGCTTGGACTACGGTAGTGGTCCTCTGTGGAGATGGCGACATCTACCAAGTCAGAGCTGAAGATGGGCGGGAAAAGGATCTGGGAGAGACCACTGAGGGAGCTGAGAGGGGTGCCCGAGGACAGCGAGGAGGCAGAGGAGTAGGAGTCGGAACCCTGGGAGGAGGGTGCAGGGCCGCCATTGGCCACTGTTGAAAAAAAACATAATTACAATGACGAAAAGGAGATAAGGACTTTTAAGCATAATACAGTTTTCAACCCAAGACAAATAAAATACCTTATGAAACCAACTGCTATCTTTGAGCATATCACACTGAGGAGGTGCACTCAAATGACCTGACACGAAAGCTACAAAGCTAGAAAGTGAATAAGATGTGTACGTTTCATTCCTTATTTTACAATGGTCTGGTTAATGCTTGGTGCTGATTGACACACGTCTGACCTCATGTCCCGTTAATCCCATTGGCTTTGGGAAGTGGAACATGAACTTTTTTTATGCAGTGACTTTGTTTCTTCAAGATCCTTCTAGAATAAACACACCCAGCAACCCAGATGTCAGGACATGCTCTGTTCCAGACACTGATCTGTCTGTGAGTACAGTGAATTAATCCCTGGCTATTTTCAGACCCACTCATATCAAACTGAAAAATTTGTGGGCTATGAAGAAAATGCATGACAAGGTTTTAGTAAGCAGGCTGCATGTGGCCAATGTTCTACTTATCTTGCAAGATTTCAGTACAATCTAACATGTGGCCTCGTGAAGGAAATGAGACTTCCAATTCCAATTACGTCTCTATAAAAACTTAACTCATCATCTCACTTAGAACTTAACACCAACAACATCTCTTTCTTGTAAAATCATGTTTTACGGTAAATACATACATTTGTCGAGCCAACTGTACTCTGCCACCATCTCCTTGTAGGCAGGGTATCTTCCAGCTTCCTGTTGAGGTGAAAAGATTTAAATGACATTTGCTAAATACGATTCAGCAATAACACTAAATAGTCTTCACCATTGTCATCACCGTCGTTGTCATCGTCATCAATAATGCACCGGCCAAGTTTAAAAGCTCAGCAAATCACAAATTGCTCCACATTCATTAAATGTAGCAGATAAATGACAACCTTGGTGAGTATTTTCACAGTTAACCTTGCAGACTTGGCTGACATTACTATCATCATACAGAGAGAGAGAGAGAGAGAAGAGAGAGAGACTATATGTTGTGGCGCCAGTAGTATATAGTAGAAGCTTTACATTTCCACTTAGGAAACATTCCATACAAGGAAGAAGCCATTTTGGGTCAAGAAGTAGTGTCCTATAGCCTCCCATAGCCACCTGGAGGGATCCTCTCACCAATACACACTACATTTATGGTCAAACAGAAGTTACTCCCTCTAAGATCTTCCACAAAAGCCTTAGATGAGCATGTGTAGGGGCGTTTAGTAACCGAACCCGTCTCCACTATGTGTGATTTTGAGCCGTAATTGGGGCTAACGCAGCATTGAGGGAACACATAAAATAAGGCTTTCTGCTGATTATAACCTGATCCCTGACGGCCTTTGAATAATGAACGTCGTCCCTGGCTGTTTTTCACACGTGGAACCTGAGATCAGAGGAGTAAAATGAGTACACAGGAATGTCAGACCTAAGAGAGCACACATACACACACTCACACAACACACACACACACACACCACTGCTCTATCGAAAAAATTACATGAGTTAAGTGGCGCGCCCTTGCACACACACATATACAGTATATGGTCTTCAAGGGCTGGAAGCCAGCTGCCTGTTTTGCTATGCAGGCTCACTCTGTCCCAAGACGAGCTGGTGTTGTTTAACGCACTGTGACATTCACTAATGTGCCAGAGCACTTAGAGCAACTAATCAATTGTTATGTTTAAACCTATACAAATGATTAATACTGCCTCACAATTTTGTATGATATTGTTTCATTCAAACCAAGAAGGTAATTTATCATTCCTTTTCTTTATTTGTCTTTTTGGGTATATCAGTTATGTGAAGTCAGCAAGGGGGACGCAGCACTGATGTCACTTTCACTGGTCTTATCAGAACACATGGGGGTCAGAGTCGCAGGAAAATGAGACCGACCAAAAAATACCAAAAATTAAAAAGTTGCCTCTCACCCTGATGGTCAACATGACGTGCGTGTGGCTCTTCAGGACCTCAACTGCGTTGCTATGGGTGATGTCATTAAAGCTCACCCCATTAGCTGCAAGGATTTGGTCACCCATTTTGATGCCATGCTGCTCTGCTAGCCCGCCCGGATCCAGCCTGAAGAGAAAACACACACACACACACACACACACACTCACACACTCAAACAAAGTGATACTTGATTCCTGTAGGGAAATTCTGTTTTCACTTGCCCCCCTAAATGGAGGTCAGAACAGCAGCCTGGAGCTAGTAGGGATTCAGTGTCTTGATCTAGGATACTTCAGCATGGTTGATGCTGGCTGACACAAGGGCACACAGCACCCTTCTGCTCAAATGACTTACATGAATAAAATAACTGATCAGGATTTTCTAATAAACATTTATATGAAGCTGATATCAAAAATATATTGTGTGCAGCGAAGTGTTTCTCAAACAAAAGATGGTTCATACTTAGAGACGTATATTCCCAGGCCGAACTCTTTGCCTCCTCTGATGTTGAAGCCCAGACAGTAGTCATCTGACGTGGTGTAGAGATGGATGATCCTACGGAGAGCGCTGTCTGAACTGGCGTCTGACGGCGTACGACCGCTCTCCTCCACGACCATCCGCCTGTGAATCAGATCCACCCTACCACCCACATGTGCAAACAGGTATGTCTAAACAGTTAGATATGATGACCACACACACAATGCGCATAACCGCACACATTCACATACACTGCATCCCCGTTCCCCACTGACTCAGGCCTCTCACTATCAGTTAATCAAATAAAGGTCACCGTGGTAATCCATCCACTGCTGCCACATGATACCAAGATATCCCAACAGCAAGATAACCAGTTTGGGCTACACTCAAGAGACAAGCAAAACAAAAGCCGCGCAAAGGTAACATAAGTTACATAACAACAAATGCCAGGCTTCCCCTTGTCTGTTATAAACATGTACAGTTTAGTAAATCTGTCATCAGTTGAGCATGTTGACAGCCTACAAATTCATCATCGAGGCAACCAGTAGCATCCGGTACTACCCAGCCATTTGGCCTCACCATGTGGTCTTCTCCTTGGAGTAGCGGATGCCAGGGATCTTGCCCACCCGTCTCAGCACCATCCTCAGCCTGTTGTTGCCTGTCAGGACCTTCACAGCGCTGCTCATGGTGATGCTCTCCAGGCTGATCCCATTCACCTCCACCAGCTTGTCACCCACACTCAGGCCAGCCTGCTCTGAAGACACAGGTGGAACTCAGCGAACACCCAAGTAAACAAAAAGCACACGCACATAAACACAAGCACACCGCCACCGCGGGAAGTGCATGCACACAGACCGACAGGCCGACACACACACACAAACAAACAAACACACACACACACAATGCTAACCTGCAGGGCTGTCGTCCTCCACCTTGCTGACAAAAATGCCAAGTCCATGTTCAGACCCCCCGCGCACACTGAAGCCTAGACGCCCATCTGGACTCTTCTCTACTGTAATTGTGTGTATATCTTCACTATCCTCCCCACCTACATACACACAAAACATGCACATACAAAAACACACACACTAAAATTACATTTTCACAATAACACATCTTTTACTGAAACAATACTGAAATCATTTGAAGAAATGTAATGTAATGAATGTAATGCAATTTTTGGATTGAAATGGCCAATATGTAATATTTTGTGCCGGTATTCAATATCTTTACATTTGACCATTTTCATGCCTAACAAATCCCAAAAACTATGAGTCAGTGTTTCCCCTAGAAGAAGTAGAAGAACATGCATTGTGTGGAATCTGATCAAAATAGAATCAAATAGAATCAATTCAGTTTAAGGACTTCCCTTAGACATGTATGTACAGTATATCTAATGAAACAAACTGCATCAGACCCATCTTGTCAGAGATAGAAGACTTTTAATAAAAGGCCAATATCAGCCCGATATATCAGCAAACTGATATATTGATCTAATCTTAGTGTAATGCCTGACCTAAATTCGCCCCATGATGCTAAAGGCACTGTGACAGTAGCGTTGCCGTAAACCGAGGAGAGTTTTCTGCTGACCCCGACCCAGACTCACCATCAACAGGTGCATTGATAAGAATGACTCTGCCCATGGGCGAGGAGGACCTGTGCCTGTGGTGGTGGTGCTGTTTCCTCTGCATGTAGCGTGTGGCTGTGTGGGACCCCCCTGCCTGTCCTCCGTTGTGGACGTGGGGGTGGCCCCCTCCATTCGTCATCTCCCTCCGGCCAGAGGGGTGAGAGGAGTGAGCCATGCTGAGCATCCGACTCCCCTTCCCTTAGTCATCCAGACAAGCGGCAATCTGGGGTCTGCTGTCAGGATGGAGGAGGTGGAGCCTGGCTGTTGGGGAAGGGGGGAGGGGAGATGGAGTCGTCTGTACTTGGTGGTCTAAGGTGGGTGATGAAGTAGGTAGGCCAGGCCCCACTGAGGATGTAAGTGATGGACGAAGTGACTCAAAGAGCTGTATCATCCTCTGTTAGGTACGATCACTGTACCTTCATTGAAGTCAGTTACATTTCCATATGTTCTAGATCGAGCATTATAAAAATACCAGGTCCACAGTCACAATGTTGCATAGAAAAAATCAAAGTTAAGCTGAATCCATGCATCTGAATGAACCCTATATCATATAGTTATTTAAAGGATTTGAAGAGTCCATGGTTGAAGCTTGCTTGCACCCTGGATATCCTAATCCCACAGATGGGCTCCTAATTATCCTAGTAGGGTAAGTAGTTTGATATAACCCTCCTTCCTTTGGTTAGTTCCATTGGTTTGCCAAGTCCTACAACATGGTATGACAGACTGGCATGTCGACCTCTGAAGACCCTCTCCACAGCCACGGTGTCTGTTCCTCCTGTTTTCCACACAGTCATCAGCAACCCAGGCTGAGAGACTGGGAGACGCTCTGCAAGGCAAGCAACAGTGCATGGTGATTCCCCTCGAGACGTAGACCAAGTCATGTTTAATTAAATATATAGCTGTTGTGAGAATAGACTGTGTTGAGTAATGTGGTCTCAGAGAAGAAAAAAAACACCTTCATTTTGAAATTGCTATGGCCTATAACCAACATAATATAATATAACATATTGCAGAACATAGGACTGCTCCATGAGTGTCTTTATCAATCAGCACCGTGGACAGCGCCCAAGGAACGGTTTGTATAAACATGTGGCCTGATTTTAGCAGCTTAATATCATAAACTCATTCTGATTGGTTAAAACTAACCAATTAAACCTTTAGAATGCTATTGACGTTTTTATATTTTGCTACTCAATTTTGCGCGCAACATTTGCCACAGCGAGCCATATCAGGTAACTTAAATGTGTCAGAAACAGTCCAAAGTGTTTCCACTTCACTGGTACCTTGTAGACTGTAGTCTAATAAAACAATATAAAACAACCGCATCAAAACATTGCATTAGAACTACTGAATAAAGTATAGCAGCGTTACCTGTGTCCATGTTGTGCTGAATGACCTGAGCTGCCACTGACACAGATAGGCGTCCACTGGCCCTGCTCTCTGCCACCCCATTGGATACCTGGAGTGTATCTCATTTGTTCTCCAGGTGACGATTGTCTTAGGAGGTGTAAGCCCTTTATGTAAGCCCAGAGCAGCTGGAGTATGCAGTGTATTAGCCGTTGACTGGTAATATTTAATTATAATACATTAGAAGACTAATACTAACGTTGGTATATTTCGGGTGATCCATGTTTTATCACACTTTAGGTAAAAGTCTTTATTTATTTAATTCCAAACAATTATATGGGGCTGTTGGATCCTCCGGGATAGCACGTGCTGCCAAGTAGAAGCCTACCTCAGATATTGGGATATTAGTCTCTGCACGCGATGAAGGGTCGTGAATACCCCTCTATAATATTTACATATGTAGGTTGCGGCTGCTATTCCCCTCTTGGTTAAGCCAGTTAGATGGTCTTATATTGCCATCTGTTGGATGCAAGAAGTCTACCAGTTTAGCCATAAGGCTGAAAGAGTAATGTAAACCCATGCTGTTGATTTGAGTGATCAGTGTTAATGTAGCTCATATTTTTAAAATGACAGCAGCAAAGTCATCATGTTTGTTGTAGAAGTGAGCCGCTACACCTGACGGATAAATTCGGCTTATCTGCAAATTTCATCAAGTTAAATAAACCTTTAAAGACCTTTTTAGTGCCCGTTAGAATGGGATATAAGACCACTGAAATTAACGTTAAATTGAAAAACTGTAGTCCTATAGCAGAATGTACGTCTGTGTGACCCAGAGAAGATGTCAAACAAGGCATACTATGAAGTTTTGTTTTGTGTGTGCCTGTGCTTGGTACGCCCCAAAGCATAATGAAAACCTACAGAAAAAATACATCTGCCATAAGAATACCCCAGGCCTACTTCACATCCTTAGGGGAAAGAGATCCTATGCAAACTGCAGAGAAACAACACATTACTTATTTCTACCTCCTTTGGTGACTGAGGACGCTCGCCAGTCAGCGATTTTAAACCAATCACGCGCTGTTTATCTCGCACGCCCGGGGTTTTTAGCCAACCCCTACTCTGATGGAAAAAATGACAAACCTGCTGTTGCCCGACATTGACCCTAGTGTTTAGAATGGATAGTGCTGCCTTAAAGTGCTCCTCGTAAATTTCGACTTTAGAAGTTGGAAGTTGTAAATACGACCTGTCGCGCATTCAAATGTTATTGGTCGGAAATAATAATGGAATGAACCCTCCAAAAAGCAGTTTTGGTGGCTGTTTTTAGAATGCGCGTAATCATGTATATAATTGATTTTAAATGAATTCGGGTATAATAGAAAATGCCACTTTCTCCGTTTACCACCTTGTACGATTGGATTGCTCATGCACGTGCAAGCCCTAGTTCCTATATTTCCGACAACACTGAAGGCAGCGTAGGTCCACACCGGTGGTGCTGTGATATTGAGAGGTCATACATTTTAAAATAATAGAAAACAACCGAGGTACGTTTTGTCGAATTCATTTACAGCGTTTAATAATTTCACCCGCAATATGCAATTAAGGTAGTCTTTACTCTGGCCCATTATTTACACGGTTGCAGTTGCAATGCTAACGTATTAGCTTGTAAACTAGCTGGCAGGCTAGCTAATGTTACCAAGCAAGGAGTGATTTGTTTTAATGTCGCGAGTACACTTTAAATTACTATCCTAGCTAAACATTTGGTGTTGTGTGAATGTGTTTTCTTTTTATCTCCCTCTTGAATAATTTCTGTAATGTAATGTGTGAGTTGTAAAGGTATTGCTAGCTAACTTGGTAGCTGCTTGGCTAACCGGTTAGCCAGCTTGCTATGCTAGCTTACTATGCTGACAGCCAGTGTGTGAGTGACAGGTGTTACACCGAAATTGGGGACCATCTAATGTGTGACAACTCGCACATTACTTAATACTGGCTTGGAGCTTGCATTTGCGAAGTAGAGTCATGCTCTGATATCAATATAATGCAGTTTTGTTTCGTTTCTTATGTAAAGTTCCTGTGTTGTAACAGCTTTTCAGCCTATTGTGATATGTTTACATGTTTAGACTTTTACTGTAAATCTTCCAGATTTACTAAACAAAGTCATCTGAGATCCATTGAAAGTGTGCTACATGTGTATGAAAAGTACTTTCTAAATTTATAATGATACTATTATTATTAGGCTTATTAGAAACTAAGAGGTGCCTAAATGTGATGTAAGTGTCTCACCCATAATATCATACCTACCGTGAGTGTAGTTAGTGAGTGCGCGTAGTCACACATTAGATGGTCACCAATTTCGGTGTACACCTGCAGTGTGTCCTGACTGCCCTACCCATCTATCATTTTGCATGTCACGTGCTCATATGTTAATATCTTAGTTATCACAATACAGTCGGATGTATTGAAGCTGTGTAGCTGACCAGCTAGCTGTAATCCTCCTGAGAAGCTTTAGACATTTAATATGAATTGGAAAGGAGAGCAAAAGCAAAGCTTTTTAAATATAGCCCCAAAAGTAAATCCGCTTCTAAATTGACATTGACAATATGGTTAGTAAAATATAATTAATTATTGTGATTGCTCATAATGTTTCTATATTTCATTTGTGGCAGGCAGTTGTTAGCCAGTGGTTTTGGGCTGTGGCATTGGCTGGGATAAGTGGCAATCACTCTGGTTTCTACTATTGGGAGAGAGTTAATAGTCTTCACAAAGGCCGAATAGGAATAACACATAAATTATTGTACTGATTGGTATTCCCCTTTAACTCACACAGAAATTGCTCCTATGCACATATATGCACAACAGTTATATCCTCAACAAAAAGACCATATATATAGTTCAGCATCTCAACAACTGTTTTTCCTTTTATCTTAGGTAGTCACAGTCACAGCTGGTAGAACAAGTTTGAGATAAACATTAGTCTGGTACTTGCCTCCAGCCTCAAACCAAGGAATGTACAATACGGTGTACCTTCTGTGTTCTGCTAACGGCTAGCATATTCAAGTTTTGAATGTTTTTTTTTAATTTTGCGTTAACAACAGATTAGAAGAGCTGACTGTTATTTTTATTATATTCAAATGGTAATGTAAAGCAGAACATGCAGGTGGGAAGTACAACCTGGCCAACTAGTCTGTATGGAGTTTGCCCAGAGAAAGTTACAGTTCTTCTTAACATTTGTTTTCTTATTGTTTGATCATCTGCTGTTTGAATAAAACAGATGAATGTGTGAAGACCGAAAGTTGTTTCAATTTCCAATTATTTCAGAAGCTATTGTACATTATCTGCATAAAATGCAAGGGTGCCAATAATCTTGGCCAGAACTATACATTAGCTGTTTGTTGTTGATGGAGGGGGAGGAAAGCTTTGCTCCAATGCAACCTTCTGCTGTTGCTGAGCTATAAATGAATCAGAGGCGGGGGGCCTACTGTGCAGTCAGGGCTTAGCAGAGGTATTATCTTTTTATTTTTTATTTTTTCTAATTTCACCTTTCATAGTGTGTCAGAGCCACTGGGCCTGGAGCTGCATGTTTGTTAATTTGTCAGACATGTATTGCCAAATTGAACACTGCATCTAATCGATCATTCTTCTGAACTGATTCCAAAATGGTTGTATTTATGAATGTACTATGATGCCACTGGCTCTTTATCAGTTTGCCTATTTCCTGAATAGCAACTGGGCTTGGCTCTGACAAATCTTATTGTTAAATAGTGTGAATACTAATGTATCTCTGCTGTTGACCAATGAAAGGCAGGATGTCTGGAGAACTGTCCCTCAAGATAAACATCAAGGAGCCAAGATGGGACCAAGGCACGTTCATGGGGCGCGCCCAGCACTTCTTCATGGTTACTGACCCCAGGAACGTCCTGCTGTCCTCTGAGACGTTGGAGGAGGCCAGGGTGACCGTGGAGAACTACAGGTAGACATTCATGGGGTGTAGCATGAGATCAAGAATGGGGATTGGCAGAAACAGAGTGGTCACTGATTGGTGTGAGTGTAGAGTTAGAAGGATTATGATCTACTGTTAAGGTAGGCCAGTTTTGTGGGTTGAAGAAAGCAAGAGAGAGGGATTAAACAATTGGACTAAAGGTAGGGGATAGTGGACAAGGCATGAGTAGAGGTGAGCATTGACTTGACCTGATGATGGGGAGGCAAATTGTCCTATTTGGAGTGAAATAGAGATGGCTAATACACTCTTACGGGAGAACTTCCCTTTCCTTAATGGAGAAGCATCGAACCAAAAATCAATTGACCTTGTGTAGATGAATTTGCTTTCATTTATAAGCAAGAAACATTTAAAGCAGTGTCTACAACTGAGAAGGAGGTGCTTGGTTCAGCTTGCATTTCCCCCACAGCAATACAAATAGCAGGGTTGGGCTGTTTGTGATCAAGGGCTATGTAAATAAACTTGACTTGACAGGAATTTGCTAGGTAGTATACTTAATTAGGACCATGGACTGTAACGTTTGTTGTTAACTTTACTTTGCATAGAAAACCTAAAAATTAAAAGGTATAAATATAAACTATTTTCATAAGAGGTTCCTGGATATTCCCCTGAAGTAGACTATACAGTCTAATTAATGGTGCGATTGTTTTGTCTTTTTCAGAGCAGGGACAGTAAAGCCTGGGCTGACGGAGGATGAGCTTTGGAGAGCCAAATATATCTACGATTCTGCCTTCCACCCCGACACAGGGGAGAAGATGGTTGTGATTGGCCGGATGTCTGCTCAGGTGCCAATGAACATGTCCATCACAGGCTGCATGCTCACCTTCTACAGGTAAAGCTGAGGTTTCATCCACATGGTTCAATGTATTTCAATACACCATATCAATTAAAGTGGGAAAATCACACTGTTCAAAAAATGTGGAAAATATGGAATCTCGCAATATGTCACATAAATACCATATGGTTCCCATGTAACTGTGAATTTAACCTTGATACAATGTACAGTACTGGATTTAAAATAGATATTAATCCCGACAAAGAATGAAAATCCTTGCAAAGTATAAGAAAAAATGTCACTCTATCACTACTAAATAAATAACAACACTAATAAAATAACAGATGGCACAGGGTGCATTTTTGTAGTGCACCTATAAATGCTTCACACACTTGCTCTGCATTCCCTCTTAAAGGGCAAGTTCAAAGTCATCTCAGTTGTTATCGTTGAGGCCGGGGAAGGGCACACACTCACATACACTGCTAATCTACTGACAATGGGGAGCCGTAGTCGGCATCACTTCCACCCGCCTCTGTTTCACTTCTGCCTATTCTAAATTAAACTTTTAATATGGGGAGGAGTGTGAAGCGAAGGGCATATTATATTTATATTTTTTTATTCTACTGTGTGTTATTGCTCTTTATAATTTATGCTCTTTGATTCTAACATTTTGCACTGTAGGTTGGGCTTGTAAGGTTTGTAATCTATTACATGTGACAAATAAACTTAACTTGATTTGATCCATGTTACACCTTTTTATATGAGATTTATTAAATAAAATAAATAAAATTGTATAAAAATAAATAAAAAAGCAACTTATCAAGTGGAGTGGAGCAAGTGGAGTAGTTGAGTCACTGATTTAAACTTTCTATGTGACTGGGCGTTGTTGTTAAAAGTGACTTCTCTTTTTCTTCCCCCTTGGGCTAAACTCAAGTTTGATTTGGTCAGGCTCACTCTGACAGTCAGGATGATCCAGTTGGGCTTAGAATCGCTGTTAAAATCCTCTATTGTGACGTAGCTTTAGCTTGTAGGTGTACATTATGTCTGATGTCTCACTTCCTAACCAAACCGTCCCTGTTGCGTCTCGTTTCTAGGACTACTCCAGCAGTGGTGTTCTGGCAGTGGGTTAACCAGTCCTTCAATGCTGTGGTCAACTATACCAACCGCAGTGGAGATGCCCCCCTCACCGTGAAGTAGGGAGGACTTCTCACTTCACTACCACACTAGATCATTCCTGTCCTCCCCTAGCCTAATGTCTGTATGGAGGCTATGGGAGAACCTACAGTCCGCTACCCCTCCCTAACAGCGGTATTACGTTCCACTGTTAAGCATGTTCACCGCAATGTCACCGTGCCCTCATGTTGGCATAGGTTAAATGACCCCAATGTCAGGTTGACAGGCATTTTGCATCTGCAGAACTGCACTGAAGCATTATGGACCAAGCATGTCATTGGGGACTAAATATTATCATGTCTATGCATGACCATTATTTGTTTAGTTGTTCAACCCTTGTTGATCTTTGCACATTTACAGCATGAATTTGCACTCTGACTGCGGCAGCTCTACTTTTAAATGTTTCAGTTTATTGTACCTGATGTATTCTTGGTGCCAGTCCGTAGGTATTGTAGAATAAGACAAGTATTTATGGTGCTGCTTTGTCTAATGCGTCTCTCGTCTCTCAGTCAGCTGGGTGCAGCCTATGTCAGCGCCACCACAGGAGCCGTGGTCACAGCCCTGGGACTCAAGTCACTTGCCACAGTAATGCTTTTGGTTCAAATTGAATAACTACAGCACACATGCAGTGAAACGAAGTAGCCCAGATACAGATTGACTGATCTGTATCTGCATTTATACATTTGTGCAAAGATTTGGTGCTCACTTTATCAGAGTCTCAAGTGTGTTGTCATATCTCTGAATCTGTCTTGTCTCCTCAGCGTCTTCCTCCAATCGTCAGCCGGTTCGTCCCCTTTGCTGCTGTTGCCGCCGCCAACTGTATCAACATCCCCTTCATGAGACAGAGGTGTGATCTTCAAAATAATGGTCAATTACCATTGCATTGTTTACTTGTGACCTGTTAGAGCTGATGGCCACAAAAGGATCTATAGCCCAGTAATAATGTGTCCTCTCCCTGACATTTAGTAGTAACAACTCCTCAACTGGGCATATGGCTGCTGACATGGGTCTCCCTACTCTCCCATCCTGCTGCTCCCCACTAGCGATGTGTATTAGTCTGACTGACTGGCACAGATTGTGTCCTCTCTTTGACTTTTATTTTCCCCATTTTGTCTCCCTTTCCCAGGGAGTTGAAGTACGGTATCCCGGTGACAGATGAGAACGGGAACAGGTTAGGAGAATCTGTCAGCGCTGCCAAGCAGGCCATTGTACAAGTGGTGGTGTCTCGGATCGGCATGGCAGTGCCAGCCATGGGTAACGACAACATTATATCTGTTTGTTTGCGAAATCGATACTCTCTTCGTGGATCTAAAATTGTATTACTGACTAACCCTGAAAAAAAAAAAAAGCATTTTAGTGAACATTGAAATTCTTTTTCCCTTGTGTTGGTCATGAAGCAAAACCTTTCAACTGCTGTTTTTTGTTGTTGTTTTTTTTACTTTGCACAGCCATTCCACCTGTTATTATGAATGCGCTGGAAAAGAGAGCTTTCATGAAGGTAAGCAGAAGCCACACATTCTTGTCGTAGTTCTTTCAGTCAGTGGGTCTACCGGGTCTGCCGGTGAGGCTTAAAAGAGTCTTACCAAATTCCACATGTTATGGTCTCTTGTAATTATAGTACACATACTCTGAATGTGTGCAGTTCACGCAGGCAAAGTGTTCATAGTCATGTTCAAATAAACTATATAACTGAAATTCTGCGTCTAACTTCTCTGATTTCTATTATCCTTGTAGCGGTTCCCTCTCCTAAATGCCCCAGTCCAGGTGGGACTGGTCGGTCTGTGGTGAGTAGTACTAGTACACTAGTAATCTATGATGTTACTTGATGTGTACTCAAAAGGAACCGATGACACAATATGTAATGTCCCTCTCTCTCACTTGTTTTCAGCCTGGTGTTTGCAACTCCTTTGTGCTGTGCCCTGTTCCCCCAGAAGAGGTGAAGCACAGCCACATCACACTGCTTGGATAGGGCGGAGTCATAATTGCGCTAACTAGCCTATAGCACTATTTTTAACCGTCTCCAACTCTCTCCTTGTAGTTCTATGAGTGTGAGCAGCCTGGAAGCAGATCTACAGGAGAGGATAAAACAGACCAGTCCCCATACCACCACCGTCTACTTCAACAAGGGCCTGTAGGACCAGACAACACATACACATTCATACACACAGACATGCAGACACACACACACACACACATTACATTACATTCAGTCATTTAGCAGACGCTTTTATACAAAGCGACACACACACACACACACACCAGCACTCCATGCTGGCTGACCCATGCTTCTATGGTCTTGTGGGCACAAATGAAAGGGCAAAACAAAATGTTTTTTCCCCCCGTGTACTACTACATTTGTTTTTAGAATTTGATTGCATGGGGCTGCTCTAAAAGTAATGGATTAAGAGGTAATGGTGGATGGAGCCTCAACATTAAGCTCTTTGTCTTAATGTTCACTGGAGTCAGTGGAGGGGAAGTAAAAGACTTCGAGGCGGAAGGATTATCGAGAGTTCTCTGTTACATAGATTGCAGTACTATCAGTTGATGTTTCTTATTTTTGTGTGTTTTCTTTCTTCCCTGGATTTGAGTTAAAATTCAGTGTCTGTTACTGTGAACGTTACTGATTTATGGTGCGCTCTGATCATCACCATTGTGTGATCATGTTTTGTGTTCAGGTTCATGATCTACTCCAAGGTTTTTTTTTTCTCTGATAAATGACTTCAGAGCCCCCCCCCCCCCAGAGAGCTTTCCAAACCATGGCTGTTTATTGTTGTGTTATCCTTTTTTAAAAGCTAATATTCTGGGCTCTTATGTATTGTGTATATGTTAAAGTCTTGCCTCCAATTCAATTCCACCTTATATTTCCGCCATATATATATATATATATATTGAAAAACCCACTGTATCTATGAGCACAAAATAGACCAACCATAGGTTTGATATGCCCACTTGTTAACCAGTGCAGCTGCGTACCCTCTCCAACTCTCCTTTGAAGTGTACTTATCTCCCTTCACATTCTTACACCGGGTTACAAGGTGCTAGGTGTATGTGGCAAAGTCAAACTGTACTGCAAGAGCACTCCTAGCAGACGAAACACATCCGTACTATATTAGCTCACACCAGTGAGTATGACTATCAGCAAAAATGTTTGTGTACTGTTGCCATGACAGTGACAGCCTGTCTCTGGCACATTTCACGGCCTTTCTTGATTTGAGATCACTTTATGAACTAGGTTAGTTGCTATCTTAAGTGGCATGTTACTGAATTCTTTGATTGTTGTTGATGATTGTGCTGTGTGGTGGTTTTGTCAAAGGTGGAGAAGAATGTATCGTGTTGTGTCTCAATGTTACGGCTAAGAGGAAATGATGTGATCGGCACACCCGCTGAGTATGACTATTTGTGTGTCTAAGAATACATGCAGGAATATGCAGACCAGGCACAAAGATGTATGCAACGACAAGACAGTTAACTTTTTGGAAATATCTTTTGTACTGGGTGTACCATTGTACCAAACAAAAGTAGTTGATGATGTAACAATGTGGAAATGCAAGATGCTTTTTATCAGGGTGAGGACAGTAATGGTGATGGTTTCGCTTAGCTTGAGCATCTCTGATCAAATTCATTCTATCCAAGTTCTCTAAATGAATGGCCGTTCAGTGTGGCTAAGTAGTGATCATTGTATTTAAGGAAAGTATCAGCTGAGTTTACCCTTATGTGATCTGTCTGGTATATGTAAAAATAAGTATATTTTTGGGATATATATATGATATACAATATTTAATAAATGCTTGAGATACTAGAGGAGCTTTTAACTTCAGAGTGTGCCTCTGTTGTATATCCACCAGATGGCACTGCATATGCATCAGAAAACCCTGAGAGCTGCCCACTTAGTAGAGAGATGTGCAATATTGTCAGCGCAAATGAGTGTGTTCCTCTTGCTCCTCAAGAGTTGTTTCCATAAAACATCTGTTGTAGATCACAGATTCAGTTTATGTTTAAAATATTGTTGTATATCCATGAATTTAAAATGCATTGAAGGCTGACCTAAAGGTACTGTAGCAACTGTGACATAATTCAGTGTTCATGAATCAACCTCCACTATATAGACTGAAGAAGACAATGACTGTATACAAGAGGCCTTAAAATTGTACTCTTACTCTTAATTGTCTTGCATATAAATAGCAACAATCTGACTAAGTCAAGTTGGGTAGTGGCAAAATAAACAGTCCTGTTTGAGTGCCCATGTTAGCAAGTGCTCAAGTCAAGCATTGAGATATGATCACATGCACTGCAGGACAGTGTTACAGAGAGACGTGCTGCCTCAGTATGAATCAGCAGTGGTCAGCATACCAAACATTTGTCCTTTGTTGGCTACATCAATCATGACTTCTTTCCCCTCTCATCAGCTTTTATGGTAGTTATTGTGTGTTGTGTTTCAGGAGGCTCTTATGCTGTGGATGCACTATAACCTTTGCTGTGCTGCTGTAGGAACTACTAGGATATGTGTTGCTATTAAAATAGTGGGCATATTATGCTTTTGACTGCTTTTTTGAAATGTGTATTGGAAATTGTAATGTTTTGTCTATTGTGCTTGATGATGTCTAATCTACTGTGGTAAGCCATGTCACTGCCTATTAGAAATCATATTAGCAATTAAATTATGCTTACAACCAATTAGCCAAGTTTCTAAGTTTTTCCTTTGATATTTTACTGCTCTTGAATTTGCGGTGCAGAAATGTCAAGAACAAAGCTGGAGTGTTGAGCCAGGATTAAAATACGACTCTAAACATGTATCTAAGTTTGTGACGGCACCATCGTAACATGCTGCACCCATAGATCTAGCCAAAGATGAGACGGGTATGAATTGTACAGAATTGAGGGAAAGAAGTGGGTTAGCTTTCAAACTTTTTGTTTCAGCTTTATTTTATGGACCTCCACCAGATTTTCCTCTTGCAATAACATGTACTTTGTTTATCTATAGCAGTGGTTCTCAACCTCTTCAGCATTAACACACATGAGCAAGACATCAGTTGACAGCACACCAAATTTTTCATGGATCTGATCAACTTTAACATGACAAACAGAAATAATAGGTTCAAAAGGTGCTGGATGGGTCCCAAATTCCATTTACGCGTTAGGAAATTAATTTCCTTATCAGCTAGTTTCATTGATTTTAGTGTTAAAGGTAGTATTTTTGTTAAACTTGACCTCAGTCCACAGTACACTGGTGAACTATGGCACACTAGTTGAGAACCCATTGATCTATAACTTAGGTTATGCATGCCATGTAAAATGTCACAACTGCACACAGAAGGCACAACTATAAAGACAATCTCAGTTCTCTCTATTTTGGTTATTTCATGTGGCCGTGTACATTTATCCACTGTCAGTATTGGTGAGCAGTGTTTTCTCCCTGTTTTGTATTGTGTTGGCCGATATTTCCTTTACCGTTTGGATCTATTTACTGAGAGCAATAGAATAAAATATCTAACTGAAATGTCTTCATTGTCTTATTATCATGTGTCTAGATATGATACTTAATATTAGCCAGTAATTGCTCTGCACAATAAAAGGGGAATGAATGAAAGTGGGAGGATCACCATGCTGTTGAGGAATCCCCAATAAATGGACTTCGACAAGTAGATATACACTTTTCTCCAATTCAGAGAGTAACAACAGAGACTATGAACTCAGATGACCTCTCTTGTGCTCCTTAACATGTTTGTTCAACAACCAGGAAAGGCTACAATGAATCAGATAAGCATAGATTAAGATGAATGGTGTTTTGGCTACAAACACACAGAACAGACAGTGCTCAACCTACTAAGCAAAATATGAATCTGTGCATCATGCAGCCAGGAAATCCCCCTTTTAGTGAACTTGTTAGTTTATACATCTGAGGATAAAAATCAAAAGATGGGTAAATGCAATAATTACAATGATATTACAAATTACAACCAATTTGGCACTAAAATAGATCCACAACTTGGCCTTCCGTCATGATATGATTCATGATCCATCAGTCAGAACATGATATCTGGTTTCTATACATTTACATTTTGAATAATGGTCACAATTTCTTTATTTACCAGGAAATTGTACGCTTGACATGAAACAAGTTTAGCTTTTGGTTGGATTGATTGATATGTAGTGCTAAGATAAACATTTATCAATACACAGCATTTCATGTAACTATCCCTTGTGCTATTGGATGAAAAGTAAACTGGCCTGTATGTTAAAGGAAAGTGGGTGAGAGTAGATATATCAGAGGTTACCAAGTGGGCACCTCCCATGACCCCTCCACACGTCTCAACAGTAAATTCTTCCACTCTTACCCACAGCATCTCACAAACTACTTTCCAGCCTCACCGTCCATCTCAACAACTATTACAAACTAATTGGACAGGCGCTACGGATGATGTATAACTATCAACTTCTTTAAGGCTAAATTAAGGCTCTTATACTGTATTAGTTTATGTTGGATGGATTTCCAAACTTTAGACACCAACTGAACTAAAGTGTCAGAGCTGTTGGCTGCTTTTATGATAAAGTCCTCAAAGAAGTATAAAGTCCATGCAAACATGCAACGAAAAGCCAGGAAAAGAAGAAAGAAATAAGACCACAAAGAGCATGGTGTGATGAGGTCTCTAGGATTTATTGTGGATGGCATTCACACCATACATGTACACACAAGCTCTCTCGCTCACGCACACATGCAAGCAACGCATGCTTCATGCACCGAGAGCGCCGATCAACATGGCAGTAGTAGATGGCCCATGCATGTCTGAGCATCAAACCTGCTCCTCTCGTTGTGGAGTTTAGAGTCAAGTTGTCATTATCACACAAACAGACCATACACACATCTGCCACGCTGGAGGCAAGCTCAGGTGCCTGACTGGGTGAAGCTCACAATATATCACATATAGTATTGGTACTAAAAATTAAATATAATTAATAGATGTTAATATCTGTGACTTTAGAATTACACAGTATTTAAATCAAACATAGAATTCAGCCTTCTGTTAGAATTAGAGTTCAAGTGTCTTCACAGATGTAGTACCTGAATGTACCTGAATGACTGCTGCTGCCTGTAAGTCTGTTACGACACCTGTTTAAATACCCGTCTCGTCTTGTTGTTTGCAGAGATAAAACGATAGTCAGTAAGCAATGCAAAGCCAAACATTGGCTCGGTTTTGCATTTTAGTGGCTCAACTTGCTCAACCAACAGTTTGTTTGTCTGTAAACAACAGAGAAGTACATACAAGAAGTACGTGCAATTAGACACTAGTGCCAGTAGTGGAGTGGAGATCACCTGAGCAGTTTACAACGCTTACAACATCATACAGTAACATTATTTCAGTGACAGACAGCGATTAATGACTGAAAAATTCAACATGTCAACAATGCAAGAGGTTAACAATGTAATTGGTCTAGATCAGAAAAATTGTGGAAACACTGCAGCTCCAACGATAACAAAAATCATGCAAGAAAAGAGCAAACAACAAAATGTGCAGGCTGTAAACAAAAACATCTGATATCTGAATATCCTTAATCCTCCGTTTCATCTAAATCCACTATCACTGAGCAAATACTAAATCCACCGCTTGCAGCAATCAAAAGTTACTTCACTGGCACAATTTTCTTGACAGCCTCTAGAATGTCTGCGGTCTTCACTTTATCGCCAAACTCCTTCTCACGGTGTTCCAGCAGAATCCCCTGCAAAACAGAAGACAAAACATTCAGTTGCAGTACTTGTAGCTGTTTATAAGCCGAACCCTCCTGTGGTCCACACAATCTGCCAGATTGCGGTTTGCTGTGCTACCTGGTCTTCTGATCCGATGACAAACACTCCACCCAGGACGAAGCCCTCGCCGTTCATGTTGCCCTGGTAACCTGATCTCCAGGCCCGCATGAAGTTCCGCCACACTCCCAGCCGGATGAAACCCAGCCCGCCCATCTTTCTCTGCAGGGGGCCGTAGAAGTGTTTCTACAAGGACACAGTTCAGTTTTAGTCTCATCAAGAGAAAATGTGACTTGCAGCAAAAGATGAGGAAATTGAACTATCATCTGCTGATTGTCTTGTACTGTGGAACAATGGAAGTTCATTCATTTGAAAAAGAGACTCTGTTTCCATTTTATCATGCACTGGATTTATTTTACTTCTGCATGCATTTATTATACATTTCTTAATAATGCATGTTGTTTTGTTCTTTGTCATGTTGTCAGGATGAAGGCATTTTACCACACTTGATCGGGTTTATCTCAATACGTTTGAGCCACAGAATCCTTGCATACAACTCTGTTTGCAGCAACATAAATGTATTGTGTGAGTGTGATCGCAGGAGAAGCGCCAAAGGTGAACAGAAAAAAAACTGTTATCAGGTATATCTGTTACCTCGCGATGCTTACCTTTTCATCTATGTAGATGTCTCCAGCAAAGTGCGGGCGGAAGTCCTCGATCTCAGTGGCGAGGTTTTCTTTCACCACAGCGATCAGAGGGACCCCGAGCTCTTCCAGCTGGGACTTCAGAGAGGACAGCTCAGAGGCCTCCTACAGGGAGAGACAGACAAAAAGAAAGTTCAATCCTTGAGAGTAAACTATCAAGGAAAATGTTGTAATTTGTATGTACTTCTTGAGCTTTCAACTGATTGGCGCACAGAACAACCTCTGAACTCAAATTATGAAATACATTCTGTCACCTCTCTGCACAAAAATCATCCAGGTCGCCGTACGGCCATGACCACAGCCCCGTTCTGCTCCCACAGGCTCTTGGCTTTGATGACCTTGGAATCTGCAGAGAATACAAGAAGCAGCCACACACACGTCTAATATCTGACACGTTGCTGATAAAGTGACTCAACTTACAAAGAAGAAAATTGATCTCATTCCCACAACACTTGAACAAAGACAAAACGTTCAACCTACTGTGGGACAGAGTTCAAATAGAGAAACAGCAATAGATCTCATGGTCACATGGAAAGCACATATGCCAGAATGGGCTTAGAATAACCAAGTAACACAAGATAAGGTTCAGGCTAAATTCTTTCTTTACCATCCGCTAATCTCCAGAGAAAAAACACTAGCAGATTTTAAAAAGCTGGAGATTTGCCTTGACCGCTATACAATACCTCATTCATTGCATGCACAATGCATTTAAACATGCAACTGTAAAGAAACAGAATTCAATCTCCTAGTAAAATGGGGTTAACTCATGCATGAACTAGGCTATGGCTTTACTCTGACACAACAACAGCCAGCCTCTGTTAATAAGACAAATCAGCCTATTGGTGGGTGACATTAACACACAGTCGATAAGAAAGTCCTGATAGATGATGATTATCATTTTCTAACCATCCTGGGTGGAGCGCAGGTCAGCATCCTCCAGGTATTCCACCGGCGCCTGGGCAACTTTGGGCAGACACAAGTCAGTGTTGGCCAGGAAGATCCCCGCTAGCGCTGCTCCCACAGCCCCCAGACCCAGAGACCACATCCCCATTCCGAACAGCTCCCCCTCCAACCCGGAGGACAACACTGCAGAACAAACAGGCAATAACACAAGAACATACGAGTGTCACAGTTACAACACATTCAAAGAAGCAAAACAAAGACATACTTTACTTTGATATTTTAGTCTTTGCACCTTGCTTCCAAATAGCCTCTCTCAGCTGGGCTGCTAGACATGCAGACTACTTGTACTCCACCACTTTGTAGCGCTACTGAACAAACTGCTAGTGGGAAACTACTGATAGTCTTGTTATCTATGCAGCTGTTATTATGACTTGTAATTTTCTATGAAACCTCACCCCCAACTGCTCTTTAGTTACCGGTTTTATTCAACAACAACTTTCTTTTTCTCATGCAAGGAGACCTCAACTTTCCCTGAGGCAGAGAGAGGACAAAAAAGAGCCAGCTAGTCTATGTGGTCTGGCATCAGAGCATAGTGCTAGCAGTCTCTGAGAGTGGTGCCTGTTATCAGCATGACCTCATTTAGCCTTACTGCATCTCTGATCTAAACCATGATTAAAAGATTAAATAGCTCACTAAGCTAACAGACTTTTCCATATAGTGTTGCCACAGTGGGAAATTAACATTTTGTCTGTGGATGGTATGTTTCTTTACCATCTAACCTTTATTTATAGACAGAGTTACAAAGTGCTTTTCCTCTACCCGTTTAATCCTGTACCTGAGACAGGTTGCCAGTCCATCACAGGAGCCATTATCATTATTATTACTGTTCGTTGTGACAGACAGAATAGCTGACTGTAGAGACAATCAAATATTTCTTGCCTGAAGTGGGCTTGTTTGGGTCAGGACTGGCTTTGGCTTTACTTTGATGAAAGAGTGCAGCCTGGGTTGTTAGAGAGGGGAGCCTGGCTGTATTGGAGGCCTGGCTGTTCAGAGTAGAGCCCCCCAGAGAGAGGGCAGAGCAGCGCAGGGATAGTCTCCACTTCAGAGTAGTTGAACACCTGGACAGAGCCAGCCTCAGGGCCATGGAAACTGTCTGACTGACTATACACCCTCACGTATCCACTGGAAAAAAGAAACTCAAAAGTCAAACTGCTTGTGTCATACCACAGACCATGTCACACACAATCCATCCCACCTCTAGGTGGACTCAAGCCCTCTTTTCCAGGGGTTAGCACATGTAGTAGGTCATTTTTTACCATTTAGTTAACCAGAAAATACACACACACACACACACACACACACACACACACACACACACACACACACACACACACACACACACACAGCATCCTGCATTCTTCATGTCTAGGCTAACTATCTTAATTGTGACAATTAGCCTTTTGTAAGACCAATTTTCTGGGTTTAATTTAGTCTAAAATAGGAAATGACCTCATCTTTAAGAGTGCACAATACCAAAATGAAAGCACCATAAAACCGTGAACCACAAAATGTCTAGCTCTTATTCAGACATCAAATCATACTTGGGCGTAACAGTGTTTAGCTATACAGGTGTGACATAGCTACTCCTCACATTTTCAAACTGCTACTAACCGCTTATACTTCCTCTTGTATATGAAACAGACTTCAGCATAGCAACTATATACAGAACACAAAACATACACTGAGTCAGTTTATAATAGGCTACATAATGTAAGTACATTCAGAAATGATCAAAATAACAGGAGTTCATTTGTTAAACGACAACACATAACATAACGCTTTACCATTAATTAAAAATATGATTCTGTCTGTATGACCAACTCTAAAGTAAATAAAGTACTAACTTGCCACTGTCTCCAAGATGCAGACAAATACTGTTTCCTTGGATTAAGCTCATCCAATTTCAAATTGTGTGTTACCCCACTGCAGTGACTTCAACTGTACTATCATTTTGCAATTCAGAGAACAAAGGTCTGAAACTGATATGATAACAGCAGCCAATAGAGGCAGTCTGGCATCCATCCACAGCTAAGAACTGGAAAAGGCTGGATTGCCTGAATGCCACTCAGATAGTGAAAAGGACTGTTTACACTGTGTCCACGAGTACTGCAGGTTATTGTGTAAAGACAATGTAGTGTGGCCTGATACATTGTGGAGCATTAATATTAACGTGAAGCTAGGACAAACACCCTAATCTAGAAGGCTACATAATAAGCAGAGGTGGCATTAAAGGTAATGCCAGGGTTCCTACACCTTTTTGCTAATCAACTTCCAATACTTTTCCAAGTACTCCAAATTATTTTGGCAAATGTCACATCTTTTATGTTGAATATCTGATATGAATGCCTCAGGTCTTATCTCTGGTTGGGGTTTTTATTCCTTAAAAAGGAACAACAAGCAGCTAAGCTTGACAGTAAACATTTCACTGGTTGGGAAAAAAAAGCAAGACATTTCCACGACATGCCACATTTTCCATAACTTTTCGAATTCCATGACCGTTCCAGATGTTATATGACTGTGGGAACCCTGTAATTCAGTAACTGCTCGTTCAAAGTGCAGGTACACAGCAGCAAGCTGTGCTGATGATGACCTTGACACTGTCTAACTTACACAAGTCAGTAGCTACTACTGAAAGTAATTTACGATACCTAATGACACAATAAGGAAGTAAAAAATACTACTGACTTTAACTACAACACTGTAGTATTCTTTAGGCTTCAGGGAATACAAATCCCATGATTCCTGCGTACTTTCAACGTCTCACAAGCTATTCTAGCTCGTCACACTAGCCGACTGTAGCTAACGGCTAGTTAAACATCGGCTACAGAGTCTTAGCTTGGAGCTAGCGAGGCTACAACATAAGTGTGCCCGTTCAAACGTTGCTGCAGTCATATAACATTTATGTAGAATTAAATAAATAAAGTCACTCACGAATATCAATGAAACGAGAAGCAACGCCTCCTACCAAACGATGTGTAAACAGATATTGACGCAGGCGTACTAAACTATCCAGACTGCAGGGAAACTAATCACACAAGATGGCTTGATTAAGAAGAAGGCGCAACATAAATGGATACGATTCATGATCATGTTATGGAAATACGGAAATGATCTTGTGAGTATGACAATAATTTATTTGGATCTTAACATAGCAAGCTTTGGATTTCTGACACAGTTTAGTTTGATAAGATAACGAACTTGGGGATACACTTTAAGAAATCACTTTAACAATTCACTGTTCCCCTGATGTCAAGTCTAGTCTGTCTTTAAAGTTATGGATTTGCGTGTAGGCATCAGAGCTGTTCTCTCTGCAGAGTTTAGAAACAGCCCTTCATTGAAACACGCAGGAAGCCATGACAGCACCAAGACTAGAAAGGCAGACACTTGGACAGGGAAGAGTTAAAGTGGGCACACCTGGGCAGTAAGAACCCAACCATGGAGTTACAACAATGCATATGATATCCATATAGTAAAATGTGGGTGAAGCTTGGCAAACAAACAAAGAAAGCGATCAAATTTACAAGGGGAACAAATACACTATGAGCAGAACATAATTTTCATTGCCAGTGGCTTTACAGTATAACAGTGTAAATGAAATTGGTTAAAGGTGGTTAAAGAACCACAGAGATGCAACTGGAAACATGCTACAACCACTATTACACAATGTTTCACTCATATATGACAAACATTCCAGTCATTCACATTTTGTGATTTATTTTGCAGGGGCTGAGCCGTCTCGGATCTTGCGGGCTGTTCTGAGTACTGCCAGTGTGTTAACTTTATCCCCAAACTCCTTCTCACGGTGCTCCAGTAGTATACCCTGGCGAAATAACAGATTAATGTCCCATGAAGACGTCTGGATGCATTGTTCATAGCACTGAGTCTGTAAAGTCGTAGCCTACCTGATCTCCAGGTCCAATGACGAAGACTCCCCCCAGGACAAGACCCTCACCCCTTAGGTTGCCCCTGAAGCCCCTCCTGTAGGCCCGCCAGAGGCTCCTCCACACCCCAATACGCAGAATCATAGAAAGAAACATCCACCGCTCTTGAGGCCCATAGAAATGTCTCTGGTAGCATAGAATAAAACAGGGGAATACTGATTTCAATGACTTGACTGACCATCTTTCACTTTATAGCATGAAACTAAAAGACATCCATGTAGGAGTTTTGTAAAAGCAAACCTTCTGATCCACGTAGACCTTCCCAGAGAAGTACTTCTTGAAGTAATCCAGCTCCTTGCCAAGGTTTTCTTTTACCACAGCAAAGAGAGGGATTTCAAGGTCCTGCAACTGGGACTTCAGAGAGGACAGCTCAGCGGCCTCCTTAGTTGAGAGAGGTGGGGAGGGAGGGGGATCAACTAGAACTAATGAGAGTTGACTAGCTAGACGACTGCAGAGTACTCATGAATAATACACATAACATGACGATGTCCTAAAGTACTCATGTACCTCTCTGCACAGTAATCATCCAGGTCGGCGTACAACCATGACCACCGCTCCAGTCTTCTCCCACAGAGCCTTGGCCTTGTGTCTCTCATGGACTAAGAAGAGACAGAAGTGTTACTGAATCATCATCTCAATGTAATCTCAATCTCATCTCATCTGAATGTTTTTGAATCTTGATCTCATTCTTCACATGAAGTCCTCCGCTTCATAAGACCAACAAAGAAGAAAACGATAAATTACAGTATGAGGGCTGTAGACAAACGTAGATATTCAATGGGGCACTTTTGTGGTTGGACTCTGCCTGTTGGAGCATTTCTCTTTTCTGACTCACTGCCTCCGGTGGTCTTGAGTTCAGTGTCCTCCAGCAGCTCCAGGTTGGCCCATACTGGTTTAGTGTGGAACCAGTCTGTGATGGAGCTGATGAGCTCTGCAATGAACAGGCTCACTGCCTTCAGGGCTGCAGTCATCGTCACCATGGCCCTAAGCTCCCTCCCCAGGCTCCTCACCGCGCCTGGACGCAACACGCAAAGAGTTAACTTTCAAATTAATGTTTCAGGGACATTTACCAAGATTTAAAACTTGATAAGGATTTTGTTTTTGTTTTCGATCAGCTCACTTTTACCTGACACGAGTGCTTCCCTTTGTTTTGCTTGGTTTGCATTTCAGTATCAGGTACACTTGGCTTAGCTGGTTATTTCTTTGTCCTGTTATTGTAACACTAGATGATCCACATTCTTTGTGGTGTGCTGATAATGTGATAACTTGACACTTGTTTTGATAAGTGGCACACATAAAATCCACACATTAACCAAAGAAAGCTAATAATTTAATATAGAAAATAATAATGGACTAGCATGCTTAGTAATGGTCAATAATTACCCAAATATCTCTGAACAATTGATTATATACAATATTTCAACAAAATGCATCATGAAAGAATTCATACTGACCCGTCTGTGCCTCCCAGCTACTAACATGAGGAAGAATCTCCTTGATCTGTTTTCAAGCAGTCCCTTAAGCCCTCTAAACTCCAGTCAGTCCAATCACAGTGAAAGCCTCTCTTATGTGAACGTAACGTGATAGGAATTTTTCAAAGGCCACTGTGAAACAAGCCTCACGTTGAGCTGTTGTAAGTGGACACTGAATCCTGAGTACCAGGTTCAGTGTGGTGTACAGCGGAGCTCTCCTCTAAGACCCACTGAGCCTCAGCACCATCAGGGGCCACCCTTATTTATTTCAATATTCATCCATTGCACTGACAAAGAAATGACATTGTTATTAGACAATGTAACGTGTTGCCTGGAATAGGCTCATGCAACTAACATTAATGTACAATTGTAATTCAGTATTCAAGAAGAAACCTCAGGAAGGACCACACAGGGAGGGATCCCCTTCCAGGACGGTCAGACGTGCAATGGGCGCTGAGAGTAGACAACGAAGATCAAATGTTGTTAACAAAGTGGAAATACACGGAATAAACTCTCAAGTGCTCATGGTTCATACATGTCTTAAACAAGACTGATCCCTACAGGAAGTTAATGACATTGCAGAATGGACTGACGAGGCTTATATTCCTTATGGGCTGAATTTATTACCACATCAGACCTCCAGAATAAAATACCTGCTCTACTCTGTCTAAAATGATTTTGCCAATTTTATAGCAGCACAACCGTACTGTATATGTAAACTTCATGTTCTCCCTCTCTTGACATAATGATGTTTTGAGGGATGATGTAGCCTGTGTAACATCAGGGTCAGAATCAGTAACACTTTATAGCAAGTGTGGTTGCATATAAGGAATTTGCTTTGGCGCTTTGGTGTTGAACACAAGCAGTGTCATTCCAGCAGTAACACAGGACTCACAGTAGTGCAGAACACAACACGGTCACGTTATGAAATCTATCGAAAACTGGACAAATGTTAATGATGAGTTCCAGCTGCAGATCTGGTGGTACACTCAATACTATCTGAAGAACACAACCTAGCGCTGTATCAACTGTTTAACTGGAAGCATGTTGAATGGCACGATGAATCCATTTGTTTCTGATTATTTTCTGACACAATTGCAACACAGCCCGCTAGAAAAGGGATACATACTATTACTCCCACCCACCATGTCAGGTGAACTTTGAACATCCTGAGCAGGTCAAACTAGCCCGATCTGGTTCTAAAAGACAAACCTCCTCTGATGTTTGTAATATCACTCAGTTTTACTGTTGGTGTTAGCCCTTTTCAAAATCCGTAACAATACACCTCAGTTTTGCTATTTGACTGTTGGTTATTGATTCTCTGTGGGATTCTCTCTCACCCTTGATATCCTCTATCATGGATTAGGCGCTATCCAACCAGGCCAAGTTTATGATGTGTATGATGTTCTACCAGGACCACCTCCAGTGTACAGGCAAAAAGGGGGTTGAGAATATGAAATGCAAGTGTGATAATCTTTACAGAGTTAGAGAGTTATCCCCTTTTCATAAGTCAAGAGGATTGTTATGGAACAATTACAGATAAGGAGCATAAGGGTCACGATGCTGTATATAGATTGCATCCATCTTCACATCTTGTCTCTATTTTATGACGCCCTTTTACAACCACGAGCAGTGGAGATACTTGCTGCATGAGGGAAACCATCAATAAATACAGAGTCCACTTGTTAGTTTAGTAAAGTGGTTCAAGGTGGAGGAGGTACATCGGTTCTTAGGCCTCCTTTGTCTCATTTCAGTATCATTGTTTTTTCAGGCAGGTGAAAGGGCCTCAAACATTTGCGTTATCTTGCCCCTGCATGAGGTGTGTGAGGAAAGGGGGTCTCTAGAACGGTACTGTGGTAATTCTCAGAATTACCACAGTGTACACTCAGTGGTGGCAGCTTCACAGAGGAATGTGCTGAGAGTCCAAAATGGGCCAGAATAGAGACGGGATAGGATGACACTCCCCAATCCCAGCTGCTGCATTCCTTCTGGCTGTTCGGCTCAGCCATATGCTGGTGTGTATATGTGTGTATGTGTGTGTGTGGATGCATGTGTTTGTTGTTAACTACTCCGATTCATCTAGCATGGCACGCAGCGATGAGTGTAGATCAGTCAGGAAAGGGAAATGGATAGCCAATCCAAGAGACATATGAACAAAGGCTCAGCTACAGGATTTATTCCCAAAAAGTGACATGTTGCTAACTGCAGATGAGGCTTTACCTCGCACACACCACGGTGACCATTCATGACGAAATGCTGTAACCATTACTGTCTCCGTATGTAGGTCTGCTCTCAGCTGTGTGGTTCAAATAAGGTCTCGCATTGGGTCAGAGTGTTTTGGTGTCTGTGTCCTCACAGAGACACATACAAACACATAAACACCTACACACACAAACACACACACTCTCTCACAAATATACACACACACACTCCATGTATTCTAGTAACTGTGTGGGACCAACCAACAGCCAATCCCAATTTAAGATTTGTATCCCACCTACTGTTTGGTGTTCTCACTAGCAGACATTGGTTGATATGCCACACTCCTCTCGCGTGCACCAGGCCAATCAGAGCTAGGTGGGAAGTAGTAAAGGGGAGGGGCCAGAGCCTCCAGTGGCTTCTGTTTAATGGTACAAATAGTCTTCTAAGCATTATAAGTGATAAAAAAAACTTGTAAAACTTGTTATATGTTGTGCACTGCCTGGTGATAGTTGGTACCTAAGTTCCACCTGATAATAAGGTGAACAGTTTTCAAGCACAAGTTAAGTTTAACTGAAAACAATAAGCCACAAATGTTAATTGATGTGTAGTTTATTTTCTATCATCGTAGTTTCTTCTTCTTCTTTCTGACAAGTGCATACAAAGTAATCACTCCACAATCTCCCAGACCTGCAGGTTTTTCCCCAACCTTACAATAAAAGGCCATAACTAGGGACTGGCAAGGTCCAACTTAATCTGCCTGCTCGTACTGCCATCCAGATGGGACTGGTTGGTAACGACACAAACACACACACAGCACTGAGAGAGAAGCTGTGGACGTGGGATGCATGTCCTTGAACCTGGGGAAAGACAAACAGGTGTTAACAGCCTCGATGGCTGCCTTCATTTATCTCATCCTGTTCAGTCAAGTTTGAGTCTGACTCACTCTCGAATCCAAAATTGACCCAAAAACCCTGACCCCCGGCTTTTAAATTGATGCACAACAGGTCAGTATGAGACCAATATGACACTGATTTCATGTAGCCAATCAGACAGAAGGAGGGGTTGTTATCATGCTGCCTCATCAAAGCACACTGTTATTATTTGAATACTGAGAGGATGACAGCATCACAAAGGTCATCAAGCCTTTATCATTTTTGCTGTTCATCTTCAGAGGGGCCTCTTGGGTGAGGGTTCAGGAGGATTTGAACTTTAAACTTTATCAATGGTTGTAACCAGCGCCTTTCACAAACCCACCACCACACAACGGCCTCTTTGAACCGATCGCTCGGTTCAAAGAGGCCGTTGTGTGGGCTGGTAGCAGCGTAGCAGCGACTGTAGAGCCTCGGGAATAACCTGCAGGTTAGACTGTGACCGTGTTAAAAGGTGCTGATCGAACTAGGGTTAGGGAAGAGTTAAGACCCCTATGACCGACAAAACTTTCCCCTTTCATTCAAATCATGTTGCACGATATTTGTTGGGCCTCGACTAGAAGTTTAACTACCAGAATTCAGTAACTTAACATTTAGCAGAGATTCCACAGTGCCCAATTAAGGCACTGTGAGTGTGTGTCAGTGTGTGGCACTGAGTTAGTGTCATTTTCCTCTAAGCACTTGTTAATGACTGACCAGGAAGGGTTGTTTTTTTTTAACACTAACAAGGTTGTTCTGGTTGTGTTGAAAGATAACAGCTATCAGAGCGTTGACATGTCAGCATGGCAGATAAAAGGGTGAAGATGGGCCAGTGAGTAGTTATACTCACTGGCCCATCTTCACCCTTTTATCTGCATGGCAGATATACTCACTGGCCCATCTTCACCCTTTTATCTGCCATGCAGATATACTCACTGGCCCATCTTCACCCTTTTATCTGCCATGCAGAAATGACACTAACTCAGTGAAAACCAGTCTCTCTCTCTCTCTCTCTCTCTCTCTCTCTCTCTCTCTCTCTCTCTCTCTCTCTCTCTCTCTCTCTCACTCACTAACACTCTTTTTCTCTCTTTCATTCAAGTGTAGTAAATGAGTGTTTAATGTATGTGTAGTCCCACAGACTCAAATAAGGCCAAAACAAACTGAAGTGTCAGCCAAGTTGCTCACAGTGTGCCATTAGACTGGGCCTGATGACGATGACAGACAGACCAGGAGCTGTGTTCATTTCATCACCGAGCATGATAGTTATGTCTTCTCTTGTTTAATCTAATTCACCTTAGTCACAATTAATTGTCCTCACGTCTATCCTTGTTGACATATTTCAATATTCTTGCAGCACTCTAACGTGACCTCTCACACCTGCCTGCCAAAAAACACTGCATCCACTAAACTCTGTCAGGACCCATGAGACCCACAGGTCTCATTCGTACAGACCTCTACTGGATGAGGAACACTCTGTGCTCTGTGCGTGGAAATATAACAGTAACGTTTTTAGACTTGGCATCCAAAAAGCAGGCCATCCCTTGGCTGCCTGTAAAACAGTGATAGCAAGAAGAAAATAGGTTATACAATCACCACTTGCATTGGCTTCACAGTTAATGGAGAATCGTATTAATCTTAAGCAGTCAGGAAGAGTGATGTATTATTCACTTCTGAATGCTGGTTAAAGTTCTCCTCTCATTTCATGAAGCCAAGTCAATACAAAATGAAAATAGAGCCAGATAGAAGAGAGAATACACCCCTATGCACTGTTTATGGTGGGATTGTTTACCTCTAATGTCTGCGGACCTGGTATACCATGGAGTCTTTGTCTTTATGTGGTTGACAGTCCCATTGTTTTTCCAGGTGTGTGTGTGTCTGCTTGTGTGCATCACATGAAAAAACATCCATACACCCGCCAGTCAATTACCTGATAATGTAATGTTTGGTGAGCTAGTTACCTTGCATGGTGGCCTAGATTCTCACTTTAACAGCTGTTTACAATTTTCAGCATCCATTTTTTTTTATTTCTTAAAAACTCAAATTGTCAACTTTAATGTGTAATGCGACATATTTGCATGGTATACAAGTTCCACAGACATAAGTGGTAAACAAATCTCTTTATTGTACCATAAACGTGCAGAAGGATGAATTTTCCCATCTGTCTCATATGCACATGGAAAATGTTTTGTAATACAAACATTTATTGTACAATGTGTGACTATTACTGCATATGACTAACATGCCTCCTCCAGGGACAATAACACTCCTTCCTTTAGCTTTGTCCCAACTGCTTCATTTATCAACGTATATATTTCTATTTTAAGTGTTTCGGTTTCTCTTCTGATCCCATCCCTTTCTAATACATCCACTTAGTGTTCTTTCACCAATACTGACAAACTAATATTGCTGAGGCCCCAGTAGAAAGAGGAAAGATTGCATCATTTCAACAGTAGACAACAGCTACCTTTCTCTCTGTCCATAAGTTGCACGAACCTGGCTCAGTCCCAGGGAGAACTGTCCCACCAGCATGGCAGGGGTTGGGGAGCTCACATTTAAGCTGCTCCTGCTGCCACCCAAGACGTGTCTGACCCTAAGGGGAACTGACAAGGCAGAGAGGACGATGATGAAATCACACTCAAGTGGCATAATGTACACAAGGGGTTAACTTGGTAGTATTCAGTTTTCCCCTCCCATCAGCAACTCCCCCCTGGAATGGACTGTCCCATTGATTCACATGATGTGTGTGTGTGTGTATGTGTGTGCATGTGCGTGTGTGTGTGTGTCTTTTCTCTTAGCCATATATAGGACCATGTGCACACAGACGTGGAGTTTTGTAGGAAAGACTTTGCATTGGCTCTCTCACTTTGTCTCCCCTTCTCGCCCTCTCTTTCTTTCTTTCTCTGTTTCTCCTTAAACCCTTAAAGAGAACCAGCAGGAATATAAACCAGCCCCAAGATCTGTTTGGCTGCTGTTGGTTGGAACTGAGGAACCTTCTCTCTCTCTGACTTGTTGTTGAGACTTGCCCTGAGTACCTGGCCGTGTAGAAAATGGGTGATCTGCTGGAAGATGGGTCTTTCATGTTCACGTCGGAGTCCGTAGGAGAGGGACATCCAGGTGAGCCTTCACATGAACTTAGGCTACCTGTATGTGAAGTTGTGAATTACTTTTTTTATTTGGTACTGAAAGTTAAGCGTGTGAGAGAATGACTTTTGATTATATGATGCTCCACAGTTGGATTCAACTTTGTGCCAAAACTCTTTACACTTTATCATAATAAATAATAAATAATTATAACTTTCTTACCAATAAACAGCAGCGCAAATGGTCTTCAATGTTTCTACCAAGAACTTCAGTTAGATTTTGCAGAGTGATAGATAATCATCAAGCATATAGATAGACTATGGGCAAAATATTTGACTGCAGGGTTTCTATGCATTTACTCTCAAGCTTGAATGGTATTCCATTCATAGCAACTTGTGTTTACTACCCCCGTCTCACCGTCACTTATGGGCAGCGGGGTGAATGTGGGTAGGAGGACGGTGTAGGGTTGCATGCTAAAGAAAAACTGAGGCAACAGAGTGACATGTGATCTCAATAAAAGGTTCTAGGTTACTAGTGGCATGCCGACTATTCACTCACCCACCTCTAGTGTGGACGTTGGCAAATGGGTTTCTGGGCTAAACACAGGCATCAATCCAAATGTAGAGTAGACTGAATAGATTGCCATTGAGTAATTTACAGTAGAGTAAATTGCCATTGCCTTCCATTCTCCCTCCAATTTTAAGATAAATGCATCTCCAATATGTTTTAATATTAATAGCTGTTATATGGATTACCAGTTGTTTGATGAGTGGTAATTGTGTGGCAGAAAGATAGATGATGTTAAATACATGTGTATGCTGCAACTGGTTTGGGTGTTTGATTTGTCTCCAACTGTTATCTGTTGGCTTTCTGCTCCACAAACCACCTCTGACATTCTGTACACCCCCACCAAGGCAACCTGGTTAGGGTTGCCTTACCATCCAATCAGAAACGTTCAAATCTACTCTGCCCTCTCTGTTGTCTTTAACCCACCAGTCAATATGTTGCAATACCCCCAGAAACATGTAATGTGCCCTGTGCTAAATCAATAATCAGTCAACCTTTATAATACTAATAGACAGCAGGGCAAATGTTTCCCAGCTTCAGGGAAAGTGACAATTTAGAGCCAGAATCTTACGTACACCGGTTTGGAGCTGGAGTAACTCAATTTAGTTGTATCATCTTAAGACCGTGTTAAAAGGGAAGCTCTTGGTGACTATACTACACACAACATGTTCACATGCCATGCCCCATCCCTGCAGAAGGCAAGTCTTCAGAAGTCTTCATTGCCTCAAAAAACCTGCCCATGTGTCATTGTCTTCGGCTTTTCCACTCTGTATCCCTTTTCTTAGCAATCTTACTAGCAGATATATTTGGTATAAAATGATAAAAATGGCGACAGTGCAGCCCATATGAAGCCAAATTATAGAGATAAGACTTCAGAGAGCCAAGTCCCTCCCCACGGTCGGTACAGCCACAGGTCTGTGTGGCCTTGGTAGAAGTACGCACCTTTTTACTTGATAACAAACCTAGAGGTCTGTGCTGTTCCCACAGATACTGGCCTTTGCATGGGATGAATCTAGGACACAGAAATATAGTCTAACAGCTGAAATTGAGCCTTATAGGAAAGCTAGGCTATAAGGTGCAAATGGTATCTGTTGCATCATTACGTTGGCCAGTGCAGGTGCAGGCTGTAACCCAACTGCAAAGTCAATTCCAGTAAAGATTTAAGCCCAGGCAACCAGATGTTGATGTTGTTTCTGATGTAACCCATGTATTGCATTGCTTCAGCAGAGAGAGAGAGAGAGAGAGAGAGAGAGAGAGAGAGAGATGAATGGAGTGATCAGCATTGTCCTGTTGCTACTGCCACACTGTCACACACAGATCTAACATTCCCCACACTCTTCCCGTTCCCCTTTTTCAGTGAAATAGGCATAAACACCCAGCATTTACCCATGACGAGAATTAGGATGCTTGTACCCACATTTTCAGTTGTTAATATCATAACAGCATGCAAAGCCTACATTCACAGAGCTGAATACAGTGTGAAAATGTTTGTTTTGTCTGGCCTTTGTACACTGGGATTACTGCTTCAAAAGAGATCAGCTCAAAGATTTGTTTCATAAAGAGGCCTACAAATCTTGGTGCGATTATGAATTCAAATCACGCTGCCTCACTGTGCATAATGATTCAAAGCATTTACTAAATCCACTGAAAGACCTTTCTTCTCTTCTCTTTTCCCTCTTCCCTTTTTTTGTCATTTTTCTACAGACAAGATCTGTGACCAGATCAGTGATGCTGTCCTGGATGCCCATCTGAAGCAGGACCCAGACGCCAAGGTGGCCTGTGGTGAGTAACGCAGGATTCATCTCAACTTTACTCATACGGTCCAAACAATTAATGGCTTTCAGACGTCTTGCCGGAACAGGGACATGGGGAGGGCTTCATCTTTTCTGAAAAAACTAATCTCACTTTTTTTACATTAATCTGAGAGTCTTTCAATATTGACCTATTAATATCACAAGGTAAGCACTTGAGTTGAAACCCTCTGAACTTGTTGATAACAGCAGTCAATAAACCCTGTCACATCATTTCAACGCCTACTTCCAGGCGATTGAAATCTGAAAGTGGTGACAGTGTAAAGGTTCTTGGGGGTTCTCCGATAAAGACCATAGGATTTTTCAAATGCGGCGTATATGGACTGTGTATGTTGCCGCAAGTAGATATAACGAGGCTATTGACTTTAACGACAGAGACGGTGTGTAAGACTGGCATGGTGCTGCTGTGTGGAGAGATCACATCTCGCGCCAACGTAGACTACCAGAAGGTGGTCAGGGACACTATCAGACACATCGGCTACGACAACTCTGACAAAGGTGAGAAAATACGATGGAAATACAGGAAATATCTGCTGTCTGCTGTCAGCTTTGAGATGCCAGCTTGTGCTCTCTCTCTCTCTTTCTCTCTCTCTCTCTCTCTTTCTCTCCCTCATTCTGCCTCCCTTGTAGGTTTTGACTATAAGACATGTAATGTGCTGGTGGCATTGGAGCAGCAAAGTCCGGACATTGCCCAGGGGGTCCATATTGACAGACAGGAGGAGGACATTGGAGCAGGAGACCAGGTAGAGCTGTTGCAACAGGACTGCGTGTCTGTTGCCCAATGTCGACTTACAGGAAGTCCTCACAGGTCAAAGCGAGTCCACTATCACTGCTTCCATTCCAACCACTGTGCACCTCATCATCTTTTATTCACTGGCCCAAACAACATCATTCGATGATGATGATGATGATGATGATGATGATGATGGTCATCTCCCTCATCTTGCCTCCTTATTTTTTCAAACCAACTCTCTCTCCTGCAGGGTCTGATGTTCGGCTATGCCACAGATGAGACAGACGAGTGTATGCCTCTCACCATCGTCTTAGCCCACAAACTCAACTCAAAGATGGCTGACCTCAGACGCAACGGCAGCATCCCCTGGCTGCGTCCCGACTCTAAAACACAGGTTTGTTCCATGCAGGAGTTTGTTCACCAAAACAAACACGGCGCCTATGAATTGGACTATTGTTTCTAACTCGGGTGACTCACAAGAGGTTGATCAACAAAGGCTACTGAAGGTGTTAAGATTATGTTCTCCAAGTGGGAACAATAGACTTTTGACTGCTTTAGCAGCAGTTAGCGATTTGGACTGCAACTTTGTGGGGAAATGCTGTCTAATGCTTTTGTGTCCAGGATCAAATACAGGGGTGTTAGAACATTAGGTTAGAGAGTACAAGAGAGAGAGTCAAATATCAAACAGTCGAGCAAAGAGGTTTAGATTTATCCCAGATTGTACTGTACACACATTTTTAAAGCATCTGTGTAGTATTAATGAATTAACAAAGCAATGCTTGCAAGTGACTCGTGAGCAACGTTGCGCCACATCGCCTTTACTCTTGCTGTTTGAGGGAAGGGAACCAGGTGACATAACGCAGCCACAACAAACTCCTCACTGAGGGGTGCCAGCTGATGATGTGAACATGTCAGTTGACATGGCACGGATCTGTTTTTATCCCAGTGGGAACATGCTGACTCCACTGACCCTCACTATGTAATTATCTGGTCCGGACAGCAGCGGAGGAAGCCAGCTGCAGCCTCATCAATCACAGGCCCAAATGTATTACAGCCAGGCTTCTCCCTTTACTTGAATATCTGGAGGGTTAGGGCATCATGGCATAGCAGAAGATCTAGTTGAGAGTGTCTAGGTCAGGCCAACAACAAGAGTTCATTCCTGGCAGCTAACCTGACTGAAATGAATGGTGTACAAGTCAAATATTTTTGGAAAGTCAAGAGTTTGCCATCAGACCTCTGGAGCTTGTTCAGAAAGCTGCAGCTCGTCTGGTGTTCAACCGCCCCAAGTTCTCCCATACAACTACCCTTCTCCGTTCTCTACACTGGCTCCCTGTAGCAGCTCATCCAGTTCAAGACCCTGGTGCTAGCCTATAGGGCAGTGAAAGGAACAGCTCCTTCTTACCTCCAGGCTATGGTCAAGCCTTACACCCCCACCCGACCACTTCGCTCTGCTGCCTCGAGGCGACTGGTTGCCCCGTCGCTCAGAGGCCCCTGCGGCCGATCTACACGGTCACGGCTCTTCTCTGTCCTGGCCCCGCAGTGGTGGAATGAACTCCCCACTGATGTCAGGACAGCAGAGTCGCTGCCCATCTTTCGCCGCAGGCTGAAAACCCACCTCTTCAGGAAACACTACCCTGACCCTTCCCCTTAGCCCTGCCTATTTGTCGTCAATTATGTGTCTGAGCTCTTGTTTATTGGCTCTTGTTCATTTGATACACTTATTTGTCTTAGCTCTTGTTTATTTGATTCTCTTATTTGTCTCATTTGTTTAAGATATAGTAGGTTGCTAACTTATTGCACTCTTACCTTAACACTAGTTATGCTCTTAGTTGCTTGTTTAGGAAGGAAATGCACTTACGATTTCTGGTGACTAGTAGTTTTCTTGCCTACCTATGTTGAATGCACTTATTGTAAGTCGCTTTGGATAAAAGCGTCTGCTAAATGACTGTAATGTAATGTAATGTAATGAGAAGGAGGGCTGAAAAGGAGGGTGGCACAGTAGGATTTAAATTCAGGGGAGGGGCTTGGGAAGGCTGGAGAAGGAAAGGGCTAAAATAAGGTCTCGTGAGAGGGCTTAACAGACAGAACAAACTTCAAAAGTTGTGCCATTGCTGCAGCGAAAAATAGGACACAGATAAGAATGAGCCAAAAACAGAGTGCTGAAGATTATTCAGGCAATCACAACAAAAGGTTGACGCACACTCTCTGCCACGTTTGGCCTCTGCTCCATCCCTCAGGTGACCGTGCATTATGATCAGAAGGATGGAGCTGTGATCCCCAAGAGAGTTCACACCATCGTCATCTCTGTCCAGCACGATGACTGCATCTCTCTGGAAGAACAGAAGAGGGTCCTCAGGGAGAAGGTAGCACTTCGTAAACACACCTTTGTGGCGTCGTGTGCACAATGACAGGGGTGTTTTTGATGACAAACAAAGTTATATCTTCTGTTTTGACATGTTCTATCAGGTGATCAAAGCTGTGGTTCCTGCTAAATATTTGGATGACAAGACCGTCTACCACATCCAGCCCAGCGGTCGCTTTGTTATCGGAGGACCCCAGGTGACAGTTACACACAATCTGAATCTATTCTTTAATTTAGAAGAAAACAGTGATTTCACACATCCTCTCCCCCCCTTTCCACGATAGGGTGATGCTGGTGTGACAGGCAGGAAGATCATTGTCGACACGTACGGAGGTTGGGGCGCTCATGGTGGTGGAGCCTTTTCTGGCAAGGACTTCTCTAAGGTCGACCGTTCTGCCGCCTACGCCGCTCGCTGGGTGGCCAAGTCTCTGGTCAAAGCAAAGCTCTGCAGGAGAGTGCTGGTTCAGGTGAGAGCACAGATCGGCTTCTCCTTACATCCGTCCACACACACGGGAAAACAACGTCCATGTGGGACGTATTTGTGATGGTGGAACCGGTGTTGCAAGCAGCATCGTGGGGTTTCATCTACCTCTCTGTATGTGTCACAGGTGTCCTATGCCATCGGAGTGTCCCACCCTCTCTCCATCTCCTTGTTCACCTATGGCTCCTCCTCGAAATCAGAGTCACAGCTCCTCCAGATCGTCAACAAGAACTTTGACCTGCGGCCAGGAGTCATTGTCAGGTAAGCAAGTATACCCTACACAGACCTTCAACCTCTCCTTGGTCAGAGTTGGTCAAAAACACCATTGTGTTTTTACAATTTACAAATTTACCGGTTTATTTGGGTGGCCCAAATGCATCCAAATTTGAATTTTATCCATTCTGCCGACTGTGCAGCAACGGTAGCCCCATCCAGGTATGAATTTTCCAACTTCTGATGTTGTATGTATTCTGTGTCTCCCCAGGGAACTGAACCTGAAGAGACCTATCTACCAGCAGACAGCCTCCTATGGCCACTTTGGCCGCCCAGAGTTCACTTGGGAAAAGCCCAAGGAGCTCAACTTCTAAATACTCCACCTGCTCGTCCTGATCGACTGGCCTGGAGATGGAGCACAACGCTTCTCTATGGGCTGCAACCACAAAAGACAATTACTTCTTTTTGAATTTCACCAGCTCCATCAATTGAGAGGATGTCTTTTTTTATTGGATGAAATAAAGTTAGGGATAGGTTAGCGATGAGACTTTAGGGTTAGGCTTAAGGAGGTGATCACATAATTGTATATGCCAGCGTGGTTGTAGCTCATATTGTGGGGCATTTTCTGCTCCGTAACCCCAGTGAGAAGGGAAAAATTGCAGAGGACATCTCACTACCCAATTCCTTTCTGTCCCCTCTCCTTTTCTAGCACACAAAGCATTTCAATCAAAAGAGAAGATAGAGTCGCCGTTATCTAGACATGACAATCCATGCATTTCCACTCATACAACCTGATAGAGCATCTCAAGACATTGGCTAACTTAAATCTGTGCCATCTGTGCCAAAACCGTATTAAGTGTCACTATATCAAAGTGTTGGTGTTTAAGCAGTATTAAGGAAGTACAATTGGTAGACAAACTGCTTCCCTGGTAACATCTGCTCATAAAGGTACAACAGAGCAAATGAAATGATCTGAAAACAAACAAGCAGAGCGTTAAGCCTCAAAGCTGTGAATGTTTCATTATGTGACCTGTGTACAACAACCCACCTCAGCACATATGATTTCCAAATGGTGCTATATCAGTGTCTGAAGTGTAACTATTGCTCAACCAAAGGCTTGGATCTTTTTTTGAGAAGAAATTAAAAAGTGGACTCTTGGTTTCAGAAGAAGATAATTTATTTTAATTAAACCTTTTTGTCATAGCTCTGTAAAAAAATGTTGAATTTTTTTCTAAGTCTTTTGTAATGTGTGCTACAGAAAATTTTTGCGCTATTACAATTACCAGTGTGCAAGAAGACAGCTCACTCAACCTAAAGGCGTGGAGAGAGAAACGTATGTTACAATCAACCAAATGGAGCCATGCAGCCTTATGTTTTAATAGTGCCATACTATGTTTTGAATCCATATTAACCTCTGCCCAGTCCTGCTTTGGTTTAGTATCAACTTGATTTTATTGTCACACAGCCCACCTGGTGGAATTTGTGTCAGTACAGATCATACATGTGTACCTATAGGCCTGCTACAGTGGCTGAGGCTGTAAATGTGAAGAGACTCATCTCAACAAACGGCTAGACGTCTGTACTCAAACTATGACTTGATTACAACTTGATCTTTTGTGATTATTTGTTCTATACATACAAGATGCATGCTGCCAAGACTTAGCATTTAGCATTTTATAGACTGCTCATTGCTACATTTTTACAGTGTTATATGCCTGTGTCAATTTTGTGAGAATAAGGTTGGCAAAAAACAAATATCTGGTGATGAGAAAGAATAACGTTTCCTGCAGACATGCTGCTGTGGATGTGTGCATTTTCCCATCTCACCATGTAGAATCTCCTCCTTCCATATCTTGGAGATATTCACTTAAATTCTTGTTTAATTCTTATGCAGCGTGAAGTGCTAAGATCTCTCTCTGCACTATCGTGTCTTACATTGTAGGTCTGTATTGTAGACCCAGATCCTTTTCTACAGATCCAGAGAAGAAAAAAGTCTTAATGTTTTGTGTGTGACAGGGCATGTGGAACAATATTAAACTGCTTTGGGCATTGCTAAATGACAGAGAGGTATTTGATTTCTTACAGCATATATAATAATTCAACTTTCACCGTGTGATCATCTATACATGTTTATCACTGACCTTTGTGGTGAGTCTATATGCTTTCATCTGCGTCCAACATCTTGTTGTAAGAGGGGTATTCCTCCATTAGCTCTGTGCTGATCTGTTTCCTTTCCTGTCAACTTTAGTCGGCAGAGAAACTGGACAATGTAAATAATTGTTGACAATAAATATTTAAAAGATAGAAATTGTGGTCTGGATGTTTTCACTACATAATTGATCCATGATGGAGTGTAAATAAAAAGGCCATTTGGAGGAAGAATTATGAGGAGCCACAGAGATTTTTGCTTTCTTCACATAGTTTTATTTGTTGAACAATAAGGCATATATCCGATCATCTTTCTTTCATCAACACAGAATCCATAACCTAAACCTCTTTGGTTTTTGTCATCAAAATAATAAGGCACATAGGGGGTATTTTTGCATTTTAGTTAAGTATGACACTTGAACAGATTTTTGTGAAGTTTAAAGATCCCAGTTACAGAATGTTCTCATCAATTGTCCACCGAATGCATGAGTAGACTAGTTTTGCTTGCAGATATCTGAACACATTTGTGTGAGCAGTGTGATCTCACAAGCTAGGAATGTTTGTTATGAAGCTTCATAGGATCAGCCTTGATTAACTATAAAATCTACAGGATCAATCCTAAATCTATGAAAAAGCAATGGCACATGTAAAAATGTAAAATCAATACATGGGTCAAGGCAAGGTCCCAAAAATCAACATGTCTGCTATACACAACAAATATATGTAATGCATCCTGAACATAAAACCATTTCCATAAAAACAATGAAAACAGAAGGCAGAAGCAAACAGGCTTCATTTTGATTTGAATCGATGACTGCAGCTGGTGTTGTAACATGTTTTCCTGAGTGCAAAGATCAAAGGTAGTTCAGTAAACAAGAAGAAAAGGACAGAAAGGGGCTGTTGGTTTAACTGAAATGGTACATCAATTCAAGACGTGGAATGAAAATGTGAATCTGATCGAAAGCAAATTTCTCAAGGGCAACACAGTCCTGCTCCTAATAATTTGTGTAGCATTGTGTATGGCACAATTGAAAAAAGAGGCCTTATGCACAATTCTTACAACACATAAACCATGAAGTTGCTAATTGAGAAAACTGAAATATTGGAAAATGTGTCTTGCTGGAGCAATATGAACCGCAGCACAATTAGACACTTAAAATGTGACATGCATGATAAACTACTCTGAATGATAACAGTGTTTTATTGGCACGATGCATTATATGAAGGTACAGTATAGCAACAAGGCCATGTTAGACTAGTCTGAAGATCACAACTCAACTGATATCATGGTGTTCTTGGCGAGCTACTGTAGATTGAGCTTCTTGGAAGTGGCACTCATCAGAATTGGAAATAAACCAATTTGTAGTCTACTGAATAAGCTTGGCTGTAGATTCAACCATTTAGTAGAAAACTGCTTTAGCTACACCGATAAATTTGCAATTCAGTCATTGCAACAAAAAGTCACTATGCAATAAGCAATTTGACCAGTAGAGGGAAGTAAGAGTAAGTGATTGGCTGGTGTCGCTTGGCACAAAGTCTTGTTGGGTGAATTCATACATTCAATCTGACTGTGAATGAGAGCATTTCAGTTCATTTCAGTGTAACAATGTCAGAGAGGCTTTTTCCAAAATATGTTCAGATGGCAGCTATAACAAAGCAAAAATTAAAGATATGTTAAAATACTTTATTGATCCAGTAAAGAAATTCTGTTTTCACTCCCCCCTCCCTAGGAAGGTAAGAGCATGGGGTCAGCTACCCCGGGGCTGGTAAGGGTTCAGGGTCTTGCTCAGGGACACTTCAGCAGGGCAGATGTTTACTGGCATGGGGCTTGAACGGTCTCTTGAGCCAATAGACCACGCTGCCACCCCATATGGTGGCACTAAAAAACTCTCTGTCCAGCCTGTGGCCAGATGTGATATGAAATGTTATTTCCACTGTGTTGAATGGCAGCTGGCCTACTAACAAGTTGTTGTAAACCCTCTGCTGCGCCTCCTTTTTGACCAGCGAGCGTCTGTAAATAGTGTGCTGTAAATACTCTAAGATGTTGACTATATATTTGTATATATATAAAAAACAGGAAATGTAATACTGCTCTGTCTGTATTGTCTGTATTATTATTAGTGTCTGTAACAGTCAGGATTGTCAGAGAATGTCGACTATGAATACACACAACATCTGGATGCTTGCACTGAGGGACATGTCAAGTCAGTGTAGGTATTAGAGGGGTTAACTTTTACCATCGTAGATTTTAAGTGTAAATGTCACTTCAGCTACTAATATCTACTTGCGCAGACTTACATCAGGCACTGAAGCACAGACATGGCTCCAGTTCAAGCTGTACAGGCCTTTTCCACTACCAGTAATAATAACTGAGATTGGATGTCTCCATCCTATTGCTTTCATTTTACCAGGCCTAACCATAATCACAACTCATCTCCAGGACAGAGGAGAGGGCATTTGTGTTTCAGCACCGGTATCACAGGCAAACAGATATTTGGCACATACTGTAACATGGCGGCAGGACAGTGGAGCCCAAAAGATTACGCCTCACTGATTCCACATTACGTATCCTTCCTTTTCCCTTTGTCCTACTATACCAGCTGAGCATGCTAAACACGGGTTTGCATAACTCTGGCTATGGAGGGAGGGACTCATATTCAGAGAAAAGGAAAAGTAGGCAAAACACTGAGAGCGCATCCTTCTGTTCCTCCTTGCTGGGATGTAACAAGATGTCGGCCTCCGTCCATAGACCCTGAAAACACTTGCTTTCCTGTCATTAAACTCAATAAGCCTCAACAAGCCCAGAGCTCTGGCTTGAATTAGTTGGTATGCATTTGGACTCCTGACTCTACGTGTTTCTCTTCTATAGTCTTTGGCAGAATGTAAAGTTGTATAAAATATTGTTTTGTTAGTGTATTGTGTATTGACAATCAGGAGGAAAGCCAACATTGTTTCCAGACAGTCAGCATATTCAATCATAACAGTTTGAATCCATAAGGCACAATGTTCTGTATGCAAGTCCAGTGAGAAAAAACAAGGGTATGGCATCTCACCCAAAGCATCCAGACGTGGACATTAATGGGAGTGGTTCCCATGGGTGAATCAATGGATACTTCCAAAGTACTGAGTCTCCAGCTTGTGCATGTGGAGGGAACCAGTTAGTGGTGCATGTTTGAATTGGGAATGATTGCAGAATGCTGACCTCGGCCCTCATTCATATACTCCCCGATGGACAGACTGTCTCTTTCACTGTATTGCATTCACCCATCCTCTCAGCAGGAGTAACCAAGCCCAGGTCTGGTTGTCCTTGCTCCCATTTTAACACTCATACACTATCTCTCTCTCTCTCATCTAATACTGTCTTAACCATTCTGTCCACTGCTCTGCTAGGCTGTCCAGCAGCCTGCTCTTATTTACAAAACGTCAGCTCACTCATAGCATGATCACTGCAATCACTTGAGGCGGAAACGGTCCGTGGCCACTTCTCGTGGTCTCTAGGCAGGTTAGAGAATCTCGGCCCAAGGGTTACAGTACATTTTCTTTATCGGATTGAAAAAAAATACTATGGTAGGGCAGGTGAATGGGGAGAAAATTTGGTTCCTCACTTGGCACTGTGCAAAATGCAACCAGAGTCTTTAGAGACACAAGGCTCTGATATGATACAAGCTGAGATCTCCACTGTGGTTGTAGGTCCACACTCCTGAGCCAGCCTGAAATGGTAGAGTCCACTAAACCCGGTCCCACCCCTGAGCCAGGCTGAAATAGTAGAATCCACTCTGCCCATTCAGGCTGCTGTACTGGCATAGTTCATTTCAATCGCTCAGACGGGCGTGGTTGGAAATGAATAATTGAACTCATTCCACACCCTAAATTTGAAAGGAGTACACAAGCCAGCTCTGTGGCCTCGTGTTAAGCCAGGGGGCTACAGCATGGACATGTTTTCAGGAGGGTGTGGGTGTGGGTGCGGACTGGGCCCTCCCAGTGCCTCCATCTTGTGCTCCCTCCCAGCAGGCCCCAGAGCCCCTCCTCTGGCCAGCACCATCATAGTATCTCCTGACATGCTGGCAAACTCGAAGGCAAATGTCCCGTAGAACAGCATGATGATGACACAGAACAGCCACTCAAAGATGGCTGACGCGTGTTGCAGGGCGTAGCTCTCCTGAACAAAGAACACACCACCTGCAGGCAGGGTTAAGGGCAACAACAACACATCTTGACCGTCTAACATTGGTTAGTCACCAAAATGTTGAAACCATCTTTTTTTCTGAGTCCTTTTCTCCATTACCTCGTCCTACTTTTCGCAGACATCCTACACATCAGAGTTTCCATTGCATTTATTTCAGCGACCAGTTTCCCCCACAACTGGGGAACTGTGCCCACAAAAATGTAACTACAAAATTCAGCATCTAGTCAGTGTTATACTATCCACATATCAAGATATAAATATGTAAACAAAAGCCAATTCTAAACTGCAACACGTCCTGGAACCAGTCTTGCAAAGGGCCAAAGACCAAGCCTGGGTCTCAGGACCTCCTCACCACCTCTCTGGCAGTACTACACATTACTCTGGCCATCTGTTAGTGGCAGGGGAGGATACTGAGGACCAAGGCGATGAAGGCCAGCAGGGTCATGGCTAGCCGAAGGTGGGCCACGCCGTACTCCCCCTGGGTCTTAGCCAGACGGTAGGTCAGCGCTGACTGCAGGCACACAAACAGCATGCTGGTGGGGAAGGCAACACCTGCTCCAACATAGTGGAGCACTTTGGCATTATCCACCTGTCACATGGAGAAAGCAAAAAGGGAGAGAAAGAGCGAGAGACAGAGAAAAAGAGAGAAAAGAGAGGTAATATTAAATTACAATTTAATGAATTGTTATTTTAAAAGACAATGAATTCAGTAAGTTCATATCACAATTCACTTAATTGAAGATGACACCATTTAAGCATGGTCAGAAGGGGGCAGCATCAGTCAGCTTTTGTAACAAGTTGCTGGTTCAGATAATTCATTGCTTCTTAGTACATTGTTTGGAGCCTCTTTTAGAAGAAAGACACACAAGATGCCGTGAGAAAGAGTGTGATATGTAGAGAATGACAACAGCAGCAAAACAGAACGCCTCCATTTCTGTGCTGATAACAAGCACTGTAAAAAAACAATACACAAAAGAGCAGCTCAGGAGCATGTGACTATATCCCCTGACGTAGGATCTGAACACACACTCTCACACACACACTCTCTCACACTCTCTCTCTCTCTCTCTCTCACACACACACACACACCTACTTCTGTGGCACCAGACATACCGATCTGACCTGATAAGAGACTCAATAGAGCATTAACCAAGGCGGGGGTCTACATGGGGGAGCATGGCTTTGGACTAGGATAACGATAACACACATCTCCAAGGATTAGACTAATTTAGAAAGAAGGATGACAAGAATTACTTTTCTTAGCCATCGCTAACTGGTCAAAGATTAAAGCCTTGGACTTAGAATAACAGTGTCCCTCTGCTCCCCATTATTCTAAAGGACCATTAGAGCACTATCCAAGACGTTATTTAGCTTTGCCTTAGTTTTGCCTTTTAAGCCATTTGTCCATTGACCCAGCTAGTACATTCTGAACATTCTTGTGCAGTAGGCTAATCCTTGAAGTGACTAGGATTTCTAAGTAACTCAGTATGAAAATCACACACACAGCACAATGAGTCTTTTCTTAGATCTTCTTGTGCTAACTCCAAACAGAGTGAGTGAAGATGGGAGCAATCAAGGCTAGGGCTTCCACAATCAGCAGAACCCTCTTTTGTTCAAAGTGGGAATCCTCTTTCAGTCCAGTACCTTCCATAGTAAGGGTAAAATCCTCTTTCTTCCAGTTCACCACCTCTTCATCTAGATCAGTCACACCTCACTAGCATTGTGGGGAGGTAGGTACAGTAGTACTGCAAATCTGATACTCACTAATGCAAAAAACACAACACAACAGCCACCTGCTGTGTTCTCCTTGCATTAACTAATGCCACACACTCTTCCCACTGTTCCACTTGTGTGTATGTGTGTGTTCCCTTGTGTCCAAGATTATGCCTCCAATTACAGTCATAACTGTACATAGTAATAGTACATTAAGCTTAAGCCAGCAGATAAACCTAGGTTGTACTGTTTTAGAACGTGTGTGTGTGTGTGTGTGTGTGTGTGTGTGTGTGTGTGTGTGTCTGAACTTGTTTGTTGAATTCACACCCAATCTGCCAGGCCCATGTACTGTCACAATTCTGTGTTTTCACTGGGCAAGCGCCAGGGACGATGCTGAGGGGGGGACAGGGTGAGGGAAATGTTTTGGGGGAAAGGTGAGGAGAAGGGTTGGAAGCAGGGAAAACCACAGGAAGGTGAGACGATGCAGTGGACAGAGATTAACACCACGGAGAGACGCATGGGGAAGAGGACCGCTGAGCAGAATGGGCTAGGCTGAGGAGCAACAGCTCTCATTGTGGTTACATGTGTACATCGAAACCTTATTTCTCTGAACTGCAGCCTTCAAACATGATGAGGCATGAGGAGCAAAAACTGTAAAGATGCCAAAGAAAAGTTTATGGATTGCTGTCATTGTTGAAATGTCTTTGCTAATACTTGGCGGTAAAACACGAAGCTGTAGATCAGATTGCATAGAGCATCTCAGAATGTGTGTGTGTGTGCACGTTTCATATTTTGATTCACTTTTGTGCAGAATTTCAATACATGTCAATGTTTGGGACCTTTTGTAAACTGTACTTGAGTCTTAAAGGTTTCAGTCATGAGGCTGTACAGTATCTGCCTTTATGCAACATGCAGCTTGATGAATGCAGGAGCAGCCCGGTAAATCTGTTCCTGCAGGGTGACACTGACCAGCAGTGCTGCTGAATAAATGAATAGTGATGGCGTTCACACAATGCAATGCTGGAATCAATGGAGGTCACACTCCCTCAGTATATGGGCTTGAGAACGAGAATGGGAAGTATAAGTACAGGAGGATGTGTGTTTGCTTCAGTGATTGCAACATCTAACTTATGAGTGCAAACTGAAAATAAATACTTTTAGTCTGTACTGCATTCACCAAAAAAAGGTCATATTTAGAAAGACTTTTTTTTTATGATGTAGGGTTACAGAAGGAGTGATGTGCAGAGGGATAGAAGGGGGAGATGAATGTGTAGGAACAAGCCCAGGTGAGGTACAGTTTTCTGTCAGCCTCAGTTTCACTATCTAGAAAATGGAACCTAATGAGACAGTATGAAACCTAATTGGCTTCCGAGTGCTTACAACACATTCATTCATTGAATCATTCAACCGTTATTTAAGTCTGGGGGAATCATTGAGGTTGCCCTCATATACAATGATGTTGAGATAAAAATCATACAGGATGCAGTTAATGAGTGATATGAGTAGCATACCTCATATCACCAGTAATAAATCAGAGGCCGGAATGATATACTGAGTCTAAGGGCTTAAGAGTGGAAGCAGCAGCTTGTCTATAAATTATATCACCACAATCCAAAACTGACAGGAAATCAGCTTCAATGATTCTCTTCCTATTGATCATTGGAAAGCTCGCTCTGTTTCTGTACAAAAAGCCAATTTTTTGCCGCAATTTACTGACAACATTGTCTAAATGTGAATCTCTCATCAAGCCAAAAGCCAAGATATTTATATTCTGTAATCTCAATGCTAAATCTGTTCACCGTAGATAAATGCAGATTATTGTAATCAATATCTCTGGCTCGAGAAAAGAGCATAAACTTTGAGCATGAACACACCTGCTGTACCAAACGCCTGTCAAAATCTTCAACATAAGCATAAGGCACTCATCACAACAAGCAACTTTGATCCGCTAAAAACACACCTTCGGATTGGCCCGGTATACCTTACCTGCATAGACAAAGTGTATTGGATTACATTTTTAAACTACAAAACACAAACACACCTGTTCTCAACACCTCAACACACCCAACACACCTCACGCTCATACAAACCCACAGACACACAAACACACACAGCAGAATCGTTCACTTTCATCTTTTCTTTCATCTCTCCCCGTCTCCAGTCTTGACAGCTGTTCTGCTCCTTCCTTCCTTCTCTTCCTGAAGGCAGCCTCGGGCCCCGCCAGGCTCCGACTCAGGGAAAACAGTGTGTCAGTGATGGGCTTCTCCTATCATCCACCCTTATCTATTCATCCCCATCTCTGCCCAAATAATCAGTCTACCTCACAGGAAAGAACCCCAGTGGCCACACCACAGCTGTCCTGCCAAAGCTTTATGTAACACCAAACTGTCCAAACTGGAGCGGTGTCCGCTGCTATGTCATTGCAGCACTAATGTGTTGTGTTTCTGACACTATCGCTCTCTTTGATCTGTAAGGGTTGGTAGAGTTTGGCATTTTTAGTGTGCTGGGCCCTTGTTGTGTTTTCTCCTCTGATACCGACTTGCCCACTGAGCACTAGAAGTCTTTTCAACATTGCATCTATGCTGTCTTGCCCAGTTTTAGGCCAAGCAGTAAATACATTATTACGTATTTAAGCAATGCATAAACAACTGTAAATATCAGAAGCTTATGACTTTTAAACAAGGGGTTATTCGGCAGCAGCATTTCTATCCATATGGTTGTCACTGTACATCCATCCCAGTGGAATGTTCTCAACTGTAAGAGACTAAGGGCCAGCGGCTAGCGTCAGGTCTGTGACTGGTTGTACAGTAGATGGGGCCCTGTGCTACACACACACACACACACACACACACACACACACACACACACACACACACACACACACACACACACACACACACACACACACACACACACACACACACACACACACACACACACACACACACAGAGCCTAGCCAGCTCTTCTCCGCACATGGCCAGGCATGATGACTCACTTCCCCCAGCTCTTCCCGTAAAATTCCTCACAGTTTTCTAGAGCAGAGTTCCTCCGCCTGGCAGAGGCCCCAGAGGAGAAGCAGGGAAGAGGGTGAAGAGGACATCCATCATTCATTCCTCTCCCGCTCTTGCTTTTGTCCCATAGTGTACCTCGGTCCCATATGTTAAACCTTTTCGCTCATGTAATTTCAGCTACAGAAAAACATTTATTAATTAAGTAACCAAGAAAATCACTCCCATCTCGACCACACTTGACATACAGACAGCACTGATTACTCGTAACCAAATCATTGTATGATGAATATACAAGAGAATAGGGAAGGAGAGAGATTTAGAGGAGAGGGGATATGGCTGTGTACCGAAAAAAAGATAATAGATACTGATCAAATATATCACCTTCAAATTGTTGGATTCTTACAACAGGGTTTTAAACAGTTTTATGGTGAAAACATCATATGATTAAAGTAAGAAAACTGAATTGCATGCACAAATGATACACTCAGACACAGATTGTTCAAGCTCAGAATAAAGCATGCTTTCATTCAAAATAGAGACTTTTTTCACTGTATCGTTTATAGAACTAGTATCAAAAATTGAAGGACAAAACCAGAATAAAATTCCCCAGTGGTACCAGCCTTGGTAAAAGAAAAGAGCATTGTATTTTGTATCCATCTCTGATAATGGCACGGCTCAGAAACCCAACCCCCTCACTCCTTATTTCTACAGCAACCGCAATAGAGTCTCATTAAAGCTACCTGTAAATGTGCTGTCTCCCTCTCTTCTCCCCCTCAAACACACACACACAAATCCAGGCACCCAGCCAAGGTTTCAAATATTTAAACTTGTAACCCTTTCCCCTTTCCCAAAGACCAAAGAGCTACAGGGAAGGAATTCAGGTGTGGATTTTTCACTTGATGCTGGAGCTTAAACACTAAAACTGCCAGGAGGAAACTTGCACAACTTTGTTTGTGATGAACTGGACAGGCTTTTATAAACCTGTGGTCTGTTGTAGATCTGCTGTGGATTAAAGAGACAGCAGCCTGCAGGCGCTCTGCATGTGATGTGTGTGTGCGAGAGAGATTCAGGGGGGGTGGGGGGGGTGTAGAGGAGGAGGATTAAAGAAGAAGTAAAGAGAGGGAGGCTCAAGAAGGGTGCTGTCTACTGGTTTTGTTGCTGAGCACTGCATGCACTGCTAACACACTCTTAGCATGGGCACTTCATTTCCCCCTTTTATCATTATTATTATCATTTTATGGATTTTATTATTGTTTCACTATTCTCCACCATGTTGCAAGTTGCTTGCCATGTTGCTGTTGTCATTCATATTCTGTTATCCAGTGTTGTGTCTTGTTGTTCGTTACGTGAGATGGTTTTTTATAAGCATCGTGTTTGTTTGATTTTATCTACCTTAACAGATGAGTGAGTGGATTGCATATCCTCTGCGTTTTTTTTATCATTGCATTTAATCACTGTGTTTTGTAATCAGACTGCTTCCATGTTTTAACACCTGTGCAAATAAACGTAAACCTGAGGATTTGGCTCATCCTACCTGGAAGTTGCCCACCATGATGAGTCCAGCGGCACAGATCCAGCCTGTGGACAGACTCGCTGTGTTGAGAAGACAATTCTGGTGTTTCTCAATGACGTGGGCATAGCGCAACAGCACAATCACCATCACTACAGGGGGGGGGAGAGAGAGAGAGAGGGAGCGACAGAGACAGAGAGAGACAGGGAGAGAGAGAGAAAAGACACAAGGGCGGATTATTGGTGATTCATATGAATGTACAGACATCAACACAATTGATCACTACAGCAGTAGAGGTGGAGAGGCCCGAGAGGAAGGGAGGAAGGGAGAGACAGAGAGATAGGGCATGAGGCTCTAGATTCACTATTCTGCAAAGGTACCATGCACACCCTGGCTATTTCGAAATGTCTGGTCTCAATTTAGAGAAAACACTCCCACACCTCATCTAGCCAAAAAACTCTGATTTCCTGGAGGCCCATTCAGAATTGCTGGGAATCACTTTTCCCTGCTAAAGAAGTGGGAATGTGAGAGGTGGGTAATTTAGGGACAGTGGGAAAGATAAGTAGAGGGGGGGGCTAGTCTAAGATTTACAAAAAAATTACAGGGTGATATGAAAAAGGAGTACAGTAGATGGGACAGATGACTGCTAATGGGCTGTGACTGGGGTACTGTTGGCGCTTTGGGGAGCTGACTGATGTGGGGTGATCCCTACTTGGTTTGTCTTTGTTAGCTCCTCATGGCTGGTGCTTAACGAAGGTTGACTGGGCTTGGTGAAAGCAGGACAGAGGGAGGGAGGGGTTGAGAGAAGCAGGGGGGACAGGGCTTGACCTGAAGCCCATACATTGTCTCAAAGGCTGAACTGTTGTCTTAAGTCTGTCACCACCTCTATGTTGGCAAAAAAGGCATCAAGAGGGTTTATGCTGCCAAAACAGCATAAAAAAGGAAACACTGGACACAGGAAAAAAAAAAAAAGACTTCAGTGCAGACCTCCTGACAATGAAAGGCCTTGTCTCCACTAGTCAGGGTTTGGATGTGTCGTGGCCTGTCTGGCTCAAAGCCAGCGTCTCCACCGTCTTTCGAACCAGACACATTTCACAACCTGGTCAGACCTGGACAAAACTGGCCACACACCCCAATATAAAGGATTATGGTATTAATTATAGAATCCTTCCTATATTCATAGAAAAGTGTGTGTGTGTGTGTTGCAAGTCTATATGAGTAGGTTTATGTTCCCAGAGCAGCAGAATCATTTTGGAGGACTGATTACTAGCATGGAAAAACAAACAGGAGTGTCTCCAGGCTCAGAAACGACCCCGTCTTTCTTCTTGTTTTTTTCTGTCCTTTAAAAAAAAAGAGAACAATTTGCTAAGGGGAGAAGAAAGTTAATTGTAGTTTACTGCATTAGATTATGGCGTCTCTGTCTCTCCACTGCAGACTGGCTGGCTGTGGATCTGCGCCCATTCAATAAAATAGGACTTTTTTATCATTACAAATGGACATGTTTGGACTTGCTGGCATTCAACAGTTGGTCTTAAACATGAAACACAGGCCTGCAGGTTAATAACCATGGCACACTTTTCTTTTTCCTCCTTGTTCTCCATGGACAACTCCATGTTTTTTCCTTGTTTAGCTTGGACTTCATGCACATGGGACATTTTCTGTGTGTGCTCCTCTGAAAGCACATGTCATTGAGGATGCATGACATGCCGAGGGGTCACAGGCTCCTACAGTGCTAGGCTTTAGTGTCTGATGAGTAAGCAGCATCACTGACCTCAGAAGGTCAGGACAGGCTGTTGTCTGACAGCTCAACAATGGGAATAGGTTTATATAAACACCCCACACTAATGTCTCTACCCCTGTCCCAGCACTTGTCTTCTTCCCCCGACCGAGCTCTTTCTCTCTCTCAGGAAGCCCAGAGGAGAACGCCGAGTGCTGGCTCACACCCAGAGCCAGATATTATGGACATGCACCAGTATTATTGCTGAGGAAGTCGCACCGCACCACGCAACATGCACACAAGCATGCGCAACTTTGCTGTCACATGCACAGACATGCTTTTGTGTGCACATACAGGCATGGACGCACACACACACACACACACACAAGCCACACCACACCTCAGAGTTAAATAAACCCTGCTGTCCCTACAACAGGATACGTTTCAACCCAAACACACCACTAGAGTCTTTCCTGCAGGAGGTATGCAGCGAGAGAATACTTGTATTGTCTTTGCCAGTTTGTGTGCATATACTGGGTAAACGATGGGGAATGGGATACAAAGTAGAATAATAATACTTGTGAAGCAACGTACAGTTCATGGAGTGCAGATAGGACTGAACCCCTGAGCTCAGAGTAACAGGCACAATCTACAAAGTCAGCCATAAATCAATAGGCTAAGGAGCTGAGCACTGATTTAGAAATTAGGCTGTTGTACAGCGACATGCCATGTCGGCTTAGCCTACTTTTGCAGGGCCATGATGACTGGCCTTCACGAACAAATGACGCAAGCAACCAAAAGCCCAACTGATGAACCTTTTTACACCCAACATGCATCTCGGGTGATCAGATGGTATTCAGATAAAGAATGTAAATGCATAAAATCAGGTGTAAATGCACCCAAGAGGAAGCAATAAACAACTACATAATATTAATAATAATAATCTTTGCGTACAGACCTAACTAAGAAGTGTATGCAATTTAAACAGGGAGCCTGCTGCTTTCCATTTGGGAAGGAAAACTGAAATATGCTGTTGTTTTAGCGAGGCTTAAACCCTGAGATGCTACATTGCTTAGCTGCTACATTGTTTGATTGCCGCATTGTGTAACTTTTCCAAATAGATTTGTCTGCATTTTTGTCTGGTTGACAGTTACAGTAAGATAAAAGCTCTTACTTTCCCTCTCCTTGCCCTCTCTTTCCCTTTCCTCGCCCACCCTCCCATCTCTGGCTCTGTGTCTCTGCGTCACACTCATACACACACAAGGCAGACAGACTGACCTCCTGATGTTCAGGGGTCAGGGTTGGACAGTCCTGGGCAAACACTGAGACATTCACTGCTGCTTGCGCCGAGTTCGCACTGAACTGCAATAGTCTGGTTCTTGCATAGCTTTCCCATGCACACCATACATACTGTCTCTCTCTCATCCCACACACACACACACACACACACACACACACACACACACACACACACACACACACACACTTCCCGCTTCCCCTCCCACTCTCTTCAAATGCAAAAACGACAAGAGCAGTAGCCTCTTACATTAATCTGATATAATTGAGCATTTTATCAAACTGCACAACAATGGCCTATACCATAGGTATTCAGGGGGACAACACTCTGGGGGGACAACACTCTTAGTCAGGTTGTTTTTCTACTTAATATGGTGATCTATGATGATCGAGGACTTATCGTGGATCTGGCCCCGCCTGCCTCTTAAAGGTCTCATGTCGCAGTCAAGAGTCAGCCAGACAGGCAGGCCGTAAATAGCTGCTAGCAGGCATGGAGCTTCTCTATGAAAAAAAAAAGCAGGGCAAGGTCATCCCGCTCTCTCCCCCTCTCCCTTTATTCACACACCCACCACGGTATACGTCTGAGCAGCAGCTGGGAAACATTAAGTAGAGCAGGGCAGTCGGAAAGGCCCAAACAACCGACTAACACAGAGAGCGGCACGTGTAGACTGACATGCAAAAAACATGGACCAGCACATGGGAGCTCCTTTACTTAATTCATGTCAGTCTTACTTTCCGTGTACATGTTGTAATGCACAGCCTGTAACATACACTCCAAGCACTGCCTGCAAAAGGTCTCATGACAAAGAAGTAATAGTATCAGGGACATAAGTATATTCATGTATCATTGTGTGTGTGTGTGTCTGCATCCACCATTGTATGTCATGCTGGTATGAAACCATTATCAAAGCAAATTCATTTGTAACTGCCCTCTCGTTCAAAATAAACATATACAGGGTTTGTAGTTCTTGGAGGGGCCCCGGTTTTCATTGGAAAGCGGGGTTGTGGTTTTACAAGGGGGTGGGTAGCTTTTCAGACATGCCTATCTTAATCAAGTGATATCCTGAGTGCTGGAGTGGTACACTACACAGTGGTACACTACTCTGTAACAAATGAAAGGACACACACAACCATGTAAATTAACGGAAATGTATTTGTTACTGAGTAATTTGACTCTCTCCTTCCAGCAGTGACCCCCGCCCCGCCCCCCGCCCCCCGCCCCCTCGAGGAAGTGGTTCAGAAAAAACAAGCATCCCGCCACCATCTAAAAAAAAACAACACACACACACACACACACACACACACACACACACACACACACACACACACACACACACACACACACACACACACACACACACACACACACACACACACACACACACACACACACACACACACACAAGCACCGCTTCCAAGCAGCAAAAACGAAAGTTGTGCCTCTGAAGTATTTGTATATTTTGACCACTTATCTTATCTTACTTATAGAGGGTGCAAGCATATTTGTGCAAGCATTTCTAGGGTGATATTAACGATGGTGACAGTAGAAATATACAACATCAAATCTGTGTGTGTGTATGTCTTACCCATGAAGGAACCAGTGCTGCAGATAAGGCTGAAGAAGCAGCTCTCAGGGGGAAGGGTCCCACATTTACTGAAAGAGAGAGGAACAGAAAACACAGAACTAAATCAACCTACACAGAGATTACATGACAACCGTGTCACTGATCGCTTTCCCACCAACCTGTGTGCACACGCGCGATCACTGTGTTCGTGTGCATTTTTATTTTATCTGGACTCATGAAACAGGGGTAGCCTCAACTTCTGTCCCATCATCCAGAGTTTGACCTCTCATCTACTACACACTGCCTCTGTTCTAGGAATGGGAAATGTATGTAGGAGGGGAGAGCAGGAGAGGCCTGGTTCCTACTGCCACAAAGCCAAAGCCTTCTCAGCTGACTGCAGTCTCTTTGTACACACACACACACACACACACACACACACACTAATATTCACAGTGTTCATTTTTACACCATTTTTACATGTAGTCACAGTCTAAGTATTTTAAGTCATATGATTCAATTCCGTCAATCACTCATTGACTAAAGTGGCATATCATGTTAATCAACAAAACAATAACAACTCTAGATTAGAAAAATGAGCACCGTTGCATTAGTGTAGCTTACATTTGCAACATTTGGGCATTTCCCCATTTATCTGTTGATCTGAGAGCTGCACAGAAAACTCCATTTAAGCTATTTGATAATTCTGGGAATTGGATAATGATAAACCGTGTCTCCAATTCTAATCATGTATTTTCGTTGGCTAGTGTGCAAAAATAAATACATGTTTGTTCTTGGATAACATTAACTGTGTTTTTCTTAAGCTTTTTTTTTTTTTAATGAAACAAAAAAATGTAGGAAGTCTTGATAATCATTGGTTTTGGTTTTCATTTCATCATACCTTCATCTATAATAGTTTCTATAGTTCTATATATTAGTTTATAATAGTTACATACCCATAGACACATAAAACATAAAGCCTGACCCAATACCCAACCCAAAAGTAACCCACTTGTTAAAAGACAGAGTCAGTTATCCTATAGATTGCTCCAACACCCTGTATTGACATTCCCCAACTCTTTCATATAAACCGCAGTATTTACCCTCCCTGTCTGGCCTTTGATATCCAAAGCTCAATGGGCCAAAAAGCTAAACAAAGAAGCGGGAGACTCCTGATTTCTTCCCAGATGTAAGCCAACTCCTCTTTTCTGTGGAATTCCTGTTTGTGTGAGACTGTGTGCGCACGCATATGAGTGGGTGTGTGTGTGTGTGTGTGTGTTCTGAAAATAACTTGCGGCTGAAATTTCCTGCCTGCCACCGTGGCAGTGGGGTTGAAAGGCAACGCATGGGTCTGCACTTGCCCATATAAACACACACACACACACACACACACACACACACACACTCAGGGGAGCTGTGTTCTGGCAGGGGTGATGAGAAACAATGGCACGGTCTTCCTGTTTTTAATTACCAGAACGAAAGACACAGAGACAGAGAGAGAGAGAGACGGGGAGTGGTGGGCTGTGGCTGGGGATCTCACTGACCTGATCAGAGGTACATTGTCTAGGGTGCAGCACAATGTTGGCCCAGTCTGCAAGTAAAGCTCCTCTTCACATGACTGGTTGTACAACCTGGAACACCACACGTACACACGTACACACACACACACACACACACACACACACACACACGTACACACACACACACACACACACACACACGTACACACACACGTACACACACACACACGTACACACACACACACACACACACACACACACACACACACACACACACACACACACACACACAGAAGGTCAATGCAAAAGCTGAATGTTATTATATTGAGGCATCAAAGAGTCGCAGTGAGACGAGTTTAGGGGACAGTGAGGTGACTTAAAAATCTAGGTACAGTATATCTTCTCGTATATGATAGTGAATAGTACATAATCATAAATTGACATTCAAGTGTCTCCATTTTAAGGTTGGCGAGTCAAAGTGGTAGAGAACTACTGTGTCGTCATGACAAATGAATGGGATAACTGCTGTTTATTCTGTTGGTTAATATGAGCGAGCCCTGACGTGTCTTTTTGGACCCTTCAGGATCTGACTAAACAGGAGATAGTCCTGCTACTTACTGTTCTACCAGAGCTAATAATATTCTGTACAAAAAATAAAAGAATCAAATACAATATAGGATAGGTTTAGTCACATACCAGTTATCCACAGGGCAGACATGCTGGTTGTACAGGGCCATGGCATACCTGAAATAGGGAAGACATAATTAGCCACAAGATTAGGCAACTGCTATTTTACTACAGTGTGGGCTTGTTGTGAAATGGTCATACTGACGCTCTGATCCAGAACAACTTACACTGAGTGCAACAGTACAACAAGGATCAATTCTTATATCACCAACAATACAAGCAACCACTAGTATGAAGTGCAGAGGTGTCAGAGCCATAGTGCCTTGACAATATTCCTAGTCAGCCCAAAATGATTGTGTGAGAGAGAATTATATAGAGATGGGAGAAGGGGTATAATTCAGGGGGGGAGGGTGTTATGGGGCTGAGCTGCTCCCTGAAGAAATGAAACTAAAACTTAAACTAAGTAAAGGATCATTTGTTTGTAATTAAAGTATGGAGCCAGACTGGAAAATGTATATCATATTCCCTTTAATATTGTAGTACATTTAACAGTATTGTGTATGGCTGCTACCTATACTACATAGGACTGTAGGCCTAGGCCAGAGGTTCCCATACCGTGTCATGTCAAGGAGTCCTAAATAGATATACAGTATATTAAGCCAACGCGCCTTGTTTGCTAAGATTTAGTTCAAGGTACCCTCATCTAAAAAGGAGATTTTTATTTTTAGATGTGGTTTGGCACAGCACTCGGTGCAAAGATAACAACGGGGAGGGTGAAGCCACTGAAGGATACTCACTCACAGTCATTTTTATCTTCTGTTCTCTCATTGGGCTTCTAGTAAATGAAATAATAAAATGTAAGTATTCCTTATTTTGCTTAAGACCCCATGGAGTCCTTTCAAGGTGTTTGGCCTGGGTTATACATGTTTACCTGTCATACCGGTAATCCACATCACCGTCCTCTGGAATCTGAAATGGGTGGTGTTATCACAAGCTAATGGGCAAATTAAATCCTCCCAGGTTGACCTGCCATTTGACAGCTTGACAGGTGGCTCTGACTTGTACCTGACTTGACTTGTGTTAGTCACCCTGATATGACTGACGCTGAAAACCAATAGTAGAGTTGATTTGGTGAGGTCACTGACCAAGCAGATCCAGAGAAATCAATGACCAGAGGAGCAATAGATAGCAACAGTATTCTGCATGTTCTTGACCCATATTGCACTTCAGATGACTTTGATAACCTGACCTCAACATGTGCTTAATGGCTATGGGTGGCTTCCGTTCATGCAATTTTGTGTCCACGGTTGCATTAAACTTTTAGCATTGAACACAAAATGGAAGCTCTGAGATTAAGCAAAAGGTAAAGATAGTGTTCTATCAAACATGAATGGACTGACAGCCATCAGTAACAATCCAAACTGTCATGGTGAGTTTAAGTGGCTCAGAGACTTCTAGGTGGGGCTGCACAGTTATAGTTGCAATGATGATTTCCATTATTTTCATTATTTAAGATAAGGGGAAGATAGAGAAACTCGCAATATACTGTTCACATTATACATAGCTTGTGTAGCAGGGAGAAGATAAGGATGGGAATGCGGCACCAACCTTGGCCTTTATACACTCATTGTACTGGATTTTGTGTTTTTCTTGAGGCGACTGGTTAGATTACTTTGTTACTTTGAGGTGAACCAAGTTTGCAGTGTCCGTTTATTTGACGTCATCAAATACACACTGACACATAAAATAAATGTGCCCCAGATACTTCCAAATGACAGACAATCCATTTTCAGCTAATAAAATGATTTTGCGGTCGCACTGGGAGGGCAGATTTGTTTCTCTATCATCAGTGGGTTAAAGTATTCTTACTCGAGGTTTGGGCTGATGAAATGCCAGCTAACTGTTCATTTTTGGCTATTCACTACTTGAGGCTCAAGCACTAGGCCAGTTGTTTTTCCCCCCCAACAGCAACATGCACAGCTCAACTGCTTCTGCTCTGCCTGTGCATGCTCAAGTCACATGGAATAGCGGATGTAAATGATGAGATGAACATGTTGATTGGTGTGTATTAAATGGCTATGATTGGTTGCATTGTTCAACGTGAAGCAGAGGAATATTACCGGATTTGGTAATACAGTTGGTATTCTGAACAAAACAAAATTAAACATAACATAAATACTATCCTATGCTATCAAACTAAAATCAAGATATACGATGATACACGATTAATTGTGCAGCCCTACTTCTAGGTCAACATCTCATTAGGTCAAGCCGGAGCTCAGGAAGGAACATGGATGGCTATCATCCCCTTATTATCCCCACATATTGATGAATGAACATAAACACCATTTTCTGCCCCCAGAGAGAGAGCGCGATTCGTCCTGATATGTGACAGCACTCCTGGGTCAGTAACAGGCTAAACTGCAATTACGAATGTTTCCGCGACTGGACGCATCCTAGTCACAAACCACACACACGGTCATGTGCACTCACACACAAAACAAGGTACTACACAACACAGAGCTGCCTCCTAAAATGCACACACCTGCCTTTCGAAGGAGAGAAATACATCAGCAGTTGTAAAGACACACACATACGCGGACACACACCTGCCACCCTAAAGACACACACACACACACACACACACACACACACACACACACACACACACACACACACACACACACACACACACACACACACACACACACACACACACACACACACACACAGGTCAACTGAGCCCTGCTTCTCTTTCCTGTGGTAAGTAAACACTCCACCATCTGCCTCAGACACTCCAGCAACCTTGATGAATCATGAGAGAGAGTGCAGTCGAGGTGGTGAGGCAGAGATAATAAGATAATAAATAGTGGTCCTTTAGCCTCTAGGTCATATATAACCAAGCAATGTTGGCCATGAATTCACAAAAGAAAGAGTCCCTGTTCAGATTTTCATTTGTATATAAAAAAAAAGTGAGCTTAATTTCACACTAGGTTTAAACTATATGATCACATGCAAACCCAGTGCCTGGGCTACATTGATGGTAATGCATTTGAGCAAGTTTAAACGATAACTAATGTAGTATCAAAACAATCTAATTCAGCTACGGATGCACCAATACAATACTGGTATTGGATATCAGGAAGCTACCAGGCTAACATAAGGTATTGCATCAGAGAAATTCCCCAATTCTAATACCAAGTGTCCATATGTACCATGTCAGATATCAAAGCACAGCCATTTGATTTTCTGCATTTTTCCACACATGCTAGAAGGATGTTTAATCTATTAAATAGAGAAAAATTTATATCTATGTAACAGCTATAACATACAGCCAGTACTAAACAACAGTCATGACTATATAAGACTCTTCGCTGTCTGCTTTCACACGCTGTGTGTGTTCCAATAACATTTTAAACCAATCCAATAATAGCAAATTGTTGTTAGCAAATCAGGATGGCAGAATGTCTATTTGTGGCTCATCGCACATAGCCATAAGACTGGGTCTCAAAGTGTAACACAGCAGGGGGTAGAACTTAATTAAGTTAGTGGTTGGTTTGTTCATTTTTTCCACAACATGTGATTAGTAATGCATGTGTTTAATAGAGTTTTACTACAGTACAGATGAGCAACGTTTGGTAAATGCTGGGCAGCATTTGTTTCCATTGTATTTCAAACCCACAACTGGCTCTGTCTTAGGTCAATCACCACGTGAAATCCATATAAACCAGTTGGCAGACATGTTGCCGATATGGAGCACTGCTCTTGCATAATGCAGTGTGGAAACCCACTGTTGTGAGTGGAACATGGCTGTCAGGTAAAGGGGGTGACAAAAGAGGCCACTAGCAGATATAGAGCAAGCCCTACTGAGTTCACAAAAAAAGGAAAAAACGAACAGAAGATGTATTCAGCTTAAGTTGTCCAATTTTGTCATAACTTTTTTTAGAGGCACATTTTGCATATTTGGTCAGTTCTCAAAGTTAAAACAGCACCAGAACAGCTAGGGCATTTCTAAATAAAGTTGTCTTTTTAGCTGTGTGTGGACCTAAACCAGCTCACTCTATGCTTGGACACGGCTAAATAATAATAGGTTTGTTTACATAATTGGGCCTCTACCAAAGCTGAGCTGTGGTGAGCTGTAATTGCATGCCTGAGAGCAGTATATAGGAGCAACAGACCGTGTTTTCTTATTTAAGTTTGAACGACGAGGAACGTTCAGAAAACATTACCATGGAAACTTCTGGTATATATACATTCCCAAAAGCCACAAAAAACAACGTATCAACAGAGACCACAGAGGAGGGCGTGATGTATAAAAATATATTTTACTATAAATGTAATGAATCTTGAAAGCGTACTCCAGCCCTCTCCAGCTAGTAACCTATCTGGCTGTTTACAACTTATTCTGCCTATATAGCTACTACTGAGCAAAGATATACTACAACCTAAAGCAACATGTGTGCTTACAAAAACTGAATAGCAGGTATACTGAATATTTGGGTTTAGGCTACACTTTGGTGGCTAGATAATTTGATACGCCAACATTCAAAAGTCTGGTTCACAGATCCATGTCTGCATTGGCTAGTGAATACAATCAATAAAAGCCATTGTCTTAAACAGGCTGGCACCTACACTGCCCTTTCAAAAACATTATCAACTCAAAAAGGTCAGTGAAAGAATCTGTGCAAAAGCTCTTGGGTGGACACAGGCCTACGCCTTCCTATGGCTCTGCGTGGTGCTTTCATAAACTGGGCAGGGTTGTCAGATGCCGTGTGAAAGTCCTGAATAAGCACTCCACTACCCCGTCCCAGTATTTACCCAACTCCCACCCAGTCACTCACAGAGGAAGGAGGGGGTTACGCAACAAATCATGTCCTTTGGCATTCCACTGCTCTGGAAAGAGACCCTTGACTGCACTTAGAAACAAGACGCCCTTGTCAAGGTAACAGGAAGGAAATAGGTGTGAAGGATCTGACAGCAACTTCTGGCCTCTTTACCGAGATCGGCTTTCCACCTCAAAAATAGAAAGCAAAACTAAAAAGAAATCTCACTTCCCTTAAGTCCAACAGCAATATTTCCCTGCAACCTTCCCTACTTCTTCATCTTCTACAGGAATATACAATATGAAACATAGCACATCCTAGATATATAACTATATCATGTCTATATATGCATTTTGAATGGAGTCATTTGTCTTTCCCCTTGGGGTTTGAATTCTTCTTCCCAGAGTAATCACAGAGCAGAGAGGAGAGCTGTCAGCTTCTACATAAACAGGTGGGGCCAGTGTTTCCCTTATATTTTTTTTACAACTGTGGTGGTAGGAAGCACAAAGCCATATCATGTAGGGGGTCTAGGAGCACCCTCCCCCCGGAAGACAATGTTGTATTAAATAAAGAGAATTCAGAAACAGAATACATTAAAGATCAAGTCAACTTTACTGCTATGTGAGAAATAAACATTACGCCTGCCTCTTGAACATTTACAGTGAAAATAAATATATTTTTAGCATGGTGGGTATTGACCTTAGCGTGGTGGGCTGCCATGGCAGAATACATATACAGGAAACACTAGGTGGGATTCTTTCCCTCCCTCACATCTGCTCAGATACTGCATTTCTGAAAATTAAGCTATACTGTGGACCACCTTTAAGTGTGGGATGATTATCCCATAGCCTTCCTGGAGAGAGCTAATCCACATGCAATTGCCATGGCTCCCAGGAATTCAGGGTAAATATGCAGTGCTACTCTCTACTCTGTAGGCATTTTCTCCAACGGCTGAGGTATCAAGAAGTTTCTGATTTGATAAAAACAACAGAGCTGTAGTTTGCTATACTATGGCCTGGCTGAATACTCACACCTGAAACATTTTCACTACATCAACATGTTGCTACATGTATTCAATGTGTTGAAACTTTTTAATAGAGGTATTCTTGCACATTTTGCAATTGCCACTCAAACATAGGCGTGTATACCTGCAGTATTTAGCAACCAGCTGCTCTGCCTGGCAAGCCAATAAAAAAAGACAGGTAAACTGCACCAAAGCAGCAAGCAAGATACAAATCTGGCATTCTTACAACCTGAGACATCTAATCACAAGCAGTCTTTGATTTAGAGGGCTGTATTTATTCAGTTTGGGAATGCCCATGCAATCCATTGCAAGTCGATAGTCGATAGTTCTGAGTTGGTATTCCCGACTTCCAATCTAAATGTGCTCCAGTGCATCTGCTCGGGAAAACATGCCCGCAGCAAACTCATGTTTGTATGGCAAATCTCTGGATTTCACAAGCTTCTAAAGAGGACCTACATAAACTACCAAGCGCATTTCAGTGAACTAGTAATGTTAACGTTAGTAGGCTAGTACCACACGCTAGGAAAGACTTCTATCTTGTAACGTTGAGCACAAATCAACCAAATTACGTTACAAATGTAAACTACAAAGTTGTTACAACATGTTTTCATAACAAAAACGACATATGTAAAAATTGATGCAGAGGGAATTGTGTTTACTGTTGACAGTGTGCGCCGCTATATTGCTGTGACATCAGGTGCGTTTATGTCGGCGAACTCGGACCAGTTGGATCTTGCCCGAGTTTCCCACTGGGAATTCCGACTTGAATGACTGATCTATTGCACTTTTCCATGGAGGTTGAGGTCATTTTTTTTTTGGGTACCGAGTACAATGGATTGCACCATAAGTCTTTTGGTTGATGGAAGGTACTAGTCACTAGGTATTTACCTAGTGACTAGTAGCATTTGAAAGAAGTTGCAAGAGCAAGTATCTATGCCAAAAGCTGGTGATGAACAAGGCCATAATAATGTTTTTCTGAAAGAAGGTAAATAGACAGTCCGTTTTTTTAAATGTTGCCAATTGGTAATGGTATAAACAAACAAATATGCCTCTGCATCACAGATTTTTTTTATGATAATGGCACAAAGACCAAATTTCAACTGCAAAGGGCTGTACAGACCATTTTAATTCCACAGTTGACTTGCAGCATCTGTGCAAGAGAAGAACCCCATTTTCACTGATGATGTTGAGCTTCCATAGTTACACACACACAGAGTTGCATGCAGTTATTACTGTAAACTAAAGGTGACACTTACACAACCCATATCCCAGTGATGGTCAGAGCTGGGAGGCTGACAGGCAATATCATCCACAGAGACATCTCCGACGACCTCTGTGGTCAACCTCTCCCCTGGCACCTGGAACAGCCCCCTTCTTCCTTTTTCTCTTCGGCCAGCCAAGCACTGTCTGCTCAAGTACTAGCATTTACCTGCGGGTGATTGACATCTGCATTTCCACTGACTTTTTCATATCTTTCGCGGGCGACGAATGGTCGGTGGAGCCCTGATGGGACTGACTCGCCCTTTTAGCTGGTGAATGGGAGGTGAGAGGAGGAGTTGTGTCAGCACCATTCACCTACTAATCCGTTAGTAATCATCATCATCATCATCATCATCATCATCATGCCCTGCAGGGGTAACTGTTAAGTTACCCTGCATATGACCATGATACTCAACGCTAAGTTAAGTGTTCTTACCAACTGTGCAATGCTTGCTGACAGAGTGAAGTAGCTACTGTGGCTAATGTAACGTTAGCTTATGAGTAACGTTAGCTAAATCGGTAGATTGACACTTAAGGCCAGGGATGTATCGTAGGGTAAACCTACCTAAGCATAGTTTACCAACCTTTTTATTTGCGGAATTGTTTACAAATCTTTTTCATTCATTTCGTTAAACATTTCATATAAAACTAACGCTACTTCATAGTAATTAGAGTAGATTTGATTTAAGGTTGAGATGGGGTCCTTTACGTGAGAAAAACATAAATGAATGCTTTTCAGGAATATATAGTTGATTTTGTTATTCATAGGGTTAGCCTCGTGGTGGCCAACTGGATATCATAGTTTACCCATTTTCATTTACCACCATTTAATTTGACATGAAACCGCTAATCGCTCCTGACGTTTACGTTACTACCAATAACAAAGCACAGAAGCACATTTGTGGCTCACCTTGCCCCCTCTCTGTTAAGTGTTTTTCGTAACTTATCGTACGACAGCCTCTAGTCCACACCTCTGGCAGCCCAAACGGTTACCTCCACGCGGGGACGAGTGTTGATGAAACGGTGTAGTGTTGAGAGAAAACGATGTTCTTATCGACTCCTATCTTTTCCTCCTACTCGCAGTGGGAAAGCTCGATCTTCCACTCAGTCGGTCTCGTGCTCCACTACATCCCAGTTTCACAGCCGCCACGAGCCAGTCCAGCTGTTAAAATTCAACTCCGCCCCCAAGCCTGCCTGCCAGACTGGGTACGCTGAATTTCCGTTTTCTTGCATACCGTGTGGGCGGGAGAAACTGATGGCAAAATAACACAACTACAACTACTATTTTTTTAATTGCGTTCAAGAGCGGAAAAAAAGCAACAGCAAGCAATCATCACCAGGAACTGGTGAAAATGTGAATGTGGGTGGGCAAAACAGACAGTGTACAGTCAGATATGGCTTAAGTTATTCACCGTTTAGATGACAAGTTTCCATGCTGGTCAAATCAAATTTGTACCTGTAAACTGTCCCATCAGCTCATTCCTTTCAAGGTCATTCACGGGGCTTAAGCTACACCCTATATAAAATATTAGATAGAAGTAGCCTACAACCTTCTTACATTTGTCAACACACCCGGTTGACAACCCGGGTCTCCAAAAGCTCTGGGAATGTTCTGTTGTAGCCAGGTTTGGGGGATCATCTCAACACTGTTCTGACTTTATCAAGACTCATTTTTGTGTAAAACTCTTGTTTATGTCTGCTTAATGTTGATTCTGACGTTAAGTTAAGCTGCCGAACAAAAATATGTTACAGCTGCCAAAGAAAACATTCTTCGCATGAAGACATTTTGGAGGCCATCCGGTGTGCTTGACACAATAACCAAGCGCGTCTTTTTTTGTTGCTTTCTTTTATCCACGATACACCATCCTCCTCTTTTCTGGCAGTAATGGTGCAATCCATTGTACTTGGGAAAAAAACGATAAGTGCAATAGATCAGTCATTCAAGTGGGAATTTCCAGTCAGAAACTCGGGCAAAATCCAACTGGTCCGAGTTCGCCGATATAAATACACCTGACGTCACAGCAATATAACGGCGCACACCGTGAACAGTAAACACAATTCCCATTTGCATCAATTTTGCATCGTTTTTGTTATGAAAATATGTTGAAACAACTTTGTAGTTTACATTTGTAACGTAATTGGGTTGATTTGAGCTCAACGTTACTAGCGCGTGGTACTAGCCTACTAAAGTTAACATTACTAGTTCACTGATATGCGCTGTTTCTCTTCATTAAAGGCGCTGTGGTAGTTGATGTAGGTGCTCTTTAGAAGCTTGTGAAATCCAGAGATTTGCCATACAAACATGAGTTTGCTGCGGGCGTCCATGTTTTCCCGAGCAGATGCACTGGAGCACATTTAGATTGAAAGTCGGGAATACCAACTCGGAACTATCGATTTGCAATGGATTGCGGCATTAGACATCTCAAAACGAGCTAGGTGAGCTAGGCGCGTGTGTGTGTGTAATTACGAAACTTTGTGACAGACATCTTTTGACCAGTGTGTGGGTGGAGGAGGACCGCTTGTCCTACAAAAAATTCTTTCTGCTGCCCTCTGGAGGTTCAACCAATTAATGTCTCCCAATACGTCCCATGATAAAGCCCACGGCCGAGGAGCGTGTGGTGTGTGGGGGAATGCGTGATCAAAATTGGAAAGAAAAAATGAAAAATATAATTGTAATTTACTGCAAATCCAAATAGAAAGGTAGCCCTGCCATAAAACAGCCCAATAACGGCGCCATAGACATTTTTCTTTCAAATCAATAGGCAAAGCTCTTACTGATCTCACATTGGCTGACAAGATCAGCGTGAACAACCTCAACAAAAATAATAATACATCCCATCCAGAAATTCTCTTTTCGCTTGTGTGTGGTTGTGTTGTGTGTGCAGGGTCAGCTATTAAACAGTGCCCCAGGAGTTGGTTCAGATTCAGTGATTTGCTCAAGGACACATCAGCACGGTGGATCCCTGCCTATACATGACTACACATAAATGGTCTTTCTGACCACTATAGTCTCTGGTTTTCTGGTGGCATCCATTAACTTATCAGTGATAGATATGTGAGAGGGTGATATTTTATATAACACGGAAGGACAGAAGGTGTTAAGAGCTGGGGTGATGTTGAGCCACTGTCCACATGATACTGAATGGAGCACAGTGCTGCATGTGGGCTCTTGTGGCGTCCAGTGCAAATTCGAATCATGTAGATCAATTGGTTTTATAGTAATTTGGTTTGCTTTAATCAATTTGGACAGTCTATAGATAGCTCCACATGTTTAACTCCACCAGCAACCTGGGTCAAAAGTGCAACATCCATAGAGATATTCTTTGAGAAATAGTATTTTGGTCTATAGAAGGGATTCATTAATTTGAGTATTTTTACCTGAATGTTTACATTTAATATGTAATGTAATATATATGCTTTTATTGCAGAATTTTGAATGACAAAATAAAATAATGTTTGCATGATAGTAATGGTTAAACAAGAATGAATGAGATTTTTAATATAGTTTTACATGTGATTTTGATATGATTAAAATACACTATATGTCAGATATCATTCCATTGTTGTGAGTTATGACAAATCAGTGAAAATACTGCAAAAACCTAAAGGGATTAGAGGTAATAGCTGTGCATTGAGGTGCCAAATCAATCAATCAATACACCTGGATTGAGAATTTGAATCCAGAATTATGATTTTTTTTCCACCCAGAATGTGATCCCCCCGTGGAGTAATAAACTATCTATCTATCTATCTTAATTTGACAGTATTCATGATGACTGACCAATAATGTTAATGTAATTTAGCCTAATTGTTACATATTAAAGACTTTTTTGAACTCCTACAATAGTTAAACATTTTCCAAATACATCAGAAAAAACAACATTCAGGAAAAAATCGAAACAAACAAGACAGAACCAAACAACATGCATCAAATCTAACACTAATATCAAGGCATTTGAGCCATCCTGTTCACTAGGCCTATGTGTCAAGTCTCCTATAGTCTTATACTTGAACCAAAGCCCCAAACGCTGAATGCAGGGTAGAGGGGCTCTGTAAATGTAGTCTGGACTCTGTGCAGAAGGTGCATGCTATCAGAAACACTGTAAAACGCGAGGGTTCCTGCCTTGTGATCCAGGTAGACCCCAATACGAGACGACCTTGGCACTGCCATGTCTGTGCTCTTATTATTGTGCACAAATGAGTATTTGGACTCAGAGCAGTACAGGCTCCAGGACTTGTCATTCCAGCCCAGGCTGCATTCATTGCTGTCCCCTTTGCGGCTGATCCCCCTGTAGGTAACGGCCACGTCTATCTCCGTTCCCCTCCAGTCCACCTCCCAGTAGCAACGACTTCCAGTCAGGCTCTCCCTGCACAGCACCTGGCATGGGATGGATGGAAGGACAAATTGAAGGCCCAACTAATACTTCGCTCCGGTACTTTACACAATCTTCCTGTCATTCCACATCTTACATAAACAGTTGTTAACATAATAGGCTACATAATGACACCCGCTGAGATATGACTCCTAGGCTGAAATTGTCAAATCTCAATCAAAATACAAAGAATATGTGATGTGTTATGTGTTGTTTTTTTGTTTTTTGCTAGTAAAGACTTTTATCTCGTAATTACGTTATAAATGTAAACTACAAAGTTGTTTCACCATGTTTTCATAACAAAAACGACATATGAAGTAAAAATTGATGCAAAGGGAATTGGGTTTACTGTTCACAGTGTGCGCCGCTATATTGCTGTGAGGTGTGTTTATACTAGGAATACTTGAATTACGACTAGGAATTCTGACTTGAATGACTGTTGTATTGCACTTTTCCATGTCAGAGGTGGGTTTTTCCGAGTACAATGGATACATTTTTACTTCATATTTTTGTTAGGAATGTTGAAACAACTTTGTAGTTTACATTTGTAACGTAATGTTACAAGATAGAAGTCTTTCCTAGCGTGTGGTACTAGCCTACTAACGTTAACATTACTAGTTCACTGATATGCGCTGTTTCTCTTCACTAATGTCGCTGTGGTAGTTGATGTAGGTCTTCTTTAGATGCTTGTGAAATCCAGAGACTTGCCATACAAACATGAGTTTGCTGCAGGCATCCATGTTTTCCCGAGCAGATGCACTGGAGCACATTTAGATTGGAAGTTGGGAATACCGACTCGGAACTATCGACTTCCGATTTGCAATGGATTGCGGCACAAGTGACAGTCAAGCAGTGAAACGCCATCGTTTTTGAAAGTCTCAATTTTCGCCGTCCACACTATAACAGTTTCAAATGTATCCACTTGAGAGAGCATTTTCGAAAAGCTCCGTTGGGGGGGTTAAAAAGCCGCCGTAGTGTGGACGGGAGGCCAAAACGGAGAGATAAGTATGTGTTTTCAAATTTAAACGGCTAAATGTGACGTAGCCTTAGTGTCTATATCTCATTCACAATGGGTCGACTCCCCTCCACCTCCAAGGCAAAGTAGTTCTCACCTGCTGCCAGTGGTTGAACCTTTCTGGGTGGGCAGGGTAGTTCTTGGGCTCACTCATCATTGAAGCTGTTCTGTTCCCCTCTGACAGGTGAAGATTACGATGGACAGTGTTGTTGTCCAACGTAAACTGGCGGGAGTCTGGACAGTACAGGGCAATATAAATATCAATCCAAGGCTACCTAACTCAGATTCAAATACTTATTTTCAGGTTTTCGTTGTGCTTAGTTGTCATTTAGTTTATGTTTACTAATTCAGCTTTATATTTGCTTGTCATCATGATTGTTTTGTGTTTCTTTTTCTGTGTTTATCATAGAATTTGATCACCATGGTTTATCAGTTCACATGTTGTACAAAAATAAAATAAAATAACTAAACTGTTTGTGAACATGACATGCATTGCTCCATATTCTCCAGACTCTCGTAGTATATGGAGAGAGGGAAACTAACATGTTAAGGAATGACTGAAAGTCAGCCCCATATTGTGTAACTCCCATATATCAGCTTTCCACAGGTGAGGGCAAAAGCAGCAAAAAAAAAGCAGCACCTTTATTTGTTTAGATGGTCGTGAACTGTAAGTTTCACACATCTCACCGAACCTGTTCCGCAAGCAGCATACCTCTTAACACTAGTTTCACCACAAGGTTTAGTCATCCCATTGTCAGCCCATGTCTATTCAAACCAGGTTAGCACAACATTGAACTCACTGGCCAGAATGTGAATGAGATTTAATGGAGATGACATTGAAGTGGCTGCCCAATAGCCCTGTCAGGTTGGTGCCAAAAATCAAAGGTTCCATGGTCAGTGCAGAGCAGACTGGGTCTACTTGTTGTTGAAAAAAGAAAGTGGATGACTCACATTTCATGAAATCTTGTCTTGTCTTTGGTTCTCTCCTCATCATTGAATCTTTCCTTGTGTTTGTCTCCAGTTCTTGTGTAATATTGACTTTCTTCACTGTAGAGAAAAGACAAGGAAACCCATGGCATTTTGTGTTTTATATAAACAACAGCAGCCTAAATAAAAGACTTGTCTAGAATGGAAATAGCCTCCACAGAGAGACGTCAAATGCCACTTTACACAAAAATAAGACAAATTTGCCAACCTGCTGCAGAGTTTTTGTTAATTTCTGTCTCCAGTTCTTGTGTAATGTAGACTTCCTCCACTGTAGAGAGACAGACAAGGAAACCCATGGCATTTTATGTTTCATATGAACAACAGCAGCCTAAATAAATGACTTGTCTAGAATGGAAATAGCCTCCACAGTGAGACGTCAAATGCCACTTTACACAAAAATAAGACAAATTTGCCAACCTGTTGCAGCGATTTTGTTCATTTCTGTCTTGCTGACTTCCTCCACTTGCAATTTCAATGCGCCAATGGCTCTCTTGGTAGCATCGAAGGAGTAGTAGGGGGCGACACTGATCTTGTTGAGGTCTTCATACCCCGAAGGACCCGACAGAGACTGCCAGCTCTAAGGTAAAGAAATTACAAAGATGAAGACAGAGATGAAGGTGGATAAGTCTAGCCAAAAGCCTGACTCATGACTAAATATGATACATGGTGCTTCATGTGCTATAAAGGCTAAGACCCCTGCTTCTTACACCTCTTACTGTCTCTTCCTGTTCATGGTCCACAGCGCAGAGCAGGCTCACCTGTAGGAAGTGTATGTGATCATCGGTGTGTGAGAGCTTCTCCAGGTCGGTGTGTTTCTTCCTCAGGAGTGTGATCTCTTCCTCCAAGCGGTCCAGCAGCATCTCTGCCCGCATCACAGTGGTCTTCTCGTGGGAGCGGACCATCTCCTTGACTTCGTTGTACTTCCTCTCGATGGACCGCAGCAGCTCGGTGAAGATCCGCTCGTTCTCCTCTAGGACCATCTGAGCCGAGTGCTGTTGAGGTAGAAAGAAAGAGAAGGGAGAAAGAGTTTGTTAAACGACAAATGGAAAGTAGTCCTTTTTCATCGTCTGGAGGATAACCCACTTCTCTCTTATCTCAAACCAGAAACCCTCACTGGCCTGTTTCTCTATACATTGTCAAGTACTGTACATGCAATGTGCTAGACCTACTTTAACTGCTTCCACAGATTGTTGGAGGTCCTGCCACTTTTTCACTCTCTCATCAATCCTCTGTTGAGATTTGTGCAGCGTGGAACCAAGTTGTTTCTGTAGAAGAATGAATGACATCAAAATTGTCATCATCAGTGGATGGTAACAGTACAAAATGTGCAGCTGAAGTACTAACTACTTTCTTGCTTCATTCTTGGTTCAATTTTTAAGTTGCCACTCACTTGTTTCTCGGTCCTCTCTGTTCCAGCGGGGACAGTGTCGTGGTGTTTGTGTTCGTCCATCATGCAGAGAACACACACTGATGTCTCGTCGGTGCGACAGAATGCCTCCAGCAGCTTGTCATGCTGAGCACAGATCTTCTCTCTCATCTGGCCTGTGGCTTTGACCAGTTTGTGCTTCATCAGAGCTGGATACTCATAGTGAGACAGAAGGTGGGTCTCGCAGTAGGACGCCAGGCACAGCAGGCATGACTTCGCAGCCTTCTGCTTCCTCGTTGTGCAGAAGTCACACAGGACATCCCCATCTTTGGCCTGGGGCCTGGACTGGCTGCGACTGACAGAGCGACGAGCTTTCCCCAAGCTGCTATATCTGTCTAAGTCCAGAGTGCTGGGGTGGGACATTTTTTACTTGGATATAAAAGCGATGTCTGGCAGATGGTAACGTTGAAGTCCACAGGTGATGTAGCTCAGCTGCAAGACAAAAAAGGTGTGGTAAAATGCATCCACAGGTAAGGAGAAGACCGGAGGAAGTGAACAGATACAGAGAGTATGAGCTCCTGAAGTTTACGGCTTCAGTGAAACTGTGTGACTGAAGCGTTGTGTGGCAGAATGTTAGTTATGTGGTGTACTCGTGGTAAAACCAGTATTCCTGGTTGGAGGTTTAATAGGGAGAGGAAGGGTGGCACTACACTGACAAAGAGGAGGGTTGAGCCAAAGAAATGCATTACAGTGTGGAAAAACTACCAATACCAGAAAATAGGAGCCTTGTTGGTGTGCAAAAAGTATTTTGCACATGAACTATGAAGTATTACAGAAGTATTGTATGGTCAGATGTCTTGAGAGTTTATTGAGGGTGATTGGTTAGTTGATATACCAGTAGGTCTAATGAAATGTGTGTAATGTCAATGTAATAATCTTTTGAGAGTTGCCCACTACACTTTTACATATTACAGCACATAATGATTAAAACGATGCATGTGTATTTTCTCGTGTAAATGACATATTCCCTATGGATGATTACAATTTTCATTTAATTTTGAAATACACCAGCAACATACTAGACTCACCACGACTTCCACTTTGTTTTCTTGGTTTCATAATCACATTAGCTTTATCACTATCTTTTGACCTCTGTCCAAGTGCTAGCCCAAGTCGTCTCAGGTCAGGTGTGTTATGCAGCTGAGAAAAGTGCATTCACTCTCATTGGCAATGGGAGAACAGTGTGTTCTTGCTGGAATAATACAGGTATTTTTTTTACAGGAAACAAGTATACCCTGATTGATTTTTTTTCCAAACGTATAGTCTTTTGAGAATAGGCTGATATCAGAGCTATTTGAAGCCCTATTTTCATTCCAGTGGCAACAGTGCACCCTAAAGCTTAGAGGGAGGAATACTGGTATTCCCAGGTGCTGTTCTCCGTTTCAACTAAGCAGGTACAACCTTGCTTGGCTTTTAAAATTGAATGAACAATGGGAAATGTGCCAGCAAAGATAGTTGGATTGGACTGTAAAACATTCACAATCACTGATTTGTTATAAATATATATATATATAGCCTCTCCATTGAAAATAATAAAATTAGTTAGTAGTGATGAAAATAAGTTTCATTAATCAGATTCCTGTGCAAAAACATAATTTGCTGGAAAAACAACACATTCACTTTGTATTCAGTAAAGTGACAAGATTTGTTGTATAATTAGCAAAATCGGTTAATTTGTAATGTCTTTTAACACTCTAGTATTGTTTGATTTACCCTTACATCATGCTCTGCAGTGTTGTACGGTCATCCACATTTTTCTACCACAAATTATCTGTGATACATGCCACTTTCATATCATATTGTTTTAGTTATAAAGACATACATTAACGCAGAATCTAAAAGTTTACTTTTAGTTGAATTCACAAGTTAATTTCTGTAACAACAGACACTCTAATAACTTTCACCCTCCCCGATTCTGAAGTACTCACTGTCTGTTCTCCAGAAGATATAGAGGACCTTGACAGTGGAAGACTTACATTCACATTTCCTTTTCGTCTACATTTCTCAGCCATTTTAAATAGACACTTAGGGCCTGTTTGCTCAACTGTACTGCTTGAAGCTTTCCCTCAGTAGGTCAACACTCATTCTCTCTTACACATATATTACACATATACACATGTCCACTCACAGGCCTTTAAGATTCCATTTTATGCATCGAGTCTTTTTATGTGTCTATTGTCCAACTTGTCTTTCCTTGCCGTCCTTTGTCATCTTGATTTTTTGTATAATTGTATAATTTGTATAATTGTAAAAAATGTATAATTTGCTTGTTTCCTATTTTTTGTTTTGAGAGGAGGTGGTTTTGTAAGCCCCTCGGGTGTACATGTAAGCCCCTCGTGTGAAATTTGTATTTTTAATCTTTGCATTTTCTCATTTTACCAAATGAGGTGAAAATGAAGGGACTCTACTTACTCAACTTGGCTCTTCAAACGGGTGCACTCGTTTAGCTGTGACTCCAGGACAGTAGGGGGCGGCAGCGGTTGCTGTACTAGTTAAATAACAATGATTACTTTCGCTAAAGTGCGTCGGTAGCGCCAACGTTGGCGCCAGATGAGCTGTGGCGCCAGCTATACAGAAAGGGAGAGAGAGGAAGAGACACCAGTTTGACGAGGCACAGACAAGCCTGCAAGCTCTTTTCAGCCTAGAGTTTGAAGCATATACGCGATTTTTTTTGTCAACAATCGAAAAGCACTAGGACAGAAAGGTGGGTGTGTAGTTACTTGCATGCTCAAATGTGTTAACTTATAACAATCTGGATCTCTGATCCGCATAATGAATTATTTCATCGTTGAAATTCATGTTACATTAACGTTAAAGTAGTAACGTTAAGACAGAGCGATTGAGCCAACTTTGTGTGATACCCTGGGTGTTTTACTGAAATGACTCTTAATTGGCATAGCTAATGTTAGCAAACGTTAGGATCGTATATTTTCCGTTTCCAGTTTTGATAGTAGCTAACTTTGTAGACGGTGATGATGGAAAAATACAGGCCCAGTCTCACTCTGGTATGCTCTGTTGAAAAAGCCAACAGGACAGCGACACACGGGAATAGAATTCCTTAATTCCCATGAAGATGGATTTTGAGACAAAAGTTAGCCCCTCTCTCTTGAAACGACACCCAGTTCATCTTTGCATGCGAAACCAGAGTTACTATGGTCGGATGGGCGGTTTAAGAAGGCTTCCGTTCTACTGTTTTAGAAGCCACCAGCTAGGAGAGTAGGCTCGCTAGCGACCTGGGTAGCTGGCTTGTTAGCTTGGCATCGTGGCTAGGTAGCCAGCACGCTAATATCATAGCTACCTAGCTGTTAGCATAAGCAAGGCCGCCATTGAAGTCGTACGCTGCTTGCGGGATGTTGCCGCATTAAAGGAGGGCTTTCGATTTGTAGCCAAGTTACCTCTCATGCTCTCATTCGTGAATCAAACAAATTGACGGAAGGAACCGACATTTGACGCCATTATATTCGATTCGTGCATCTACACTTGTGTTACGGCACATGTTCTTTGTCTTATATTGATTCTTATGTAAGTAAAGGGGTTCATTTCCCGGGCTTTTCAACCAACACGTATCTCCTTCGCGTTAGCCATCTTTGTTTCAGCTAGCGAACTAGATTATGACTACTGTGTGCGCCCATTAGCTTGCTAGTTATTTAGCAATCTCTGGTATTCTGTTTTTAGCAGGGGCATTGGATTGGCTGTGTTATTGTATACGTGTGTGGGTAGACCTTTTAGCGTTTTTGCTTCTGAGTATATCGAAGCTAACTCGAGTTCAATGGTTTTTGAAGGGCGGAAGCTAAGGGTAACGTTAGCTAGCGGCAGCCATCTTAGGCGAGCATGTAATCTTGGTTAGCTGGAAGTGCTGGTGTGGCACAACAAGATGGCCTGTTAATACTGCGCACAAGGAGAATTTCCGCGTTGGTGACTATCATAAAATGTACAGTTTTGCTTAAGACTGCTCAATATAGTATTCGTATTTCTTAAGAAATTTGCGGGGTTTTTAACGAACCTTCGTATTCGGCTACCATTTCTCGCTTGTTGCTTGCTATGAAGCTAGTTAGCTGGCTAAATCAGCAAACACATTAGCTGCTAACACAATGCTGTTTTGTCGTTAACCAGTTTCCCCCGACCATAGCCAGCTAACTAGCTGCTATGTTGGCTATTTGTAGCTTTAACGGTAACGTCGGGCTAGCTACCAACAGTTGAATATTTAACCAATAACCCTGCCTTTGTTATTAATTAACGCCACGCCTTCCAAATATTAATTTATAACAACAAATCATTGAATATACAATTGAGTGCATTTTGTATGCCAACCATGCTTTGTCTTTTGTTTGCAGATTAGATTTGGACTTCATCACGGTGTGGTCCACTCTGATTTTATCATTTGTGTTAGCTAGTCAAGGGAAGCTCGTCGTGAGAGCTAAGTTAGCCAGCAAGGTGATCACTTAGCCTGCTAGGTTGTGTGTATATATAGCAAGCCAGCTAGTGGCGAAATACGTAGCCGATTTGGTGGTCATAGCAAATACACATTTCTGTTATGCCTATGACTTTATTGAGCGAGCACCATCCGTGCCTGCATGAGCACGAAAATCACTTAGTTTCCCTGTTATGGTTACCCCGTGCGAACCAAACTAATACTACAGTTTGCGCGTTTTCTGATCAGGTGAACACAATTTAATAGCATGTGAGTGATTGGCTGGAGTAAAGAACCGCAAGTTGTCTTCACAACTTTACTTTTCATAGTGACTACAATGTCTATATAGTGTTGTATCAACCAAAACACAAGTTACTTTCCTTCAACCCCTGTAATGTAATAATACTGACTTTTTGTTGTCAATCAAATACTTTCTGCTGACCCAGGTCGGGCACAGAGGAGTAGCACTGCTACTTATCTAGGCGACTAGGCAGGAGACCTCTTTGAACAAAGGATAGGTCTTTATTTTGCTAAATGTCTCAGCAGGTGCCATCCAGTTCATGCACATGCTTCTATAGCATGCAAGAATAATGCTATGTCTTTAAAAATAACGTTTGTTACTATACAATACTTATGTCCTTCAAGAAGGCTACAGTTGGGTTCTAATGAGATTGTTTACCTTGTTTATCCAGATGCTTCTGTATTCTGAGGAGTCACCTGTCATTTGCTTTGTCGTACCATTCTGCCTGGTCGAAATTGGCACCACAATACTTCATTTATTATCTATCACCTTCTCCCATCTTCACCCATGCGACCCATGTTGGCCATCGGTTTTTGACATTGGTATCAAATTGCTGTTAATTGATAGGCTACCTAAGGCTACCTAACTTGTTAGTAACCGTTGGCTATTAGTCCATTTAGGTGTATATGAGGAAACTTGGTAGCCTACAAAGAAGAAATCCCTGAGCACAGTTTTACTTTATATTTTTAAGAAAACATATTCAAATTGTGCTCTTCGCCAGGAACAACATTTTAAATAAGGGTGACTCATAGGCAGTGGTTTCATTACAAACACTACACATCTGCTTTCTCTGATTAGGTCCTATGGCTGAAAGTGTGGTAATTGGTAAAATAATCTGGTGTAACATTAGATTGTAATAAAAACATACTCTTATGCTGTGACAAATTATTGAAAACCACTTTTAATCGTCGTTCTATGTTTAAACATCGTTATATGTTAATTGATTTTCTCTTTATTTTCCTTCCTTGCAGATCTGCTCACGGACAACGGCACCAGTGCTGCTGGATAGGACAAAGGCGAGCTTTTGATCCCCCCCGATTCCCTCTTAAGTCACCGTCCGGCAGGAAAACGGAGGTCGTTGGGCTGGAGTGTGTTCTCATGGCCGAGTCAGAGACTGAGTGTGACACACCCGGCCTTGACACGCTTGGGTCGGAGTGTGTCATAGCCCATAGCCAGGTCGACCTTCATTATGGTGCAGAAACTGAGATCATGACAGAAGAAAAGCGTGGATTAGAGCTTGAGATCCATGGCTCGGACCTAGCCAAGATCCAGGGACTGGGGCCAGAACTGGGAGCTGTAGCCTGTGTAGATGCAATTGTAGAAACAGACCATGATTACATCAAGGTGGAACACGCTGAAATGCATTGTTTCACAGGGGCAGAGATCAAGACTGCATCAAATGAGGCTCTGCTGGGAGAGGTGCTGATAAAGACGGAAAGTGAGCATGTGGTGAAAGTAGAGTCTGACCATGGTGGGGAGCTGACAGTGGAGTCTGAGAATGGCTTCGTCATACACGAGGCCCATGGCCTGCAATGCAACGAGTGCGGGGAGATTTTTGGCAGCATAGCTGATCTCCACCAGCACTTTGAGATCCACAAGGACCTCAACCCTTACATATGTGTCCACTGTGGTGAGAGTTTTGCTGTGGAGGCCAGTCTCAAGCAGCACATGAAGATCCACATGAAAGAAAAGCCCTATGTCCCCACCGGAGTTGAGATGGTAGGCAAAGGTGTTATTGATGCCTTCAACCTCAAGTCTCACCAGATGATCCACTTGCCAGAGAAACCCCACAGGTGCTCAGAATGTGGTAAGAGCTTTGCGGCTGCCATCACCCTAAGAGAACACATGAAGATGCATTCGGAGGACAAGCCCTACAAATGCACTCAATGCAGGAAGAGCTTCATCCGCAGAAGGCATCTGAAAAAGCACCAGGAAGCCCATGCACGTGAGAAGCCCTATACCTGCGGCCAGTGTGGCAAAGGCTTTGCTACAGCCTCCAACCTGAAGCAGCACCAGAAGACCCACGCTGCAGCGACGGGAGACAAGCCCCATCGATGCACACAATGCGGGAAGTGCTTTGCAGCTGCTGCCACCCTGAGGGAGCACCAGAGGATTCACTCAGGCGAGAAGCCATACAAATGCAACCAGTGCAGAAAGAGTTTTGTCCGTAAGCGCCATCTGAAGAAGCACCAGCATGTCCATGCCGGAGGGAAGCCATACACCTGCACCCAGTGCGGCAAGGGCTTCAACCACTCCTCTTCTCTCTCTCGCCACCACAAGATCCACCTGCAGAACCCTGTGTATCCTTCCCCTCAATCTGGGAAAACCTTCCCCTATGGCAGCCCCATGAAGCAAAGGATGCACCAGCAGGGAGACAAGCCCTACATGTGCCATCACTGTGACAAGGGCTTCAATCATTCCTCTTCCCTATCCCGGCACCAAAGAGTCCACAACGAGGGAAAGAGTTACACCTGCGCTCACTGTGGCAAGAGATTCAATCACTCCTCATCCCTCTCTAGGCATCAGAGAGCTCACTTGGAGAACAAACAGCAACAGCAGCAGCAGCCGCAGCAACAACAGCAGCAACCGCAGCAGTACAGCGCCATCCCCTCAGGGAAGGGATTCCCTAACACCACCATCCTAAAACAGCACACAATGTCTGGGGATAAACCGTACAGGTGCTCCCAGTGTGGCAAAGGCTTTAACCATTCATCCTCCCTTTCCAGGCATCATAGGATCCATGTAGATCAGTGAACCCCCTTTACCACACTCCCACACATGTGCACACACCCCTGTGCCCCCTCTGTTTCTGTTCTACCAATGTCCCCATCCGTGATTAGCCACAGGAAATATCAGGCCGACTCCCATAGAGAAGAGTGGTCAGGTCAGCACGTTGCTATGTTAAAGTGGAGCAGTTAAAATAAATAGACATTGACATACAAGTCTTCATAAGGAAAAGGCTTGACCTGAAGGACTGTAACCTATAATTCAGAGCTGTACCCAGGACGTGCTCAGTTTGAAGAGGTTGTGATGATAGATGTGAATGAGCCTCTATACTTGTTTGTGATTGTGCTGATCTTGCTCCAGGACCTCTTTTGAAGACTTTTAAAGAAAAAATGTGATTTGATAATCTACATGACAAAATTGATACCTGGGAAGATGCTTCCCCTTCTGGTTAGTCTTTTTGATAGCAGAATTCACTTAATGTACCTTCATGTGCTTCTCAGCTGTAACTTTATTCATTAAGTGTGGTACTCTGGGCTACCAACGCAATTGGTGAACAACAAAAGATATTGTCTTGATTTGAAAAAAAATTAGTTTTCTTTTTACCCCCATAATCCATGTGAAGCAGACAAAGAAATCCTGTGTAAATACTTAATAATTTTCTTTTATATATATGTATAGGTGACTAGTGTGCTGTTATGTTCCAGAAGATTACATTTTTGATAGTAAGATCCACTTTGTCTCCAACTTTTTTTCCCCCCCTCCATTATGACTTTTGTTTTAAGTGTTGGCGATACCAGGAAAAGTTGCAGGTGCTCTCGTGCCGGCTGGTCTAGGGTTTGGGCTCCATCAGACATGATCCATCTTCTGTATTTATGAGGTTGTTTTTTGATAAGTCTACGAGAGGTTAGCACTGCTGAACAGACTGTACAGAGAGCAATACTGGCTGAGACCCTAATTCTATTGAGATGCAATTTAGTCATAAGAAAATGCATAATAGAAAATAAACATACTGGGTAGCATATTACAAGATGACCTGTGTCCTAATTATTTACCGTGCGTTTTCCTCTGTACTCCAGCACCAAATGTACATTACTGAAATGACACACTTTCTTTATTGCTTTAGAGACTAATTCAATTACCTGTGTATAGAATATAGGTAACTTGCTCATAATGTTCTACAAACTCACAATTTGGTCAAGCAGATCAGTTGTGTATACTAAAAAGACTACAGGAGAAACGCTTGCTTTTACAGGACTGAGATTTTTCCAAATTCCATGGGATTGCGCTCTATTTACCGTTCTGTGTAAAATATCTTTTACAAACTGATGTATTTTTTTAGATATGGTTTGGGTCATATGAAAGGGAATGAGAGATATACTGTTTTTATGGGAGTGAACATTATGGTGAGCAATATTTTCTTTTCATTTTTATTTGGATAACAATTGTGCTTCAAACTGTAGCATAGTTTTCTTCCTTGTGTTAGATAGGTGCCTTATTGCATGCTATGTAGAAATGTATGCTGAGCTGTTATTTGAAAAAAAGAAAAAAAAAGTTAGGGTTTTCAGGAGTCTTTCGTTCTTATTCATACTAACTTACCCCACATTTTAATTTGATGTCACTGATACCTATTACTTTTTGCTTTTATGTATATTACCATGTGTTTACACTGTTACGACCATATTGTCTTTCATTTTTTTTCCTCCCCATTTTTGTCAATGGCCTCATTGTAGAGAGAAAAAAATAACAATGTAACTGATCCATATAGGCTTCTCTTTTTAAGGGCAAACCCTGTAACATCTCTTCCCATTTTATGAGTGGCACATATATGGATAAATAAAGGTTGTTGACTCTCTTGTGGTGTTTTGCATATTGTCTAAGGGAGACCACACATCTTACCGGTGAAATACGGGGAATTTCTGTGGCATGAGTTGGAGCAAAGCATTCATTAGCAGTCCACCTTACAGCTAGAAAGCAGTCTTGACATGGAAACCAAAGCTGGTGCTGGAAGCAGTGTCGGGAGTTTGCTGGCAAGTGGCAACTGTTGCTCATTGGGATGACCCTTATTTGGGGTCCTGGGCAAAGGCACCTGACTGTTGGTATCTAGTTTTGACACTAGATGAGGTATTTTCCTGCACCATCCTCTTTGTAAATTCATCTCTGTTCATAATCAGTATTCTGAGTTGAAGGTTGTTAAGTGTTTTTTCTCAACATGCCTGCATTACTCAACATGGTCACAAGGTGTCGCCCTTAACCATGTCATAAGTTTTGGAAGCATGACAACAGTTTCACCAGTTCCGTAGGGAGATTCTGGATGAGGAGCAGGTATTAGACTTCAGAGAATGTTTTCAAGCTAGGTTGAAGACCTTGTGATCCTTCAACTGGAATCTCACAATCACTGAGAAGAGATGGCTGGGCCTGTTAGAACAGCCAAGTTCAAGGTGAAATTCAAACCATGGGAAAAGCTCTTGTGAATGGTCTGTGAACTGTGTAAAAACATCAACATGTCAGCGAGCTACCCACCCACACACTACACCACCTTACATTCCTCCACAACTGGAGGTCTGACCCTCATTTCCCTGTAGAGGTGGGCACTCAAGGATGGGATCTTCCGCTGTCTAAACTCTGTCACACTTACCTCCAAAAACACCCAGGGATTATTAACCCTCTGCAGGGCAAAGTCTGGTCTTCATCACTAATGTTTTCATAGCATTATCATTACGGGTGCTGGGCTGGAACTGGGATTTTCTATGTTGGTGGTGTATGTTCCTTTATGAGGAAATTAAGTCATGACAGGAAAGGCACGTTGATTGACATACACAGATTTATTTGTGGTAAGTCGCTACATGAAAAGAGACCAAAAAAATTCTGGGACGAATCTTCTTGTCATGGACTTTTCAACCCATGTGGAATGTAGAGGGGTACAAAAACTCAGTTACAAGCTGTCAATAAGCCATCAGCACATATACTATGTAGTCCATGAATGGACACATTTTAGGATATTCCACTTGAAAAGTGTTATTTACAAAAAGAAAAAATATACATCTGTACACAGATCTCTATCATAATAGGTATAGAGTTAAGCACCTACGTACAATCCCTCCCCTCCAGACTTGTTTCACGACTCAGATCGTAAACAGGAGCTGCGTAGAATTGGAGGTTCTAGCATTTGGGGTTTGGCCTCTCATATTAAACTGTCAGAAGGTTTGTGGGCTCCAACACAAAGCTTCAGCAGGGGCCTGCTATACGTTCATGACAGGGGTGAGCTGTAGCAGCGAGCTCTGTGGTCTCATGGCACTGCTTTTGGAATGCAGTTTCTCCAAGTTCTGTAAGAAACCTCTTTTCTTGAGACCCTCCAGAATCACAGTGTTGTTGGAGGCCAGACTCACACGGGTCCTATGGGGAGAAAAGAAGCACAAGAGGTTGATGTATTCCATAAATATGCCATTTGAACAAGGTGACATGTTCATGCACTCATTCACTCCATCTGTCCACCTACATACAGGGGTACACAGCAAGTTCAATGTAAAAAAAAAAAGACGCATTTTCTTCCTCTTTCATTATGAGAATATAAGTGTAGCAGAGTAATTATACTAATTATCAAAATTACTCCCTCCTGTCCAAACACTGGCTGCTGTGATTTGCCACAAGGTGTTTGTTCAGCTTTATCGCCATTTACATTAAAGGGAAAAACACAGACATCCAACTCAGAGGTTAACTAACCTTAGTATGGGGCTTATTTTGCCTGTCTCTAAAGCTCCTCCAGAATGTAGTGTGATAGTCTATGTGATGATAATGGGGCTAAGTTACACCAGAAGAGATAGGGCATGAACCCAAAGTGTGAGGACTAGTTTAACACAGGCCTCGAGAGTCATGTGCTGCTGCGCTAGAGGATAAGAAGAGGGTTTTCATTGGTGGTGGATTTTTTCTTTACTTTTAAATAACACGTTATAATCAGTCTCAGTCTATGTTAGCTGCTTACATTTCAAGGCAGTTGAATGAGTCAAGATGTCACTGCTCCAAAACGGAGTTATAATAAAAGAGAAACACGGTATTGAAGTTATTGCAGCCAATACAAATAACCACAGTGAGAACAACTCACCGAGGGGAGTCTATACCGCTGTCTCCTGTGATGCTCTGGCTCTCTCCCATTTCCCCAATCTCTCCCCCTCTGGCTCCATTGGGCATGCTCAGACTGGCTCCATGGGGTTGAGGGACTCTGCTCTCACTGAGGGTCTCAAATCCTCCCTCCTCCACTTCCTCCACCTCACACCCCCAGTGAGCAGATTCGCCGTCGCCCTCATCAATGGACTTACGGAGGGTCTCAGCATCTGATTCTATCTCACTCGTCTGACAGTAGTCAAAGATACTGCTGTCTGCAACCTCGGGGGGTTCTAGGCACTCCAAGCTATGGCTGGCCTCCTGTCGTCTTTCCCCCTGGAGCAATGTTCCTTGCCTAGGGCTAGGCTCGCTCTGGGCCCCTGGTGATCTAGTTATCGGATGGTGATGGTGGGGTCTCCAGGTGGTTTCCCCAAGTCTGGTGGGGCTGAGACAGGTTTCCCTCTGGGTAATTATGGGAATGCCCTCTTTGTAAGGGCTGTCCCTGTCATCTTGTATAGAGTGAGCTTGTGGGTGGTGAAAGTGGGAATTGTGATAGTTACTGTGGGGGCCTTGGTATTGCAAATCAAATTCAAGATTATGGTAACCCAACTGGGGATCATGGTCATGGGCTACACCTGTTTGGTAGGCCTTTGCAGCATCTATTATCTCCTCCTCATTAAGACATAAGGAGCTGCAGGAATCCTCATCCTCTTCATCTGCTCTCTGGTAGAGCCTGTGGTCATCTTCTATGAAGCCATCAGTGTCCGTCATTAAAATGGTGCTGTCAGCTGTCAGCTCCTGTCTGTCTCCCTGGGCCAAGGTCCTTTGCCCTCTACCACTGACACTGATGTTGCTCCCTGTCCCTTGTTGTTCCTGGTTGGCTGTGGTACCACAAGCCTGCTGGTGTGAAGAGAGACGGTCAGGCCTCTGGATATTGTCCCCTTGTGTGGTGGAGTGTCTGAGGGAGTGTTTCCGCTGTAGAGAGGGCCTAGGCCAGGGCAGAGTTGTGTCTGAGTGGTTTATGACTGGATCATAGGGATGGGTAGGGAGAATGACATCAGTATCAGTGTATGGATGGGGGTTAGGGAGGTCATCCTCTGTAGTCTGGCCTATTTGATGGCTGTGGTCTGTTACACCCCTATACTCAGCCTCCTGAAAGGGCCTTTGTTTGCCCTCTCTCTCCATGGTCTCCCTGCTGTTTTCCTCCCTCTGGTGTCGGACCTTGTCGTCAATCCTCAGGGTACTGCTCTGGGGGTAGGCTGAGCTGTAGTCTGATGGCAGCTCTCTGCTGAGCTTCGTGTCTGGTTGGAGCAGATGATCAGCATCAAAGCCCCTCTCATGGACACAGTCATACCTGTCCTCAGATGTACGGGACTTCCCTGTATGTGCCACATCAGGTTCGGTCACTTTGGCCCGATGCGGGTCCCATGATTTGGAACGGTGACCTACTCGTTCCTTCTTCCCTGCCCCTGAAGTCTTGCCCTCCTTCACTTCTCGCCTCTTATGCTCCCTGTTGGTGGTGGCAGTCACGGTGGGCTGGGCTGGCTCTTTGATTGGTTGAGTGTGGAACGGATTGTCAATGCGTTTCTTATAGAGACATTTTCCCTCCACAGCTCCAGCCTCCTCCAGGTGCTCTGGTTCATCAACAGGGATTTCTGGTCTCAGCCGAGAGGTGATCAGGTCCTCCTCCTCTGGGTAGTCATCCCCACATATGGGGGCCTTACTCTTAACCCTCTCCATCTCCCTTTCCCTCTGCTTCTCCCTGGAGGAGTGGGCCCTCCTCTTGCTGCGAGAGGCCTTGGGGGCAGATCTCCTCCCTGCCCCTGCCCTGGAGGAGTGATGGTGCTTGGCTTTGGAGAAAGTCAGGATTTCCGTTGACATTCCCTTGTCTACTCCCCTATCATCTTTGTCCAGGCCCTTGTCCAACACCCTTTCCAACACCCTCTCCCCTCTCTCCTCCAGCTTTTTCATAAGGACTGTGTGGCGGGTCAAGTTGTCCACAGTGAGCTCAGGGTTGATGCGTTTGATGATGGCATGCTCCAGGTCACGAGGTAAGTTATTCAGGTCATCCTCGTCCCTTACTGGCCACTCCTCTGGAGGGAACTGGCCTGAAAATGAGGCATACTCCTTCTTTGGCTTTTCTTTTTTCCCACCATTCCTCCGGAACAGACTGAGACCAAATTTCCTTCCTGGTTTGTTGTCTTTTTCCTTGCGGTTAGTGGCATTAGTGGTGGCTGTGGTTTTGCTGACCTCACTGGCCTGGTAGTCTGCTGCTGTGGAGGTGGACTGATGTTGCACTGTGGGTTTATGATCTAACGGTCGTGGCCACTTCAAGCTCTTGCCTGTGCATTCACTTATGGATACTGAGACAGAATGCTGATCTGGGACAGTGGAGGGAGGGACGGTGGCTGTTACGGTAGTGGTGGTGATGTTAGTGGATGTTTGGAGAGGGGCAAAGCAGCTGCAAGACTTGCAGTGTGCCACTAGGGGTGTCTGAGTGTTGTCCATGCAAGCCTCATTGCTCAACAGGTAGGTGATGGGAGGAGGCGAGGGAGGGTCGTCTCCTGAGCCCGAGGTCCACCAGCTCTTCTCTCGGACCATGCTGTTGGTGATAAAGTAGGTCTGTGGTGTAACAATGAAGTAGCCCTCTCCTGTGTGGTAAATCTTCCGCTCTTTGATCAGAGTGCCTAGAGCATTATACAGGATGTCCTGAGTGGGGATGGTCATCCCTGAGACAGAGAAAGAGAAACGGTTGATTAGGAGAAGAGAGAGTGAGAGAAAGGATTGTGTCTGGTTTAAGATCCCAACATGAACAACACAGTTGAATAATATTGGTTATATAACAAGCAGGAAGAGTATGCAACCGCTGAGTTGGTCCTGTACAGACAGGCAATGTTTTATGTGTTACCTGGATGGGCTTTGCTCATGCGGCTGACAAGTGCTTCCTGGTTGACAACGGTGTTGGAGGAGTTCATATCTGAGATGACGGAGCACAGCACCTCAGCCAAGGGGATGAACTGGGACTGGGGTACAGGGGACATCTGCACTGGGGACAGGTCACCTGAAACACACACACACAAACACACACACACAAACACATTACTGGGTGAAGCAGGTGGGCCTACTGTAATACACACAAACACAGAGAGGTCTTTCTCTGACTTGTCCTGCCAGTGCAAACAATTCAAAGAACTGAAGTTGACATTCCTCTTCTAGCCACCTTCTAAATCATGACCGAGGTGGTCTATTTATGTGAGTTATGTGAACCATGCCTGACTGCTATTGAAATTCCATCTATACTGGGACAGACCACAGAATTCCATTACTCCCACAGAGATGACCACAAGTCTGCCTGCTGGGCAGATCAGATATCCCACACCCCCTATCATGAGGCTCTACTAGTCTAGGAGGTACCCTTAGACAAACTGTTGCAGAAAGTGAGACAGAATGAGAAAAAGATAGACAGAGTTTTTTGGAAACATTTTGTCTTTGTAAAAACAGTATGACGCTTATTCCATATATGTACACCCCACATCAAAACCCTACCAATCAGCCAGACTCCAATGGTTGACAGCATTCCAGTGACATACAAACAAACTCTCGGAGCCCATCTGACAGAAGCCACAGGGCTTTGAAATCATAACATGAGCTCCTTTCAAATCACACCAGACATTTCATCTCAGCACCAAAGACAAGCAACTGCAAATGTGTCTCACATATAGCACTCAGTTAATTGAAGCAGACTACAGTGATGTAGCTCCCTCAGGCAAACAGGGTTTTTTATGGGCTAGCTTTAATGCTCTGTTTTATACCAAGTGAAAAGTCTACAGTGGGTGGGTGGTGGTAGGGGTGGTGGGGGTTGGGGGCAGAGATAGCAGCGCCATAAAGACTGTAATGTCTGGACATCAAGACTGACTGTGGACTTTGAGAGTTAGACCTCAATAATTGGTTACCTCACTGTGTGTCAAGACGTTCACAAACCAGATTGTCCTAATTTGGTCAACTTGTTATCTCGTTCAGAGACAAGAGCCTGGCTTATGACGTGACATGACTTATTTGCCATTACAGGCAACTGCAAAGCAGCAACTAACCAATGTGTTGCTTTCTCCCACACCATTTTGCTTCCCCAGCCAAATTCTTGGAAGTGGGGAAGCAAAATGGCTACTAAATTGGCCAAAGAGGGCAGCTCCGTCAATTCCAACCAGTAGGTACCAGTGAGGGCTACTAGGCAGGAAAAATGAGAAACGTTCCCTTAGTTACTATAGCCTTAAGGTAGTGTTTAACTGTTTTGTAAAGGTCTATATGATAGAAAAGACATTTGTATCACCAGAGCGCCCAAAAGCTGTTTGCTGGGCGAATTCTCCACAGAAATATATGCCAATATACTAATACTATACTAATGCATATGGCTAACGCTTAGTGATAAGAAGTTAGCTCAAGTGAAAGCACCAAAACAAACCAGGCCAACCCCCAATGCTGATGAATGAATAGCTTCTGGGCTGGGTTAAGACAAACTCCCCAGTCCCCTTTAAGATGGCTCAACTGTAAGGACTATCAACTGCAGACACAAGGGCATGAACGTGACCTTACCTACAGGACTGGAAAATTGGTTTTAGTTAATCAGCTACACCTCATTAATGCAAGGTTCATAGTAGGGATAAGTGATGAGATGTGATACTGATGTAAAAAAAACAACAACTGTACTTATTTATAGTTATTGTATCCAATACTATTGGTAAAGCTTTGGTGCACCCTCTAAAAAAATAACTACAAATTTCAGTCACATGAAATGCAAAATCAGGCATGTGGTATGGGGACATTAAACCTATTTTTTTATTGATTGAGACATTTTTTCCCACGCGCCTCGTAGTTTTCAGTTACGTTAACAACAATGCTTTGTGTATAAAAAATGTGAATTCAGGTTTAAGCTCGACCATGTGGCGTGTGCGACTGTGAGTGATTCTCATCAGCCCCAGGGCATTCAATGAAAACATTGCCAAGCTCACACTCCCTGTAAAGTAAACATTTACAACCCTTACACTTGAACCACTTAGGTCCAAGGCAGGGAAAATAAACGACTAATCAAATAGCTGCCATGGTAGTGCGTGGTATAGCACACACACACATAGCGATGCAAACAAGCATGCACACACGCATGGAAACACAGGCAAGCGTTTTAATAACTAATAGGAAGAAGGAGGAGTAAACCAACCAGTGCTACTCACACTTGCTACCAATGAGGCAGAATGCCATTATGTATTAACAATATTAACTTTCATCAAAAGACAGATTTCCTTTCTGGAACTCCTGAATCGCACAAGCTATTCATTCTGTGTTTTTGTCAAACACATAAGGCCTTTGAGGTGAACAAGTCTTATCTACAGTGAGGAATACCTCAAGTGAAGTTGTTTAGCCTACAAAAACATGAATTATCGTTAAACTCTATAGGCTCAATTAAAGCTCTTTCTAAAGGTCTTTCTTTATAAACCTGATCCTAGGATACAGGGAGAGAGTGTAGAAAACATCTGCCTTCCCCAGCAATGACAGAAGATGTTAATCTGACTTTAAACTTCAGAGCGGATATCTCAATAGCGGTCTCCCTGGGCTGTGAATTAGTGCTGCTGCGTTACCTCTCCATTGTTGTTAACTTCCTATAGGAATGCCTGCCAGGCTGTCCGCATAGCAACTGACACTGACTATTGTCAACGTCAAAACAGAGGAGGATGGACAGCAAGTTGTGTAGTAAGCACAGAGAATCAACCTGCTAATGAGAAAACACGACCTCCTTTGAAATGACTTTCCAGACCTCTTTGCATCGAGACAGTTTTGGTAGATGGACGCTAAATCCTCTCTACACACTACATTACTGACCATGTCCTTGTCCTGGCTCTCAGCAGGATATCCTGTCTGAGACCTGTTATCACTTGTATTCTTGAGAGAGCTGAAAAGACAAATAGGTTACTGCACGAGCGCGTTTCCCATATGGGTTTTAATTCAGGTCTGCTAGCAGCACCCGCCTTGTGAAGAGGAAAGAGAAGAGAGAAAAGTGAGCGAGACTAACAACTCAGGTGTTCGGCAGAGGACGATATGTGAATTGCAGTTTATTTGTGAAAAAAAACCCAGGTGGGAAAAAAGCTGCTGAAATGGAAGGATGGGCCATGCAGCGGATTAGTTTTTATTGAGTCTAACATTAGCAGGCGTGACCGTCGGGGAGGTTCACAGTGGTAACCGTCTTCTCTCCAGGGGGAACGGACCTCTATGTTCCTGTAACCTAAGACTGGGCCACGGACATTACGCCCTTTGTCATACACAGGATGAATACCCTGCTGGATGCCATGGCAACAGAACCCTTTGCCACAAGGAAGAGGGAGGGAAACAGGAGCTGGAGAGTCAAACAGGAGACGAGGCCTCTGTTGAGGCAAGTCAGGTACAGGGAGTCACAGCAGCTTCATAGAACCGGTCTGGAGCTTTACTGCTATGGCATTCATCACATCACTGAAATGAAGAAGTGGCACAGCGTCCACAGCTGGAGAGATCTGTACAATAAAAATTAACCTACATAAAGCATCCGCCATTTGCTCTTCCACCTAGAGCTAAAAACATCTACACACTGTCATGTTACGAGCTGGCCCTGTTGGAATAAACAGCTGCTTGTGGTTGAAAATAAAAGATGATTGAAATCATACCCCTTAGATCAGGGAGAAGATTGACAGAAAGATTCTCTCCTCTCTCCCCACTAAGATCCTCTTGGCTGCTGAGACTGATCAATACCACATGTACTCACATGGCTGTGTGGTTAGCTGGCTTCAGCGCACCGCATGAGTCCCATTTCATACATGATTGCATTACCCCCAGTTTCCTGGAGGGGAATATTTACACACTTTCTCACATACAGTGCCATACTACGTTCCTGCAGTGGCACTCAAAGTCTGATTATGCCATCCCAACAGCACAACTGACTTAAGACTAATTGTCTTATCACAGATAGTAGACACAAATAGTTTTATTCTCAAAGTACTGCCATCTGCCTGCAATCCTTTCTGGGAGGACTGTCAAAGTGAATTTTCAGTCCTGTGGCAACACAAACCCCAACACTGTTTCTACACAGCGTTTCTCTGACGAATTGGCATGTCCCCCCATGGGAGGGACAATATGTCATTCTAACGTTTGGCAGGTGAAGACTGGATGTACCTGTTAATCTGTAAAACTCTCCTTGGTAACAGAAACGCCTTTCCGCCTTTCCGTACTCTTTATGCAATCAGATTTATGAGGCAAGGCTTAGCTTTGATCACTAACACAGGCAGGCAGGCAGGCAGACACACACACACACACACAGAAACACACACAAAACACAGAATTAGCCTATAGGCTATGCTTGTATATCATTTTTCATCTTTATTTTAGGCGTTTAGCTGACATTTCTGACATTTTAGCTGACATTTAGCCTATAATGAGTGTAACAGTGGAAAAAGCTTTGGCTCCAAGATAACCATCATTACATGCAACCAATAGTATGTACTGCAAGAGTCAGAGCCACAGCACCCTGACAACATTCATGTGTTGAGAGGTAGAAGGGAGTTTTTGGGCACTGGCTGGTACATGCAGGTTTCAAAATGTCTGACATCTTCAGAAGTGATTCAACAGGAGACAAACCAGTTGCTTTGGCCCAAAAACTCCCTTGCTTCGGTGCTGCATAACCTCCTGCATAACCTATTATGATATATCACACTAACTGCCAGCGTTGAGGTTGTAAACATATGGAGGTATTGTAGCTGTATCACAGTAACGCCTTACAATAATGGTGTACATTTTGAATCCAGTCCTTGACCCTCCACCTCCATGCTATCACAGGTAAGATCTAATTGAAACACCAAGCTTCATCCCACAAGCCTTCACTCTGTGCCTCTCTGGAAACCTGGGTGAACACACACACACACACACACACACACACACACACACACACACACACACACACACACACAGGCAGACACATACAACACACACCCCTCGTTATCTCATCCTGCTATCATCTAATCTTTTAGGCTTCGGTAAGCAAACAGGCTAATCTTCTCTCTCCCTCATTAAGGACACACTGCATGGCATTCAACATGAACTCGTCTCCCACCTCGCCAAGGACGCGCTCCAGTGAATCCGCAGGCTATAAGTGAAAGATCGAAGGTGAGACAATGTCACACATTCACATTCACATTCAACGTTGAGTCACACCCTGACAGCCCTATTACCATTTTTCTTTGTTTTGGTCCTCTAGCCTCTGGATTAGCAGGCCTCCATGACACACCCTTCCCTTCCTGCATGTGTGTGTGTGTGTTGTGTGTGGCATCACACTTTAAAAGGCTTTTACAAGTTGTGTCTTTCACTATAGAACACACAGACGCGGGCCCTGCAGTAAAATGACCAATAAACCGAGTGAAAAGATCCCTTCACAGAGCAATCTAGCCCATACATCCCAACAGCCACACCTACTACAGTCTAACAACAACACTGCTACAGAGAGCTGCTACTGCTACCACACATCTAGTAGTAACAACATTATATTAAAACTTGTGCGACTTGTCTGTTGTTGGAGGTGTCATTAACACTGGGGCTCACATGTGGCCTATATGGATGGCAAGGCACTTTCAGCGTAAGCACCACCAAACACACACACACATTACTGCGCAATAAAAAGGAAACACTGAGCCACTGAGTAGACGACTTGATGATTTAACAGCTTTATTGATTTGCAACAATAAAAGCACCTTGGAGGCATTAGATAAATATTTAATCTGAAACTTTGACGCTTTACTATCTGTGTTTAAATATTAAGTGAAAGGTTTAGACTGTGCCCTTGTTGTAATCACTGCTCGAGGAAATGGGTTTGTTGGCAAGTGCTCTGAATGAGTTATATTTCTGCTAATTTAGCCATATTAGAAGGATATGTAGGATATGCTGTGTCTAAAAGTAGAGAGTTGTGACATGAAAATCACTACTCAGCAGAGGAACAGAAAAAAGGAAGAGAGAAAGGAGCTAATCAAACATTTAGTTTTTCATCAAAACCTTTCTAGATGTCTCTCTTATAATGTTGTTACTTAGTGAGGAGGACTCATGAGCTAAAACTTTGAACGATGAAGACAGACACAGGCCGGCTTTGTGTTGACTTGCATCACCATAGAAACCCTTACTGTGGGAGAGCCCAACGCCATGCAAGACAACACCAACGAATAGGGGGAAACAGCACAACAAGGCTCAAAATGTAGCAAGGGTGCCTACGTGTATGTGGTGTAATCCACCTACAGCCTAGAAACCATGCTTGCCATACAAACCCTATGACAATCAACACGGCTACCGTGTGGTTAACAAGCTGACATTCACACAGAGCCTAAACTACGCTCTTACATAGTTGATCACCTCAGATCTTTGGTCCAAATCCCTGGTGTTGTAATGATAACGTACCTGAGGACAGAATGAGAGCACCCTAAATTAAATAATGCTTCACCGTTCCATTCACAATAAGCGCTACTTGCAAAGAGATCTTGTTCGTATTGAGTCAGTAACAATTAAGTGACCTGACTCTAGACCGTGCATACAAAAACCCTGTTATCATGTTCATGGGAAGTAGGAAACACAGCTGACCAGGTGTTTGTTAAAGACCAGTAACAATGTGGAGGACAGGCCTGTATTTTCTACCACAGCCCCAAGAGCTCAGTGTAACATGATACTGATACTTCATGTGGTGCCAGCAGGAACTGAAAGGCAGGATACAAAGCTTAACTCCGGACACCAAGACCTAAGTAGCTCTGTAGCGAAGTAATTGACAAGGTTCTGGTGCGTGGCTCTCCAATACAGTCCTACAGGGCCAATGGACACAATAAAAAACAACAACAACCAAAAATCAACCCAAAAAAGTCATCATTAGTTTTTTCATGACAGCAAATCAAAATGATCCTTTATGGTATTTTTTCTTTTTTTGACTATAGGGGGTAAATAAGGTTGTGCAGACTGGCCACTGGGCTCAGAAGCTTTAGTTTCACAAGCATGTCTTCTCAAGGATGTTTAGAAGGTCCAGGTGTTCTCCGCACACTCCACCCAAGTGGCTTTCCCCCACTGACACCCCACCAACAAAAACACACACACACACACACACACACACACACACACACACACACACAATCCAGGAGAGTGAGCATGCTTCCCAGCAGTCCCACACCCCTTAATCAAGAGTGATGGCAGTCATTGGGCACAGATGAAACCCATTTCCTCCTGTTTAACCTAGCTTGAGCTGCACCAGATTCCTGGGTTTGTTATCCTAGCATATTCAACAGAGCTCCCGTCCGTGTCTGCCATTTGAACCATAGCTTTCTAATGCCCTACAACTGGTCAGCATGCTTGCTCTGTCCAAGCTCCTTGAAGATATTTTTTCATTCTCGTAATGCAATAACACGGCGCTTTGTTATCACAAAGCCGGTGTTAGCATACCACCACTTTTATCAATGCTAAGTAAAGCAAAGAAAACAACCTGCCAGGAAACTGAAGAGTAATAGTAATAGTAAATTTAATGTAATATTGTATCACCTCTGTGTCGACCCATTCGCCCGACCAGAGAGCGAATACAGATAAATCCCATGGGGGAAGTGCAAGAGGCTGCTGACAGGATGTAGAAGCTGAGGGATACAGAGGAACCTCCTCATCTGTTATTGTTGGCACCGCTCCACCGCTATGGGTGAGCTCAATATTTGGGTCAATAAAGGGGCTGGCTTGCCTGATTCACATTGGGGGTGAGCTTCCTGCTCAATGGGAAAGGATGTAGCTAACAAATGATGTGGCATGCACGCAGGCACGTATACACACACAGTCTCTTACACATGTACAGTCACAGTGAAGGGTCATGTTTGAGAGTGGAGGTCAAGGTTTCTTCATATCTGGGCCTGGTGATAAACAATCTGTTGCCAGCGCAGTATGACCAGGAAATAGCATGCAAGACACTTCAGATACCATGCAGACACACACACCTTTGGCCAAGGGACAATGAGATACAAAGAGATAATAAGATTGAAGCTTGTGTAATAAGACAGTAGCCTAATTACACTATGCCAATATCTTGTCACATAACAATTACTTTATGGGTAAACAGTAATATATTTAACCAATTTAATAGTTCCACTAGGTTGCACGTGAATCAAACAGACTGTTCCACTATCCACTTTTTACATTACAATTGAATTAAAATTGTTTATTTAGGCTAAATTAAAATGGTCTAGAAAACCTATAATGAAGTCGGCGGACAGATCCTACACAGCGCTGCGTCCCGGCAGCTTTGGTATACGGTTTCCTCCAAAAACATTCCACTGGTGTTTTTGTGAGACGTAAGAGATTGGACCTATGCTCCCATGACAGACTGACTCTTAGTAGCTTTCAACAAACAGAAGCATATATTTTCGGTTCAAATGTGTAACACCTGAACGTCATAATACTTGTGCCACGGAGAGCAATGTCTTTATCCTCTTGAACTTGAGAGCAGCCAGGCTGGTAGCTGCATCAGTAAGCAGAGTGAAGTAGTGACCCACTAATCAAACTATCTCTAACCAGAAATACAACCTCTATCGCCTTTTAATGAGGGAGTGAGTGAGTGAGTGAGTGAGTGAGTGAGTGAGTGAGTGAGTGTGTGTGTAGGTTCTTTAACAGTGAGGCTTCTTCTGTGCTTCTGTGTACAAGGGCTTCCTCAGTGGACACACAGCATGCACACCACCAGCAACCTGAACTGGCCTGAGAGTGAGGAAAACCTGGATATACTGCATTGATGTGGGCTGCTCTATTCGCCGTGCCAAAAAACCCCTCTGAAGCTTAGTGACCCCGAGGGGGCTAGTTAGCACAGAGGTTGTAACCTTTGACCTTTGCTGCTTAGTCAGGACAGGGTGGGCCGTTTAACCCCAGTACGGCCCGGCGAGGGAGTGTCATGGTTAATAAGCTAACATCTGGAAGAGTTATGACCATTAGCGGAGAGCTTTGAGACTCTGACAAAACACCCTCATGAAAGGAGACACCCCTTGTGTAAAAATATAACACTTTCAAGTAAAAGGTAAAGAGCAAAAATAAAACGCTCTGCGCCTGAGCTCAGGAAATGATCTCAGGAGTAAATGAAGCATTACAGGAATGCTTCACACCCTTACGGTATGGTGAGTTACATGAAACATACTATTTAAAAAGGAAACTTGGCCTAAAAAGTGCAGCATAGCGGTTGCCCGGGAATATACAGTAGGAGACCTTGTATCTTACAATGGCCAGAGAAGAGTTTTCCATGGGGAAAGCGAGAAGCCCATCCAGGGGATTCATTCATGTTCATGTTCAGAACCCCGTCTAGACCTTGAAGAGAAGGGCAGCTTTAGAGGTTGAGTGTCAGGAGGATACAGGACACCTCATTACACCACTGGCTGAGTCAGTATAAATGTTTTAACTTGTGGATCCATGCAGTAGAAACAACAAGAAGGCTGTAAATAATGCAGGGCCCGCTATCAGTCATTATGAAGCCTCTGGTTTCAACAGGACACCCTGGATGGTCCTCCCGTGAGAATCTCCTTTAAGCCTTTGCTGAAAGACTGATGATGAGGCAACGCCACCGGTCTCAGCAACACGGACGTTGACGATGGTGAAGAAAAGAAGCAAGAGAAACACCCTACAAACATTTGCGACTCGAAGCGGAGAGGTCAACCCAAGTACCAGCGCGGCCCATTCCCATAAGGATAACAACGAAGCCTGTTCATATTAACTCCTCACCCTGCTCTGTTTACCTCCCCCTAACCTCACCACAATCCCCTTCCTCCATCAACCCCCACCTCCCACAGACCTCCTCCTCCTCTGCGTATTCCTCTCTTCATAAGGGGCCCAGAGGTGGCTGGCGGGCCCGCAGAACACTCTGTCTTCACTCAGCCCATTAGCACTGATAACCAGAGCAGAAGAATGAGGGATGAGCATGATAAATCGCCGTGACCTACTCTCTTTGTCCGAACTCTGTCTCTCTCCGTCTCCCTCTAAATATCTAACACTGTTAACTACCTAAAAACCCACACATGGTTCATTTTAGCACAACACCCTAATCTGTTTCCCCTTCACTGAAAAAAAAACTAGCTCAAGTCAGTAAAGTCACTTTCCAAACATATTCTGACCTGAGGAAGGAAATTGGCCTGCTTTAAATTCACCGTGGCCCATAACTCATAACATTTCCAATTTCCAGCTGACATATTTATATCAGGACAATGTCAAGGCCTTTTTGTCCGATATCGAGCTATGAGTTTGTCTTCCACAGTCCTTCACTGGCCATGAAATGGAGGGACATTAATCCCGAGGGGCCGGGTAATAGAGAGCGGACGTGGTCGTCAGCCAGTTGAGCAGTGATTCACTGCTGACCAATTCTCAGCAAGAAAGGCAGTAAACCAAGCTGACAACCTGATTTCCATACAAATTGCCACGGTGTGAGGCGGCAAATTTGTTAGGGAGGAGAAGGAGGTGACTTGTCCACAGACATGCGTGCCTACAGGGTCCTGGTGTAAAGTGCACGTGTTTTCCCGGCAAGAGGCCGTGCCTGATGAGTCCATGGTGGTGTCAACGCCTGCCTTGCATTTGCCTATGAGCTCATGGTTTTTATGTATACCTTTGTGGTGATGCTGTGCATGGTAATATGCTCACCGTTGCCTTTGCCCCATATGGTGTTTGTTTGTGTGTGGTGGAGCATTTGTGCTGAGCCGAATCTCAGGGCCAGAAACATACTGTCTCACAGCAGGACGGCATGTCAGTCTCCACCTCCCCCTCACTCCACCCCCTCCCAGGTCTCCCCTTGTGTGGTCTTTTCCTCTCCCTCACATTCCTCTGTTGTACTTTCCTTCTCCTTGCACTGCTCAATCAAGCAGGGCTGACAGACTGATACTAAGTCAGCAGGTATAGACAGTGGCAAGGCATGCATCCAGGCAAAATAACATTGAGGCACAGACAGAGAGATAAATGGAAAGATAGACCAAGGAACAGACAGACAGCTGGACCAAATGGCAAGTCAGAGCTAATGTGTGTAGCTGGGATAGTGTTTCAATAAGCAGCTACCAAGAGGAACCTGCCACAGCCCAAGTATTGGTTCTGTCATTTGGAAATGAATGGTGTGTCTGTGTGTGTTGTGATACAGCAAAGCTAACCTGGTACACTCTTGCATCATGCAATTTCAGAATGTCATCTTGCAGTTTCATGGGATAATTGTGTATTTTTGACTGGGATGTGGTGCTTTGTAGCAGAAACACAAAATTATTTCAATGCTTCCCACATAACCATGTCCCTCAACTTGCTGTTAACGTACTGAAATTGAAATTCAGTAGCTGTTACGGGAGGCCAAAAAAGTGAACAACCTGTTGCTGTCTCTTAAGAATACTATGATTAGGTCTAAAATCCACTCAGGGCTGTTATTTTCTCCAGCAGCTGGGGGTGTCAGGCGTTTTCAGCCCATGAGATCATGCTATAGGAAGTTGTATAAAGCTTTCCATTCATTGTTTCTCTGTAGCTATATGCTGCTGCAAAACACAAACACATTTGAGAGAGGGATGGATGGATGGATGGGGATGGATGGGGTTAACAAACAAAGGTTTGTTAACAAGCTTTGGTAAACACAAAACTGTGTGAACAACAGAAGAGAGACTGATTGGTCATCCAAAACTCAAAACCACCAGACAGTGTTTGGGGGAAAGCCAGGGTGCTGGGATATCATCTCTCAGGCTGTGTGACAGGGCGTCATGCTCTCAGACGTTTTGACAGTACCAAACATATAACAGCATTGGTGTGGGCAGTTCTCCATCCTGTGGCATTGTGAATGGTTTCATCTTACAGCCTGTGACTATGCACTGCTCATTAGGCCCACTGCAACAAAATGTGGGACCAGAGGGTAAGGTGGAGCACAGAGGCCCCTTTAAGAATGGTGTCATTTTCTTGAATAGCGTCTTTTTTGCAAGAATCACAAAAAGCAACCACCTCAGAGAAAGAAAATGGAGCGACAGTTGTCATTGTTTGTTGTGTGAATCAGGATTATCCCATACACTCTGCAAACATATTACATTTACAAGAAATGCAGTGATTCATAAGGGACAGATAGCTGATCATAATTGTCAAAACCTGTTTTTAGTATTGAATTTCACACAAAAGAAAATTGACCTATTAACATCCATTATGACAGAATCTAGTTCACAGAGGGGGAAAACAGTAGAGGAGAGCTATTCACCCCAGGGGGAGCGTTTAACCCCACTGTCAGCTCTAATGTCCGACGTGTTTCAGGGTTTACTGCTTTAACACATTTCTCTCCGAGATGTAAAGTAAACAAAAGCTGTTCCTCGTGCGCCCCTACGAGAAATACCATTAATATCCCAATAGGAACTTGTGGGTGACCTTTTCATGGTACTTGATATGATACTATTCTTATAGTGACTTAAAGTGTTTCTGTATATAGAAGCTTCTAAAACGTATTAAAGGATTAGACTTCTTCTTCGTTATTTCTCTCTGGACTTCAGGAGCATGTTGAAAGGCAAATCACTTTCATATGACATCAATGTTAGCCTGCTGTATAAACGCACCGATGACGGTTAATTCACAGGACTGACGTTACATACCAACTGCTTTGATGACAAATCCTGTCGGCGACCTTAGAGCCCTGCGCATCCATGCCTCTCTCAGCACCTCCAAGTTGTTTGCGTTTCCTTGAACAAAAAGCACCAAATTTTCCATCCATCCCTGAAAGTACACTTCGGCTATAGCCTTAACGAGTCTTTTATTCCAAAAACTGCGCAGGTTTTGCGCTTTAAACTCCGCAAAAATCTCCTGGCCACTCGCGGTAGCGGCGGTGGTGTTGGATTTTCCTCCACCGGCGCGCAAACTCTCGTCGTCCTTGCCGAAGACCAAGGCAAGCGAAGCGGCGGAGAGCTGCACGACCCGCTGTTGGTGAGACATTTCTATCGGCTCGAGAAATGAGCAATCATGCTAGAAACAACGACTCACTACTTGAACACACACACCTCTCCCTCTGAAAAACACGAGAAAACGTTAGGATTTGCCACGCATTCCTGTACTGCCTGTCAGTGTCCTGCGGTGTGTGAGCCAGAGGCGCAGAGGACGTCTGACTGGTTTCTCTCGGCTTCCAGGGAAACCAGTGACGGTGTCAGAGAGGAGGAGGGCTCACCAGCCTGCCGGGACAGACAGGTACATCTTCCCCCTTTCTCACAGGTGACGTGTGTTGCTTGGCTTCTGCGGAACCTGGGAGACAGGTGCTGTTGTTTTTATTGATTTATTTGCTCAGTGCCTTGCTCAAGGACACTTCAGCAAGGAGGATGTCCTGTGGGCTCCTTTTGAGAGAAGGTCTCTCTAACCACTAGGCCACCCTGCCACCCCAAATACGCCTTGTAGAATAAAAGCAAAACACATTTTGATTTTGAATGTTAGGATATTTCTTATTTTGGAGATTTTGTGTTTTGTTTGTTGACCTGTTTTTTAAATGTTTAATATTTTTATTGACAGCTATTGGTTCAATTGTTTACCTCAGCCCACATCTCATCAAACAAAATATGTTATGTTGTAGAGATAAAATACAAGTCAAGTCAAGATAATAAGTATTATTAAATCCTGCAAAGTAGCCTGGAACCAAAGCACAAACCTTGTTCGGTGCTAATAAGCAATAAGGAAAGGTCTGGAATCAGACCAGCAACATGGATGCCTTGTAAAACACTTGGTTCCTGTTCAGGGATTTTTATGTAGATGACTCGTCATCAGAGGAGACTGTAGTTGATTGAGGTGCCAACAAAGCATGAAAGCAACCTTTGTTGAGGGATCAAATATTGATCCATATAAGAACCACTTATTTCCATTACTAGACTCCTCATGGCAAGATGCTTCCCTCACCTAAATCATTTAACGCAAAGATGCCTTAGGGCCAAACATTTTGTGTGGTAAACTTGAGAGAATAATGAGAATGATGAGAATAAAATGTACTCATTTGGATTATGTTAACATAAGAAAAACTTTATATATTACATTTCAGAGCAATGGCACAGTGAGAGAAAATGTTGGTTCAATCAAAGTTTGGGGGCGTTTGCTACAGCGAACATATTGCTGCTAAAATGAGAACCATTCCCCCCTGTGCCTTCAAAAGAGGCACCCCATTAGACCATGCTTTTACTGACGCTTTAACAGGCAGGCTCAGAAGCACAGACAGACAGACACCTCATATATCACAGTCTCAGAAAGCCCGTGGCTTTGGTTTCAGGAGCACTCAAGCCCTTGAGAGCCACCCTGCCTCAGTGTGGTATTAGGCCTGGTGCGGCAACAGGATATTGCACTTCCTCTGTACATGAAAAGAATACATCACCTTAGTCTACACAGGATGAATTACGTGCAGTCGCTCCCGGGGAAACAGAGTTGAGCGGGGAGAAGTTTCAAGGCAACAGCAAGGACTTGAATTGCAGAGATTCTGTGTGGTGTTATAGATTTGAAGGCTTTCAATAGAAAACATCGCTGGTTCAGAGCATATTTCAGCCATGCTCACATCTTTTAACCTGATTACCAAATTAGATTACCTTAATAAAGTTTTTGGCATCTTTATGTTTGTACATTTCTCAAATCATGGTATTACACAAAAAAATATGTTTAGCTCTGTTTGCATTTTGCAGAAATGTCCTTATTGTTTGATTCTGTGCACTTCCTGTAGATAAAGGTACATCTGAGTGGACAATGGGGCTTGACCTGCCCTCCCGAGTGGTATTTACAATCTAAGGGGTCTTTCTTCCAAATGTTTAGTCTGCTGGCGGAACTGATTATCACGAAGCAAAGTTCACCAAGTTACCATAATTATATGAAATACTGCACTCCAGCCCCTGATTTTCAATTAGCATACATCTGTCTCTCTCGCTCTCGGTGCATTGAAGCAATTTGAAGGTCGTATCAGGTGTCGCTCAAGGATGAATGACCATGATTTGACCATACTGTATATTTTAAATAAGTTAATGTCAGTGAACCACAATGTTGAACCAAATGTCTGAATTTCTACATACATGCCAAAACATCTGTTAGTGTTACAAGATCTTGGCTTATGGGACATATTCTGCCTAAAACACCCCCCTGAAGGCTTCCCCTATTCCTCCCCTGCCAGGAATAAATATGACCCAAATCATCCCTAAACCCCACCAGAATTCCTGCACAAGGCGGCTCCACTAGATACTGATATATAAATATATATATCTGTAAGCTCAATGTGCTCAGCATGAAAAAAAACTAATCTTGCAGAAGTCTTACAAGACATTTTGGAAGAATACAAATATTTAAAAAATCTCTTAGGGCTCAAAAACTGAAAAGCAGCTATGGTCATGATTACTGGCACCCTTATTGGCACCCTTTTCTAATACTTAGTTACACAACCTTTGGCATTGATGACTGCTTCCAAACATTTCTTGTAACCATAATAAGCTTCCAACCTGCTCCAGTTCTTCAGTGTTTGAAAGATTCCTTTCAGGTTTCACCAAAGTTTCTCAATGGGATTGAAATCAGGACTCGTCGCTGGCCACTCCAGAGCAGTCCAACATTTTCTCTTGAACCATTCCTGGGTGCTTCTGGTTGTGTGTTTTGGGTCATTGTCCTGCTGGAGGACCCATGACCTTCGACTGACACCCAGTTTTCTGATAGCAGGGCACAGATGAGTTGAATTACATTGCAAATGAGAATCCATTTCCTCCAACAAAATTGATTTGAATTGTTCTAAAGGGTTTTTATTTGTATTGTTTGATCACCTGCAGTTGTAAATCAATAGATGAACATGTGATGAATAGATGAACATGTTGTTTCAGTTTCAGAAGATCAATTTCAGAAGATGTATGAGGATATAGCCATCTAAGAGAATGAGATGAGACTATATAGACACCATAGAGCACGGTTGTATGTCGCATGTTTTAGATAATGGAGTTAAATAGAAATGCTCTATGTCACCACCACACCTCTTTACTCGTCTAAATCCTTTCAGCGGAGGTTTCTGAGCATTGCCTCTAATCTCATTACACCAGATGGAGAAAACTAGGCGACTAGACTCACGAAAAGCCACCGACAAACATCTAAGTGAAACTCAGCCAAGTGAGTTGAATTTGTAAAAGTGGATTCCTAAGCAGACAGTATATAAATAGTTAGATATGAAATCAAAGTTATTTCTTCTTTTGATCAAAATGTGTACCATTCCTTCATCAATCATGCTTGTTCTAAATGGGCTTTTTTCCCCCATGCATTTCATGAGTTCTGTATTTATGTGCATGAGAGAACATGTCAAAGCACCAGCCCTGGTACTCTGTTATTACAATTTCATTATTTCAGCACGCTGCCATTGCAGCCAAGATCAAAGGGGGAACAGGCTGGTTTGTGTTCAATCTCAACAGTGTGTATTGACATTTAAGACAGTAACAGATGCATGCTTGAGTGCTTTAGAGCAGAAATCAATGCGCTTCCTAACTCAAACCTGCAGGAGACGTTCATTTTACAGAGCGAACAGGCAGCCAGACAAGCATAATGAGACTGGCTTTGCCATAAAACTTGATTGCTTAAGTCAGAACTGTAATTGAGTCATCTTGTTTTAATAACTCTAGGACAGAGAAGGTATCCAACAAAGCACTTAGTTCCCAGAGGAGTAATGTTGCTTTCACGTGTTCAGCTTTTTCAAAGACATTTCTGCCTTATTCGATTATGCAACGGAGAGAGAGAGAAGAACCACAGTACAGGATACTGTACATCTATGCTATGGGGTGAGAAGGTGGTGAGTGAGCTGCAGGTTGGTTCCTTGTATATGTGTGTTTCCCTCTCTCACGCGCATACAGACACACACACACACACACACACACACACACACACACACACACACACACACACACACACAAAGGCCCTCTGGACATGTTGAAGATCACAGCCTTGTGAGAGATGTCTACAGCTGCACTTTGAGGCCGCGTGAGAGTGCGAGTCTACCCTTTCTTCCAGCAGCAGTGTGCATTGTGGGAGCCCCTTCCATATACACACTGCTGAGTTCACAGGTGCAACCAACTCCCATCAAACACCGACCTCCGTAAAGCCATAACAAGAAGCTGTTATGCTCAAGTAGCTCTCTGTGTTCCCATGTGATGTGTTTCTCCAAGCTCAGCTTGGTGGGTCAACACCCACTATACAGAAACAGAAGGCTGATTCAGACTCATAGATTTAATGATTATATAATATTTCCATATGTAAGCTCACTGGGAGCCAAGTAACATTCAACATTTTTATCATTTTTATCATGTTGGCATTTCTGCATTTTTGGATTGTACATGAAATAATGATAGGTAACATTAAGTCAGACAAAATCAAACCCACAGTACATGGCACACCCTCAATAATATTGCAATCATTTTGTAACAACATTTTCTTTGTTTGCAAGGATCCCATTTTCTAAATGCAACTGAAATCAGATGGCACTGACTGATTGGCCACCAAGATGAAGGCTTATTCTGGTCTGTATCCCCTGTCACCAAATTGACATCCAGACAGCCACACTAATTACATTCAACCGAGATCTGAATGGTCAGAGCTTTGAACTGAAGAAGCAGAGCCTGAAAGCTGTTATGGCAATGTGACATCAAAGAAATGCAGCACATGAGCTTCATTAGTGGAGCACACCGCCAGCAAAGGAAAAAAACTGCTTACTGTTATTGAGTCATAGGAGGACACATGAAATAACATATGGCCACGATCTTTGTAGTAACACACACAGATGCAGAGGTACACACATTAGAGACGCATGCACACACACGCACACACACACACACACACACACGCACACACGCACACACACAAAGAGGACACCCTTGTTAGGAGGAGTAGCCTCCCACTGTTCTCAGCGACCCCTGCTCCAAGCTGACCCAAAGCATGCAGGAAATGCCTCACAGTGACTTCCTGGCCTGTTTTAGAGCTTTGGGCCGGAAGGAGAGCTGAAGGACGAGGCAGAAGGAGGGAGAGGAGGTTTGTCAAAGACAGCAGCCACCAACTAGGCTGCAATATTTGGGTAATGCCTGTTCTTCATATGTTTAGTGTCTTATTAACCTGTTATCAAAGCATGTCATGAGAGAAACCAATTTGTACCATCCAACAGACGAAGGGACATCAGGTGTTTGTTCAAATGTTGTTAATAATTACGTTTAATCACAAGTCTGAGACAGTTAAACTGCAAATTGTAGCCCTATTGCGTTATCAGACAACCCACCCGGCAATTCAATATCACATCTGCAAAGCGGTGAGCAGCTGGGCTTTATTGTTCCAACTGGCCTGAATGGAAATGTTTCCTGAGTTTGCCACACAGATTGTTGCTCCATAGATGTTTTCACCCATGTATTCATGCGCCGCGTCAAAGCTAGCTGTGCAATTTCACAATGGAAATGTTTGTTTTTCCAAATTGCAAGCTCGCACTGGCAATCTTCGTTTCCCACTGTATGATTATCTCATTGAGTGACATGCTTTCCTTCAGGGCAGCATGCAGTGACAATTAGGGAAAATCAGCTTTCCTACCAAAGTGTAGCTGCTAAGCCAAGATGAATGCTATGCTTTGTGTAACTATTGTTAACCAACGAAATACGAAACGTGCTCCGAGTTGAAGTGAAGGGGTGTACAGTTGCACTAAGGAGGCCCCAGAAATGAATCCACCTGATTTTGCAAGCCCTATAAGTGTCCTATAACTCGTACCTACACGCTGTACTCGGGAGGGATACTATTAGCAGCAGACTTTTAATATTCTTCTGGTGTTCCTGCTCTTGGAGGGTCGTCTAGACGGCACAGAGGTGGGGCGTTCCTGCGTTCCCACTGGGAGACGCCCCAGAGGCATGTTGTCGAAAACAACCATGGAACTTTCTCACAGTGTAACCCAGTATTCCCAGGGAAAGGCCTTGAGAAAGGATCGTTTCCTCAACAACTGCACCACTTTGCTGTCCCGGGCCTGAGGAAGCAGGTTCCTGGAGCAGGCTACTCCAGCTGAACAGGGCCCCTCTCTTCCAGCGGGGGCCCAGGGTGTCGGGGAGACAAGAAGAGGCCGAGCAGAGCCGCTCAATGGAGCCTCTCATGTATCAATTACCTAAAGTATCAAACAGCACGTAAGAGGGCGGTTGGCCTTGTTTGTTTGACTTTGGTGGGCAGACGTCTTCTGGCAAAACTCAGAGGAGATGGGCTAAACCTCAGTTACCCCAGAGGATATGAAGGAAGCTGGCTCGTTTGTTATATGAATGACTTATCTCTAGTACAATCCATCGGTCAGGCAATTCAATTTGTGATTGCACAATAAAGCCAGACAGAATAAAATATTATACAGTCTCTGATGTGAGACAAGTCAAATGACACAAAAACCTACAGTTGGGGTTCAGTCGGAGTTCAGTCAGATTCAATTCGATTCTGAGGTTAAACTTTGTTTTTTTTTTGACATACAAAACCTAACATGGGTTTATAATACATTAGTGTGGCTGCATAGGGGTTCAGACCTGAATGTCTGTCCTATCCTGTGACCGTCACTAACAGGAATGTCAGCAAACAAAGCAGAGAGCAAACAAACAGTGACTCCAGACAGGTTATGAAAAGCTGACCCATCAGGACTCCGAAGGCTGTGTGTGAGGCTGCTTTGTCATGATAATTATAACTCTGAACTTTTGACATGCACAGAGGATGGTAGGAGTTAATGGGGGAAAGAGGTGCTGAGTGTGTGACAATTTGTGACGACTAGGGGGAGGAGAGAGGAACCAGGCAGAGATGGGTTTGACTCACATTGAATATAAGAAGAATGAGGACGGACTCACTTCCAGGATGTAATAGCCCAACATGCAGACCCAGCAGACCCTTACAATCAAACTGAAAGGGCCCTGACAGATCGCAACAGAGAGGACAAAGGGGAAAAGGAGTAGGAAACGCCTCAGAAGTGGAAAATAGAACACATGCACAGCCGCTAACACACGATAAACCAAGGACTGCACAGCGGCATTTCAGCTTTATTGTGTTAATGCATACTAGAGCCTGAGAGTGACTTGCAAGATACTTTTCTGACAATGAGACCAGTGTAACGTCATACCACATCTGCACATGCTTTCTAACCTCTATAACCCCGCCCGAGACTTCAGAAGCCTTATTTACATGAAAAGCGAGCATCAAGGGAGGGGGTGGTAATGGCAACGTGATCGGTTACTAAACCAAACTCCCTCTTCACTAACCTTGTCTGCCCCCACCCCTGAAAACATCGACCCCACATTGAAATGGGCTGATTGTCCACAGACTAGGCTGTGAGTTCAACTCTTACCCAAGCTCTTTGATACCGGGGGGTTAAAGAGGAGGGGCGGAGAAGGGCCACAAAGGCCTTCTGTTGCAGCACGGGAGTGGGGTTACCTGCGCTGCTCTCTGCGGTAGGGTCCAATTTCACACATCACATGTGCATGCGTACGCATTAAGCATGCACATACATGTGAACACACACGTATACGTGCACACACACACATGCGGTTGCTGCTGCTGGAGTTTGAAGGGTGCGCATATTGCACCTTGGGGAGAAATGGGGTTTGTGTGTCACCCATTCAGAGTGGGACATCAGGACAAAAGCAGTCACATAACCAAAGCACTGGGTGACAGAAAGTCATTGTTCAGCTGAGTGTTCCCTAGGAAGTGACATAGGCAGGCTGTTGAAAACTGCACAGAGATGCTTCCTGCTAAGTCAGAGGTTCCCAATGTTTTTTTTTAGTGTAACACAATATGAACAGAATCACTCTTGGTGGGAGCCGATCCAGTTCACAGCTGCAGCACCTACCTGAAGCCCTGGAGGAAGTCACTTTTTCAATGGGGAAATATGGCAATGGGGAAAACCCTGATTACCTCCAGTGGCAACTAATGGGATTCAAAGTTTGAAATTGGTGAAATGAACTGTGAATGTGAAATAAACCAACACAACATGTGAATTAGTGTGATCTCCTTGAAGCTTTCCTTGCATGATCTCTGTGCATCCTGTTACGTTTGGTGAGTTAACAATGTGGTGTTGCAGCACTGAAATAGCGGGGATGGAGACTGTCAGGCATTACGTTTGAGCAGCAAGGACCCAGGTATGTTCAGAAATGTCACACTCACTTCCCACTGACGTGACCTTGCAGGCGTGTGGAGTGTTTTATCTAACTCTGGGCAGGCTAGCATGTTGTTTTAACACAATACTATGGGCAGATTGGAAGACAAAAGTATTGATAATTCACTGGTTTGTCTGACAGGAACGGTGAGAGAGGAAACAAAAGCCAGTAACCAGCATTACATCAACAAGAGGAAAGCACACTCAGACATAAAGGCCTTTAAATGTTTCAAAGACATGTCTCAGCCAACAATAGCTTCAAAGGTGGATGATCTACAAGTAGCTGAGAGGCAGGACCCTCCCCGTTCCACTGTTGAGTTTGTTCCCTTACCCAAGACAATATAGCAGATCATTAATACTCCTTGTCCAAACTAGAGAGATACTATTTCTTACGAATGGCATAAAGTAACCACTGCTCTGATGTCAGATTCATTATGTTCTCCTTCATGTTAGAGTCCTTAGATGTATGCCTTCAGGAAACCTCAGTGCGCTTAAGATGGCACCTGTCTGGTTATATGCCATTACTTGTTCCACAAGGCAAGGCATCGAAGTGTTAATGTCTCATCTGAGTCAACTAAATAAGACTGAAGAGCTGAATAGAGAATGACAGCCACTATTAAAACAAAACTCAAGTGTGGCTCATACAAAGACTGACTAGAGAATTGTCTGAGCCCGATTTTCTTTTTTTCCAGCCAATTAATCGCTCTCTGAATGAAAAACAGAAGAGTGGGGCTTTCTCAGGTGGTGACAGATGATACTCATACTCAACTGGTTTGTTACAATGTAGACAAGTGTTTTTTATACCTTCTGTAATTCTGGATACACTGCTGCTGCCCCCTGCTGCCGAGTAGTCAGCATTACAATCACAATCACCCACTTGTTGATGTTTACTTAAAAGAAGGGACGCATGGAAATGCATTACTAATCATACAAACTATACCAGAAATAAAGAGAGATGCAGAAAGACATTATTCGTGTTAAAATGAACCACTTTAATTTTGCTCAAGACATCCATAGTACATTGTCAATAGAAAAATAAAATTGGCTGCTTTGGCGCACACTTGAATTAAATTTTGGCTCTTTTCCAGAACAACCCAAAACTAAAAGCACAGAATTCAGAAATGACCTTCAAAAATGTTATTTGCAGCAAAGATTCCTTCAGTATCAGACATTCAGCTTATCGTTTGGTTCACACGTTGGTTCCCTTTTCAACAAACAGAAGACAAATACTCCTAATCTAACAGTGAAATTTGAACCTCATGACTGGCGGTGGAGCAGTCATGATGCAGCCGAGAGGAGCCAGCAGCAAAGGTTCACACGAGGTTGAGGTTTATCACAGGAAGAATCATGCATCACCGTGTGTTTTAAAAGAGAACGGAAGCCAGTGAAATCAGCCAAATAGTGGAACTACAAACTTAATGTGTTTATTGAACAGAGGATGGGGATGAGAAACACGTTGACAAAGGAATTCTGTCTGACCACCAGCTGAAACCCCCTCCCGCCGTTTGCCACCCAAAATTAGTTGCATTTCTTTTAAATATACTTTTGATCAATTCTCTTGCACATAAATAGCATCATTATTGCTAATTAGAAAGAAAAAAAAATCTTAAATCTTAATAACTCACATACTGGCATAAATCTACATGGTATTTTGATGGCCATAACGACAGCGCAAAGCAATGGAAAAAGTACTTGTTAGCAACTGAAGTTATGAAAAACTATGAAAATAAGCTTTTGAATGCTTGAATCGTCATAGCTAAAACTGTCTAGGTAACAAAACTAATTCCTTGAAACAAATCTTTATGTATACAGAAATTGAGGTCAAATGAACACAAAAGGAACTAAATCAATGAATAAATCTATACATGTCCTTGGGAAACAACAATGGGTCCAAATAATAAAAATAAAAAAAGTCAAATTATACTTGTTTAGTGCATATTTACAGGTTTTTAAGAGAATGTCACAGATTAGATTAATTTAACGGTGTCACTCATTCATCAGCACCATTCATCTGAGACGGCAGAGTTTGAATGGCAGCCAAAGTATCAGCAGGGTCCTCCTCCTCTTGATCCTAGGAGGGCAAGAAAGAACGATCAGTGAATTTGAACCGATCTAATGGAATTAAAAACCCCAAAACGCTGCTGAAACAGCTTTTCGGCTCATTTCGAAGCCTTCTCACCCTTTTCAGGACTGTCAGCAGTTCTTTGACGGTGGTACAGAGGGTGTTGGCAGTCGTGTGGAGGTGTTTATGGTAGCTGGTCTTCTGCTGCTCTGTGTCCTTAAGAGTATCCTCAGTTTGGTTCAGGGTGTTCTTCACCTCCTCCAGCTCCCTGGACAGGGTCTTGTTGGTCTGCTCCAACTGGACCATCAGCTTAGCATTATCGTCTGGAACAAGGCCACAACACAAGGTTAGATGGATGATTAAAGTCAAGGGAAGTCTGATGATACCCATTTTCCCCCATGGCGTCGTGGGACTCAAGACCCTTCACTCTTCTATACTAGTGCGCCATCTAACTTCACTGTTAACAGCACTTATTTTTTAGAAATCATGTCTGATGTTTGAGAAGTATTGACTTAATAAAATGAAGAAATTGTTTTATTGTGAAAATATCACCATAACTACAAATCGTCACACCTTAGCTGCAAATTTCATACCAATTATTTTATAATTGTGTTAATGTAACTTACAGGAGTAAACCACCAAGAACAATAAATCTGATTTTCACACAACTCCCACAATCCTCTTCTTGGTTTCAAAATAATCTTTGACTGATCATTTTTTTGTTTTTCAGATGTATACTATTGGAAATCTGATCTACCAAAAGCCAGAACTTTCTAGTCATGATTCACAACCTTGTCTGACAGGTTTTGGCTGATATTTACACTTTTACAACACATTTTGAAATAACCTTTAGCTTGCGAGCTGTATCACGCACAACCATGGTGCACTGTGGGATTGTGCAGAATGTAAACTAGTTTCTTTGTTCCATTCAGCGTCAACAGTCAAAATCAGTACTGCTGGATCATATTCTAGACTCTGGTGTATGCAGCAGCACCATTGGTCTGATAGCAGTGTGCCAGTCCACTCCGCAACAGCAATCATGTAAGAGAATGCCATATAAAGAGAGACTGGGCTCTTCTGTAGCAAAGCTCAAATTGAGTCAGATCACTGTCCTGGTGGACGACTGACACAGAGTGTAGCTTGCAAGTCAGGCAGTCCAAATGACAAAACATTTCAATAGACAATATTCAACAGGATACAAAAATCGCACCCATTTTGGCGTCCTGCACAATGAGCTTCTGTTCAATCTCCTCTCTTGCTTTCTCACTCTTGTCCAGCTTCTGCATCATGCTGCCTACGTCCACCATGGCTCCGTTGTACACGATCAGATTGCCAGACTCACTGGCTTCTGACTGTGCACAAGCTTTTGGGGCTGAAAGCAGTCCTCGGTTACCTGAGAGAAAGATTATTCAAAAATGAGTTGGCTAAACCAGCCCAGCCTTCAGTGTACTTTCATTGCAGTAACATTAATCGACAGAAACATGCTCAAATATAAGAAGCCATGTTAGCTCACCTAGCAGGTTGTCTAGCTGGGCATCATTAAAGGAAGGAATGGCCTCATCTTTTCCCCGGTCTGTCAGTTTACGGTAGTGACAAGACTCTCTGATCACTGGTTTGTTCAACAGCTTCTTTATCTGGAAACAGCAGAAATCAACATGATAGGAAATCAACATGAGTGAGACAGAATGAACATTAAAAACCTAATTCACAAACATCTCACAAGAAAACAGAGGAAAAAGTGACCGTAACAAATTGAACCCCCACACCTACTCACAACAAGAGAACTGAATCTACAGTAGCAGCGGCTCAGTGATATGAGAGAGTGTGTGTACCTGAGCACGAGACAGGTGCAGGCCCAGTGTGTACATGATCTCCTCTAGGTCTCTCTCCATCAAATAGCCACAGTGGCTCTGGTCAAAGTAGACAAACGCCATCAGCAGCTCCTTGTTGTGTGTGACCATCTGCTTCTTCTTCTCCTCCTGGGAGGACACAAACAACAGCAGAGTTCAGACTCTACACCAAGTCAATGTCTATATATAACGTTCGATAACGAAAACAAAACCAACCTTGTCTTTAGAGGATCTCTCTTTTGACGACTTGGGGTCATCTTTGCGGTCGCCTTTCCTGTCTCTGTCATTAGAGTCGTCATCATACTTATCTGAGAAACAGAAATAAATTGAGATCTGAGATGAGGGACAGAGGCTGAACATCGACCGATTTCTAACAGTGGTCTGTAGTAGTATGTAATACATTCACATTAACTCAGAAGTAAATGATCCCCGATGATCTCAATACATTGTTTTACCATTCCATCACTTGCAACATAAAGTAAAACAAAGCTATGTTTTTCCCCACCCGAGGTCTCAGATACTGTGAAAAGATTTTTCATCACGTGTTCAGCGTGGTGCATGGTTTCTCATCATGGACCAAATCAATTTGTGCGAAACTCCAGAATAAATTCCAGAAAAAAAGAAAAGAAAAAAGTAAGCAGTACCTTCATCGTCTTCATCATCTCCATCTTCTGCCTCCATAGGGTCATATTCTTCTGCATTCGCCGTGCTGCCCTCATCCTCGTTCTCCTCTTCATCACGAGACTCATCCTTCTTCAGAACCTTTTCATCGTCCTGGTGAAGAACAACATATCATACACTGCCATGAAGGAACACATTCGGGTTTATGCAGCAGCACCATTGGTCTGATAGCAGTGTGCCAGTCCACTCCACAACAGCAATCAAGTAAGAGAATGCCATATAAAGAGAGACTGGGCTCTTCTGTAGCAAAGCTCAAATTGAGTCAGATCACTGTCCTGATGGACGACTGACACAGAGTGTAGCTTGCAAGTCAGGCAGTCCAAATGACAAAACATTTCAATAGACAATATTCAACAGGATACAAAAATCGCACCCATTTCGGCGTTCTGCACAATGAGCTTCTGTTCAATCTCCTCTCTTGCTTTGCTTTTACAATTTGTAGAGGAAATAAGGGCAGTAAAGAGAAAAGCAGGTCTATTTAAGACACTTACCTTCTTCTTGTCCTCTTCTTCTTTGGCCTTCTTTACCACCGGTTCTTCATTCTCCTCTTTTTCTTTCTTTATTTCTCGCTTGTCAGCCTCCTTCTTTTCTACGTCTTTCTTGGCCTTCTTCTCCTTTTCCTTCTTCTCATCCTTGGCAGGAAGAGCAGCAAGGGCTTTATATATCCGATAGCCAAAGTCTCTCTGTAACATTTCGTTGAACAGCTCAGCAAACAGGGAAACCTGGAGAGACAGAGGGGGGACAGTGTAAAGGCAACGTGAGATACAAAACAGATGCTGAGTCAACACAAACAGAACTAATACTTTTGCGTTGACACTTCATTCATCTATTATCATCCATCTTAATATTGTCACCTCAAAGGAGTGCTCCTTGTTGTCCTCCAGCCTGTAGTCCAGCAGCACACTCAGGGACATGACACTGCAGTCAAACTTGCCGTTCTTGGCTGCCCAGTTGGGGTGTACGAGGATAGTGGGCTCATCAGGGAGGATGTAGCGCCTCTCTCGCCGCTGGCGCTCCAGCTCCTCCTGCCTCTTTCTCTCCTCCTCCTACAAGAGACAAACACACCAATCAGAATCAGAAAACAGTGGATGGCAGCTGTCAGTCCAAAATTCAAGCCAAACAGCTGAAAACATAACAGCATCAAACAGTCCACCACATCCTGAACTGAATCCAAGTCCACTTAAACTGGTTAACAAAACTGGTGTCAGGAGTGAAATGAACAATTTTGGTTCTAGGGCCAAGAAAGATGGACTCCCAACCCACCTATCAAAACCCATGTGCAAAAGCTGCCACAAAACTGTCCCAAGTCAAGTATGGAAAACACAAGTAACTTTGCAAAGTGTTTATTTGCCGTGGTATCATAATAGCATAGCATCTTTAAATATTGAACATGGTACTGGTATCAAAGTTAAAGTCATGGTCATTTATATAACTAAGCCGTTTGTACCTCCCGGTCTTCCTCTGTGCGAGGTGGTTCCTCCTCTTCAGCAGCTTTGCTCTCTGGTTTCTCTGGCTCCTTGGCCTCCTCCACCTGCTCCTCCACCTTCAGCTGCTTGGTGAGGCGGGCTATCAGCTGTGACTTTAACCCCTTAGAGCTCAGAGATCGACAATCCAGCTCCTTGCGTAGGTCATTCACCTAAAAAAGGCGAGAAAAGGGGGACATGGAATGAGGTTATGCTAGTTAAAAGCCATTTACTAGGACCCTGGATTAAAAAAGGGACAAAAGTCAATCAATGCTCATCTAAGCAACAAAGACTTTGGGACCACAATGCTAATTTTCTTGATTATGGGACAAAAGAAACATTTCCTACATTTTGCATGAGTCATTTTGCTTAACATTCCCAAGACTTCTCCAGGTTTTCTATGACCTTGGGAACTGTGAATATAGTAATACTTCTACTGAGGTCTCAGCTGTATCAATGCTAAAAACCTGAATGCTGAACCTTACCTTCATTGACTTGGGATCAAGCTTAGCCCAGTGAGTGGGAGTAGTAACCTCCTTCAATTCATCTTCATCCTTCTCCTCTTCCTCCTTGAAAGGGAATTATTGAGATAGAGATAGACAGAGAGAAGGAAAGAGGTGGGACAGCAAACAATCAGCACACCACTGGCCTCGTTGAACTTGTGAAAACAAAGCTGATCCGTGCAAGAAGCAAGGTCACATCTGTCTTTCATAGTCTCGTCCTAGTGAGCTCAACTGTGTTAAAGTCCACTGCTACTGAAGGGTACACAGGGAAGCTCTCTAGCTCTTATTAAAACCCACGAATGGCCCCCAGCGGCCAATCAATCAATCTGTGGAACACAAAAAAGGTAAAAATCAATGACAGGTGTGTCCAAAAGGTGTGTAGGTACATCAGGTGAACTGAAGCTGGTCTCCAAATGGAGTGTGGATAGGGTGGCCCTAGCATGGTCTATGACTGGGGTATTGGGTCTTGCCATTTATGGGTTTTATAGACCTATGTCACATAGAAGCCATCTGTCCTTCTGTCCAACCAACTGCCCTGGAAAAACCAAGTTCTATATATAGTCCAAACCAGAATATAGAATCCAACAACAAGAACAGACAAGAAACAGGACTTAAGGGAGGTTCTCTTTTCAAAGTCAGATGATATCAAACTGATGTGAAAGATCATATAAAAAACACATTTCTAGAACAAACACATTATGTTCATGCAACTGACTCTGCAGATTCCAGCAAAGTGTTAAAAATCACCACTGGTTCCAAGTTGAGAAATTACGCAATTTGAGCCAATTCTTGAACCCAGTTGCAAGTAAACCAATTAAAATCAAGTTACATTTGGTTAATAGTAATAATGCACAACCAAATGCCAGGATTAACATGAATGATTGGATCCAGATTAGCACCCAGTTATGTGCCGTTTAAGCAGCTGGAAGCTGTTTTATCAGTTGCATTGGTGTCTTTACAATACAACCTAGTCTCACTCCTTCCACTGTATGTGTCTGCTGGATATGAGGGAAGGTGGGGGTGCAGATGGAAGGATGGAGGAATTTGAGGAGAGGAGAAGGGGAAAGGTGGAGGAGTAAACAGAAGAAGCCTAAGGGGGGCTCTGGTGGTACAATATTCTGCCTGTGTCTGTGTCTGTCATTGTGGTGGCGTGTGCTCTGTGTTTAATGTGTATCTGGGGTTTGTTTTTGTAATTCCTGTGCCTTCCTGTGAGAAGCGGAAATGAGAAGAGAGGGATTAGCGGTTCAGTGCCTGTTCTCCATCCGCCTCCTTTCGCTCGGCCGACAGCTTCTCAGCCAGCTGCTCCCGGAGTCGCCGCGACAGCCCCTCCCACTCTGAGCGGGTAGGAAGACAATGCCAAACATCCGGGAGAAACAAAACCACTGTCTCCACATGTGCAGGGACTGTCCGCCCCTTGTGTGTCTCCTCCGGCCGATGATAGCGAATCTCTGCAAAACGATACCTGTCGCAAAGGAAGAAGGCGCATTGGAAAGAAACATTCTCGTCAGGACACAGAAAAAAGGCAAGCCTAGTTAGGGCAAGCCTCCTGTTCCCACATACAGCTACTCCCACCCGAGGTCACTGAATGACCACACACACACACACACACCCCCCATCATTACAGTGACCTTCCCCTCCCACGACACAGTTTAAACATATGGACTCAGTCTGCGGCTCTCCAACAGTTGTCACAGGTTACAGCAGCCATTTCGAGAAAGTTGACAGACAATCACATAGAATAAGTCATACCCCCAAATTCCCCCGTCAGCCAATTATAGGTTGGTATTCTGTATTTAACCTAGAATACCACTTACACACCATACTACAGAAGGGTTGTGAGAAAAGAGACAGAATCAACAGGACACAGTGAAAGCAAGTTAAATATGTAAGATATTTAACAGAGACCATAGAAAAATCAAACAACAAAGTAATGGTGGTGTCTTCAGGTCCAGGTTACTGCTCATCCAGCCAGAGTCAATGCATTCGTTCTTTCACCACAACCACATATGTGTGTGTATATAAATATATATATGTATGTATATGAGAGAGAGGAGAGAGGTAGAATGAGAGAGAGGGAGGGAGAGGCACAGGATGACAGCACACAAAGACCAAAAGGGACATTTCAGAACAACAAAATAATTAAAGTAGCAAATTAAAAACAGAACAATAATCATTGATATAAATGAAATGCAACAAAAAAAGCCACCCAACACGTCCAAGGTGAGATTTAGTGCCACGGTAGTAAAACCTTGCAGCATATTGCAGCTTCTTGATTTGGGCTTTTAGTACCACAGGGGTTAATCAGTTTAAGCAGAAACATAATCTAAAGAGAAAAATGAGAAGTGGTGATGAGAGGAATAGCACTCACCACTGAGTGCACAGACTCAGGTCTATGCCTGTGAGTGCCTTGCAACAGCGTATGGCTGTCTTTATAAGGACTGACGGGTCCTTCTCTGGGTCAGCTCCATCCAGAGAGGGAGACCAGTGACCACCGATGGCCATGGCCTCATCTTTTCCTCTCATTCCCACCAAAAACTGCAGGAGAGAGACAGGCAGAAGATACAAAGGAGAGTAATGGGAATAAATGGAAATGGTGGCATAGATAAAGGGAGAGGATGGGGAAAGCAAGAAGAGAGAGAAAATTAGTCAGGGGCAAGTAAAAATAAACATGCCTTAGCCAATCTACAATAAAGAGACGTAAGGAGGAAAACACCCCTGTGATTTACACAGGAGAGCCAACATCAGTTGGGTTTCTTTTTCTGAGTATTCAGCAATGGAATAGGAATATTACATGACCGTCAGCTCTGCTGGAAAAAGCTGTGCCACATCACTGTGCCTCAACTGCATTACTTGTATGTACAGTGTGTGCATGGTGAGTGAGTGGTGTACCTTAATGAGTCTAGCAGGGTGTTGGAAGGAGTCTCTCATTTCTTGGGGGTCTTCTGCCAGAGCACAGGACTTATGATAGAGCTCTTCTATACTGGGGTTAGCCAGTAGCATCACCTAAAACATGGAGGATAGAGATGGGCATCAACTGAATGGTAACAGCTTAGATTGCTAGCAGATGATAATCACAATCAATTGATTATGAATTTTCTCTGCATTTACATTCTTCTTGCTATGGGGGTTGAGTTCCCAACTGTGGGGGACTACCACAGCTAAATGAATGTCAAGGAAATGTGCTACCGGCATATATCCTCGACAAACTTACCTTGGCACTGTAGGTGTGATTGGCATCAGGTGGGTCCAGCACAGCGGTGTTCTTAACCAGGGGATCCACCTCCTTGTGCAAGATGTGGAAATTACAGTAGTTACCAAACTGGAAGGGGCGTATCAGTGGGAAGGCATCCACCCAGGTGAAGACAGCGTCAAAGAAGTCACTGGGGATGTACAGACTCTGGTAGCGCCTCCTCAGCTCCATCATGTCACAGTTTGAGCTAAACAACACAAAGTACACAGTCACTACCTCAGTGCATCATCCTAGACATGTTGTTGAGCATCAAAACAGACAGCCATATAACACCTGTACCCTACAAACACTACTCCCATCAAACACTAAGGTTCTACCCACCCGTCCAGGCTAAACTTGGAGAACTGGACAGTGTAGCGGGGAACGATCCTGCGAGGCCGTCGGGGCGAGCGGTCACGCCTCGGTGAACGGTCCCTGGAACGTTTGCGTGTGGGCGAGCGCTCTCTTGACCGCCTGCGTTCACGGTCTCTCTCACGGCTAAAGAATTTGGTAAAAGAATGGATAATTAACACTGGAAATCATTTTATACCAGAATAAGCTACATGCATAGTCCAGTATAATTTGGACCACTCTGAACACACATCAGATTATCTCAGAAGATCTATCACTTCCTGACCTGCGCTCCTCTTTAGTCCTTAGGATGAGCTCAGGGCCTCGATCGTTGCGATTGGGGAAGCGAGGTGGAGGCTCAATGCGTCGGACGGGCTGAGGCTGAGGAATCATCCTCACGGGGGGCTGGAGCAGACCCCCAGGAAACACATCTACATACAAAAGGACATAATACAAAACAATCGCTAAGTCAACCACTTGACACGCCACAAATGCAGACTTGATTTTGTAATAGTCCTCACATCTAATGCCAAGTCATCCCGCTGAAAGTCTTTACCTTTGGGTGGAGGCTGTGACAGCAGGGGCTGGGGAGGGTTCTGGAGGAGTGGGGCCAGAGAGGCAGCAGAGAGCTGGGCCTGCAGTAGGGAGGGAGGGGGGCCCTGCGCTGGAACACTAAAGGTGGTGGGGGGAGGCAGGGACTGCATCATGGTGGGGGCTTGCTTCATCATAGGAGGTTGAGGCTGACTCTAGAGGGACAAAGAAAGAGAAAAAAGATGGTAAATGTAAGCTCAAAAACTGTACAATAGCAGATGTGAATCAGATGATTCCTTAACGTGCTAATGTCTGAACAACAAATAAGATGTCAAAAACAGAACGCAGCTTCCCTGTGTACCTATGACATGGAACTGTACAAAACCTCAATTTGCAATACTGGCTGCTTGAGAGAAAGAAGATGAGAAAATGTTTGAATGTCTGCTTGAGTGAGAGAGAAGTTTTATCAAAAGGTGTCCCGATATGCTGTCCTAATCAAAGAATAGCCAGTGCCCACTACCAAGGGTCGTATTCATTAACTCAGCGAAGAAATTGGCTACAATAGCAAACCAAAAGCAAGCAAAAACGGCAATTAAAAATAGATGTGACATGGGTTAGAGTTCACCATAAGTAGGTTAAGAGAGAGAAGCGGGAAACAAAGAGAAAATGTGTGTGAGGGCCAGGGCAAGGGGGATTACATTTTGTCGGTTGTCCACAGCAGAGTGCATGTCCGAGTAGCGCAGCTGCATCCCTGGCTCACTGTAAAAGCTGCCCATCTGTGGGGGAGGTTGAGGTAAAGGCTGAGGCTGCTGCTGATGCTAGGAGGGATTGAGAACACAACAGTCAGCTACATCAACACACACACAGGGATAACATCCAATGTGAAAACACACCCACCCATCACTTAAATACAGCAGGACTCCTGAGCAAACTAGGACAGGTAAATTGCCCAATATTATATCTTACACTGTGGATCCCACTTGGGGATATCCAAAAATCAGGTAGACATGATAGTGTGATTTGCACCACATAGCAAAGCAAATCTGCAATTGCTCTACTGTTTACTCTGTGATTAAGTTTGACCAAAGCCTAAAATAGCTTGAAGCCAAATGACACACAAGGTAGAAAGTAACCCGACTAGAGTTTCAAAAGCTGAAAAGATGTAGTGACGTGACAGTGTTTCCTCTAGTTTTTTAAAACTTTCCATGTCTAAAAAAAATAAACAGTAAACAGCTGTCATTTGAATACTCATATCACTATATGTGGATTCATTAAACTAGAATTGCTTCATAAACAATACAGCCAGACAAGGAAAGTGTCTTTGCAGTTTTCAGCAGCAGCAGAGGGGCGATTTTAAAACTATATAGAGGAAACACTGAAATTGCATTGACTGTGGTTATAGCACTACCAAAGGTCTTGAATAAGAACAATAAGAGCAGATATTTGTATTTTACATGCTCAACAATGTTTTCCCTGTGTCGAGGGAGTGTTCTCACCGACTGGTTGGCTAGCTGAGGTAAGGTCTGGATGCGCTGGGCATTCCACTTGAAGGGCATGTTGGGGTTGTACACGGCTTCCACTAGGACTCTGTCGCCCACCTGAGGAGTCTTCCCCTTCACAGCACTAACAAGACACAAACAAATCTTCAGACATTAGGCAAAAGGTCTAATTTGTGCTGTTATTTCAGTGCAGATTCATAACATCACTTCTTTATGTTTTTTGTTCCAACATCACTCACTGTACGTAATTTGTATGAGTGGCATTACGACACACCTAGCTAAAGCTAAGCATATCAGCTCACTAGTAAAGACATTAAAAAGTCTCAATCTAACAGAGAGACTCTGATACAATGATAGGCCTGGCATTTCCTCTCCTCTGCAGTTCTCACAGCATGTCTGTTCTTGCATTTTTAAAGATGTTTCTTCTGTTGCCCTTTCCAAAACACTTCAAACAACATTGGAAGGGATACATACTGAACTGAGATCTCCATTCCATTCTGTATCAAAAATTATTTTAACTGTGTGACAGCCTGCATTAAGCAAGTTGAAAAACACAAGAATTTGAGATGCTTATCTTTGTGCATATAGCATATATAAGACCACAAAATAATTTGTACCATGAGACTCAAAGTTTGTATCCAAGTAATGAGGTCTCTGAAATAGGCTGGCACGTGTCCACATATGTAATTTATAGCAATAGATCGATCATCCTCAAGAAACACCCATCTTGAAAGGAAATACTAGGAGCACATGGTCTGGGAGAAATAAACGACCATCCTCTCTCTCACCTTAGCTGAAAGAAGACATCTTCATCCACAAAACCAAATGTGTCATGCAGTTTGTTGACGACACCCGTGAAGACTCGCTGCTTCTGAGGCTGCGTCTGCTGTTGGTGGCTGGAGCGTGGTGTTGGGTAGGACACAGTAATCTGGGCCGTCTGCTGGGGGTTGGACATGCTCAGACTGGTGGGCAAAGCGACGGGGGGCTGAGGAGAGGGAACCGAGTGAAGGAACAGGCTTGGAGATTAGGATTTTCTCAATGTCGATTCAACTGAGGCTTTCACAATGACAGTAGACGTGGCAGATTAAGATGTGTTTTTGCTCATTACCTGAGAAAGAAGAGCCTGCTGAGGCTGTGGAAGCTGTGAAGAGAGAAGGAGAATAGTAAATACAGAGAGTTAACATTTCATGGATTGAGATTTGATATCTGTCCACATTACAACGCCACACATTGTGCCATCTTACGATTCATTATAACCCCTACAAGTCTGTTCAATGATGATGTTGCTAGTGGAAACATGATCTACACATGTACATACACATAGTGTGATTAGTGCAATCATGTCGAATGGCCCTTACAACACATTGAGATGATCTGTCTCAAGGGAAAACTTCTAAATTAATAATTATAAGATGGGGACCAAACATTGGAGAGGGACTCCAGCACTTACAGGTCTAAAATGAATCTCATTTTAAAGAGTGGAAGGGGATTGGAGTGGAAAGGAAACATCAAAATCAAAGCATAGGACATTTTCAGTGCTATGAGCTGACTTATGCTCTGGAATCATGCCAAATCTTCTATTTTGCTGACCCACCACAAATTGCTTGAAGCCAAGGCACAGATCTAAGGACCCACCACTGTAGCACAAAAAAAAAGAAATCCTGCACACTCAGGTTTCATTTCAATATACAGGACATGTAAATAATTTAGGATACAAATAATTATTTTGTGGCAAAGTATACATGTGTACTTCATTGTTACCAATCAGCAGTTTAAATGAGTCCATCTTGCCGCCTGCTACATCTTAACAGTTGTGAGTTCAACTGGGCTCACAGGACATGTGACGACCAAAGCTAAAACTTGCTCGCCTTGCGCTCTCTAGTGTTCAAACAACGCAAAAGAGAAGAGACCATTCAGGACTTAATATTTTCTTGATTTCAGCTGCTGTCTCAGAAAGAAATTCTCAACTCCACAATGTATCATCAAATTTCCGTAACACAAAATCTTGTGTCACAAACTTTTGTTAGATCCTTACTTTTCAAGAAATACAAAATGTACACATGTTGAGATAATTTCCCTCAAAGCTATGAAGCAGCTTCAATCAAAACAGCAGAGCAAATTTTGAATATTGTATTAGCTGCAGCACCTTCTTGCCCCAGGGGGATTTGGTGGGCTAAAGCCAACCACTGCCTCCCTTACAGTTGCTAGCAAACTGGCTCGTGACCATTACTTTGCACACTCTGTTGGGTTCAATGTTTGGCAAACAATAATCTAATTTGATCAATTATTTCAACAGTCAACAGTCACTGTGTTGCATTTACAACCAGCCACGGTAGTGGTTGCTCTTTGTTTGGCTCCGCCAAGCACAAATATAATAAAGTTGACCTCGAGGCTCTTCAAGAATTCTTCCCTTCTAGTCATGTGGCCCATATCTGTCTTTGGCCCATATTTGTCTTTCTTTAAGATTTGTTTCTACCTGCAGGAGGTGCTATTTAACATAAAGCTTACATAGTATACCGTTACTATTGCATCCAAACTATTGAAGCAAGAACCTTTTGGTTTTTCAATTCATGAATCAGGGTGTGACATCTATAAGCATCGTTGCCTCCTGCTTTATGTTTACATGATTACATTCTTTACTTACCCACTCTGATAGCATTCTCAACCCTGACAAGTACATTATCAGAACTGTAATAAGGCACAACAGTGAAAATACATTTTGAAAGATATGAGAGGAGTGAACTTAAATTAGCAGTAATTACATACAATTACATATTAATGTGGCAGTGCAAAAAGGGCCTATGTTTCACCTGATGTGGGACATTGTACAGTTGCTGTTGAGGGGGAGGCTGAGGAGGTGGTTGCTGCTGCTGCTGCTGCTGCTGCTGCTGCTGCTGCTGCTGCTGTTGCTGTTGCTGTTGCTGCTGCTGCTGCTGCTGCTGATACTGCTGCAGGGCTGTATTGATCTGAGACTGCAAATATAATACACAACACATGAGATGTTGCATGTGACCAGGGCGGGATGCATAGATTGCTGACTGTACTTAGGACTGCCTCTCTGTAACTGACCTGTTGCAATGCTGCGGCAGCAGCTGCTGCAGCTTGCTGCTGCAAGGCTGCAGTCTGCTGAGAGAGCTGGTAGTTGGCAGCAGACTGGTTGCTGAGAGAGGCTGCAGCCAAGGCTGACTGCTGGGAGTACATAGAGGGAGATGCACCCAGGAGAGACGGTTGTTGCACTCCAAGAGCTGCGGAGAGGGAGAAAAAGGCACCAGAATCAGAGAGGTGGAGGAAAATTAATTGGAAAGGGAGTTTGTAGGGGAATGGGATGGAGGAGACAGCATGATGATAAGTCAGTAGTGAAGAGAAAGACAATAGAGACCAGAAGTGTACAGAGAGTATAAGGGTGAGAAAGAGATACATTTTGAATATAAGGACAATATATTGACTTTTGGCAGGACATACAGCCACAATAACCCACCACACAGGGCAACATTTTCCTTTTTAATAATTAGTTGCAGGTGCACAGGTTCAAAACATGGCATTTATTCAGCCATGGTATGCAGGTGTCAGTTTTGTACCTTTGCAATATTATGGACACAGTATGTTGAATAAATGCCATAAAAGCACTTCAATAACATTAACTATTTATGCATTTGAATGCATTTAGGATCTACAATGTATCTCTTCATTACATACACACATTCACAATACCCAGTACAGTCAAACATGATTTTAGGATGCACGGAAGCAAAACACGTTAACATTGGGGTACATTTGTGTTAATCACGTCATTAAGCATCAAAGGAAATCACAAACAGTACGGACCCTCCGATTCCCGATACTCACAGTGTAGGCTGTTGAGGTCAAGAGACTGTCCCGAGTGGCCTGGCTGGGATACCGCGGTAGCGGCGAACTGAGTCGCCCACGGCGGATTCTTCTGTCCCCCGAACTGGGCCATGATTCACTCAGGCTAAGGGGAGTCTCCGCTCAGCAGGTCGTGTTTTGTCGCTTTTCAAAACAGCCAAAACCCGATGATTAGTAATTGCTGACACAGCAACCTTGACAGGCTCAACAGCAATATGGCTAGCTACCTTAGCTAACGTTAGCAAAGGCAATGAGCCTGACTAGCACTAGGCTAACGTAACTAGCTATCATTAAATACAGCCTAACGTCGTTCATGTTATGCTCAGCCAACAAATCCAACGAAAGCTACCTTGATGGCTATTATATTGACAACATTATCTATTACCATCTTGCAATGAATCAGGACCACAACGAGCCAGTTAACGTGCCCCTATTATGAGACGCAGCTTCTTGATAACAGCTAGCTTAGCACAGTGTTGCCGTTAGCTTGGCTGCCAGATGCTATACGCCGATGTGCATGACTCGTGTTAGGTTTTTGTTATCAACAATTAGGCCCTAGCTAACGTTAGCTAGCTAATTTTGCTAGCCAGTTTGCTTTAACAACGGACGCAAAAACACTCCCGACTACAGTACAAATTATCTTATACAATAACAATTTAACTTTACATTAAATGTCCATGATAAGTGACGTTGGCTTTGATTAAGGAATTAATGTCCTCGCTGCTTACCACACTGTCCTCTTCACCGGCGGTTAGAGACATGTATTGCGCATGCGCATGTTGGAAAGCCTGGCTGTAGATGCTTGTCTTAGACTGAGGGGCAGGAGATGATTTATGGAATTTGAAAATATATCTATCTTCCTGATGATTGCATTTTTCTTGCGGAACAAATGGTTGCTGTCTCTATGTGTATTCCAATCATTAATCAAGGGAAATGGTAAAAATCATCATTTGGTTCACCATTCTCTCTAACAAGGAGTAGTAGTCTTTGCATTGTTTTTGGGGTCGTGAACTAGAAAGGTTGAGAACCACTAGTTTAGGCTTGGCCAAACATATCTCCAACACACTGAACCACAATATATCATAACACATTATGCACATATTCACATAGGACACCACACAGAACTTGTCATTGCAGAATATCAGAGATCTAAAGAATCAGTCAACAACAAAATCATCTTTAAAGTTGCTTTTAAGAGGTGAATTTATGTTTAATGTGATACAATAAATCTATAAGAGCAGACCTAGAGTACAGTCAGCACAGATATAGCCTAGAGATCTTTTGGACTGTGTTTTACTCCAAACCTATTTCCATTGGATTAATGAATATAGGCTCAATAATATATTTCCAAAATGATGCATTCACAGAACAAACTATTCAATATTGTTTCATATATTAGGCAGAAGCTAACAATTGGAATACTTTATCCGAATACAAACAACATATCACTCTGCACCTAGTAACAGATACTGACTAATCAACTCTCACAATATTCCCATCATATGAAAATATTCCTTCTGAATGTACAAGATCAATATTAAAAAGACAAATTAAAACACAACATTTACATTCATCAGGTGAAATATTCTGACTTGCAGTTGGAAAAATGACAGTGTTCACATTCATACCATACTTAACAGGTGCATACAGTATGTACATAAATCAAATACAACTTAAGCACCAACAGTATATAGTATGCATAGACACAAGCAGGAAATAATTTTCTCTCAATCTTATGATTGGAGTATGGTAACTGGTGGAAGTAGAGCACAACCGTGTTTGTCTACAGAGAAATTATTTTTCTTGTAACAATATTCATATGTATGTGAGACAAGTTTTAGTCTTGTAATTTGCGGTCCAGCTCTGAGAACACCTTTGCATTGATTTCATCCACTTCATCTTCCACCTGAACAGAAAAAGACACATTCATTGAACAAACATGTCAATTGCACACAAAGTTCTTCACAGAACAGCAGAAGGAAAACAATAAAAACAACTAAACCTAAAACCAGCAGTGATAAAATAAACAGATAACAAAAAACGAGAAGACAGCGATCAATCTAGACACAAAATGCAAAAAGCCCCCCAAAAAAAGCAAATGTAAAAGCAAGTTTATAATAGTATGTTTTTTTGAAGACACTGAAGAAGCTAGTCTGATCTCAGGTGGCTTGTTCCACAATACCGGTGCCCTGAGAAGGCCCGAACACCCTTCGTTTTCAGCCTGATTTTGGTATGACTAACAGTGCTCTGCGCCACGATCTCAGGCTGCAAAAACGGAATCCGCACATCGACAACACATTTCTACAAGAACCACTAGAGTGTACCTGTGTACAGTGTACAGTTAATCACCTGTTCCACCATGTCTACCTCTGGGATATAAAACTGCATCATGTTCTGAATGCCGTTCTTCAGGGTGACTGTAGAACTGGGACAGCCCGTGCAGGAACCCACTAGCTTCAGCTTGACTGTGCCATCCTCAAAACCCTTGAAGATGACATCGCCGCCATCTTCCTGGACTGTAGGTCTGGGGAGGGAGAGAGAGCAATTGATTGTTTTCGAGAAGGGGGCACAAAGGACAAAGGAAGGCGGAGTGAGAGGAACAGTGAGAGGAATCACGAGGGATGGGAATCTGGGCACTGAATGAACTGCACTATGATGTAACCAAGTGTTATCTCAGTACAGCTGTCCTTTACATCACTGTGAACAGTATTTCTATTTCTACTAGTCCTAAGTAAAGCAACATGGTCACCAAAACAATCTCTCTGATGTGAACAGAAATATTTTCTCACCACTGCAGTAGCATTTCAAATAGCAAACTATCATCATACTTCATAGATGGCCTACAAACAGTCAGATATGTAATTACAAAACAGTGATAAGAAGATTATATCCACTTCTGAAACACTCTCTGGCTGCATAGTGTTACTATCGACAAGTAGTTTTGTACCTAATTCTCGTGTCCAGAAGCTCCTTTATCATTGATACAATGTCATCATCATCTTCAGAATGACCTACAATAAGGATAATGTGCAGTACAGAGACATTTATGATCATTATACAGTCAGGCTTCTTATCTCCATGTTCAAATAAGATGTTTAAGTCAGAGAATACCTAGGTGGGCGTGTTTCATACTCACTGCTGTCATGGGGCACTGCTCCTGTTGTTATGGGCTCTCCACTCTCAACGAACTTTGCAATGGCCTCCACTGCATGACGCTTAATGTCTGTCCATTCCACATCTTCATCAGTCTAAGAGGATATCAAAGATTAAATGGCTTATCTCGACAAAAGTGTTGCATAGCAAAATAATCATAGAGACATGCTGTAACTGTACATGCAACAAATACCTTAGTGACTGTTATGAAGTCAGGGCCAAAGAATACACTTTTTACTCCTTCAATTTCAAACAGGTCCCTGTGGGAAATATGTTATCAACTGTTATCATATTGTTCAACAAAATTAAAAAACATGCCATGACAGCATGAAGACTGTGTTCATTATATTACTAACAACAACTTGTGCTAGCTTTTATCAATAGTATCACTGATGGCTATACTGCTTTTTGATCTTGCCATTTTTGTTTCACGCAATAATACTTATCAGTAAGCTTACAAAAGAAACAACATCTCTACACAGTGCATTCTTGCACAATCAGTCATAGATATCCTACAGTACTGCAAAGGACACAACACAATCATTACCATTACACACTCTTCAACCAAGAAATCTGAAGACACTTGCCGACACTGGTCAAGACAAGACTATGAATCTTGTAATGGAATTAAAAACTCGTCATGTCATGGTCTCATTTTGAAACATGCCACAGAACCTGGCTAGGGATGAGCACTCTGCTGAGCTCGGAGAAGGAAAGTCCAGGGTTCCACTTCCCAGGACAGGTTTACCAGGGAGAAACTTCAAGCTTCTAGGGTTTGGGGTATCTTGTGTCTGGATGGACAGGTGTCGCACTGAAAGATTTCAAATAAACTTTTATGATTTTTTTAAAATTATGATCATACAGACACGTTCTGAATGAAGGTGACAGAGGGAATGTTTTAAGATGCCTGATGCTTTCTCACTTGAGAAGTGTGTGGCTCCTGTCACGGGAACAAGTCCAACCTTTCTGGAGCTCTGGCCAGCGCTCTGTGTGTGGTATGGATTTGCTGTCTTGTCCGGAAACCTTGAAACGTCAGAGGGATAAGAGCATATTTGTCAGTCAGCTCAGGACCCCCATTTCGTCAATATATCTAGCTCTCTAATTATACAAGGGTATATTTAAAAAGCAGTGGATGGATTGGTGTGCACGAGTGAACCTAACGTTAGCAAACATTTAGCTTTAGTTCTTAACTCGGTTATTTGTTTGAATCCTACGTCATGTATTCACAGATAAGCATCACAGGCCTAGCTAACGACTAAATCGCTTGGTATCGAGAAAAGCAGATACATATGAAATAAAAGATAATAACCAGTTTGAAATAAGGAAATTAGTTGTTCGATATCCACAGATGAGTGAATGGGATTAAGGAGTAGCAACGCGTCGCCTTGTGTCGCAGATTGCTATCTTGCGTTAGTTAGCTCAACCTCACGTCTGATTGTACCCACGGCTAATTTTATAGCTACACAAACTTTGAAAGGCTTGCTATATTAGTGGTACATCACAGGCTTTCATTGAAATGTGGTGCTACGTTACAGTTGTTGAAATTCAAACCTAAAGTGAAAGGTGTTTCTTGACCGTAACAACTGGCGAAGACCCCATCTCATGCGTGCCGCCATTTTGTTTGTTTTGAAAATGAGGACCTCCTATGGTAGACGTCACATAATCCTGATCAGGAGTTTGATTTGATTTAAAATATCATAAATGTTCGTTTATATATGAGAGAAATTATGAAAGTGAAAAAAATATAAATGTATAATATATTTGATATAATACTGTCAGCAGCTAATATTGCACTTTTAAATGGAGGCAACTTTGATAATGAGTGTAAGACGTCCAGTATTTAAATAGACATCAATTGAGGAATATGCTGCTGCCACAGGGTCCACTCTAAATTGTATATTATTACAAGGGATATTACCTGAGGATATTAAACCATCTCTCAAGATTAATTTATTTCCTCAAAATTCACAGCAGCAGATGAGCAGCATTCAAGGCATCACTTCCACACCACAATGCCAGTTCTACGGGACTGGTACACTCTCCCTTAGGCTACCATTGCCCTGTGGTTTCAAATTAAAATCTCTCCTTCCTCTTTCTCTCAAAATCAAAGCCTCTGCACCTATACCTCAACATTTTCATTCGGCTGAATTCTCATGTTCAAAGCCAGGATGGCTTGGGGCAATAAAACACCAGCCTGGCTTTATGGTGCTTGTGTCAGTCTGTTTGGCTTAAAACAAACAGTGAGACAGCTTCGAGAAGGCCAATCCCCTGTTTCCTCACATTAGAACAAGGTGGAGCTCCACAAAGAGACACTCCTATAAAACCAGGAATGCCTTCTGGGGGAGTCTTAACTATGACTGTACAATCTGCTTTAAGATCCTGAATTACAATTACTTCTCACAGGAACAGGACTTTTTCTGTTGTGGCACTTCTGTGATGCTGAAGATATACATCGGCGTGAGGCTGACTGCAGTAGAGGAATCTAAGCGCCCCTGAAGAGGTTTTCTGGTGACAGGTTTAAAAACACTGTCCAGGCATCAAGGCACCCTGTTAATTTTTGCTGCTCTTCTTCACCATCAAGACATGGTCCTCTGGATTCTCCTTCCTGTCTCCCTCTCCCTTGTGTCGCTTATTGGAACATGGACTGTGTAAGTTTACCGGGAATTCACAACTTTTCATCTTTTACCAAGAGATGGTGAAAGGTTATGCATCTATGCACTATAATCAATAAATAGGTAAACTTCTTGATTGACCTTAATGAGCCAGTAAATACACTGTTTATCAGTATTATTCACACGTTAAGCCTAAGCTTAAAGCCCATACATGAAACTGTTGGAGCTTTGTTTCATGGAAATGTGACTCTTGCGCAATGATTATCTAGTGCATGGACAATCAGCAATGACTCTATTTCAACTGATCCATGACTGCCAAAACATATGAAGCAAGATTACTGATTGTCTAACTAGTAGTTCTTGTGCCTACATACGTTGAATACACTTATTGTAAGTCGCTTTGGATAAAAGCGTCTGCTAAATGACTGTAATGTAAAGATTTGAAAAATTATTGATTATTCTATTTGACAGTATATTGCTGGCTAAAGATGGTGATTTTCCAATGGGGATACTGAAAATGTCATCATTCTACCAATATGAACCATTATTGATTTTGCTAGGAGCCCATGTCCTTGGGCAGGGAGTCATCAGATGGCATCCCACTTTTTAGAAGAATTGATCAAATGCATGTTAACTCTAGGTTTCAGAGAAATCAGTTTTCTGAGAAACACTGATTTAGTAGGGCTGCATACAGTGGACATTTGGGCTATTTTGGTTATTGGCATCAATTAATGGAATTTTAATGGAATTTATGAAATCTTAATTTTAGTTTTATTTTAGTTTTAGGTGGATTTTGACAGATATATCTGTGCTGTAAAAGTCCCAAAATGTAACAATCACAACAACATTAGGAGTTCCGTAGTAAAGCTTAGTTTATGCTAAATATAATTTCTCATTGTATTGTTTGAAGGTGTTGTGAAATATGTAATCAAACTAGTTTTGTCTGTGGCAGGGTGTGACAGTGAGGACTGTCAAGAAATACCAAGTGAAAGAACAGAACAGTACAGTACTACAAAATGCCTCTCCAGGGAGTCATCCATACCTGTAAAAGCCATTTGTTTCTATTTATACCATAAGTTAGTGGTTACTACTAATATATTGAGCAAACCTTTATGAATTGTTGGAGGGCACTGACTGTTGAAGGTCAGCATGACAGCGTATGTACAGGAGTGGCATTGTCAGCTTCTCATTTTCCCATAACCATGATCTTACTTTGGTTAGTGTTTCGCTGAATAATTGTATGTTTCTTTTTGTATACTGGCTGATATTGAAGGGAAATAACCTTTGACACAGTGTCATTTATGCCTTTGCAGGAGTTCAAATTCATTCAGTAGGAATTCTTTTCTTTTTTCAGCTATGGCCTCGCCCTCTACAACAATCATGTGTGCTCCCTCAGCAACTGGTGAGTTGTGTGTCATGAAAATCTAGTGGTTAGCGGTAGTTGAGCATTATCAGTGATGGATTCTTTAAGCAGTTCTCTAAAAGCGTATCATCCTGTTTTCAGGGAAGCTGAGAACCGCTGTAGTAATAATGAATCCTTGGGATGTTGCATAGTCCCCACCATAAGGTAACTAGACCGTAGAAGCACACACCTTTGCTCAGTTTCACCTTTCACGTCCTTCGCATTGGAGTCAAGCTCTGTGTCACTGTCAAAACTGAACAACTTATTGAATTTCTTGTTTCAGCTCAAGTGGAAGCAAATTTCCAGAAAATGCCCTTTTTACTGCCACAATCAATGCCGGCTCCTTTCTGTGTGAGTTTACCTATACTGAAGACTTAACATACACCCCATAATGTGAATGACATGCATTATACCAATCAATTGTTTCTCCTCCTTAGTTCTGGTGTTCTGTATTTTCCACCATGCCCATATCATGGAGAGAAATGCTTCTCATTCGATGCTGAGTCGGTATGCACTGGTCTTCGGTGTGTTGGCATCTATCGGCTCATTCATATGTGGAAACAGCAATGTGAGTACTCAATACTGATTTGTATTGAATATGTTTGATTAAACACTAGCATTAAATAACACTAGCAGCATTAAATTGGGGCATCGCATTGGCAATGTCAGGTGCACATACATACGTCAGTGAGAGAAATTCATCCCACAAAATAGTAAAGCCCTCAGGATATGATGTTGCATGCTGGGCAATAAGCGATAACGGCTTCGATTTGCACCTGTGTCTGAAGAGCAAACAAAGGTAGGGAACTATTTGTTCTGTTTCATCTATAAAGATTCAGAGCACAACCAAAGCTAACAAATCCTTGTACACCTCTTCCACACTTCCAAACATGATACAGTTGACAGTTTTATTTTAGGTCACTCCAACTGCAGGAAATGGTTGCTTTTTAATGCTATACATGATCAGTTGCCAATACAAATGCAGTTTACTGGCATGAACAATATCTAGGGAGGCAAAGCCATGACATTGGTTAACATTACTCCTTCTACAAGGCTCATTCAAAGTGACAATGTGAGTGATAGACTGCAATTGTGACTCACAAGATTGGCTTGTTCTTGCAATCCACAACAGTCGCTACCCGGAAAAACCTGAACTGGTTACACCACATAGTAACAGATCTTTAGAATGTATGGTAACATTATTTGAAGGGGTGTGCATAAGACTGTCATGACACTGTCATAACCATGACATGACACCTGTCATGACCATAACCCTAACCCTAACCCTAACCAATTACCGATTCTGGGAATCCTACCTAAGGGACATTTAAAATTGATGGAAGCAGTAGGCAGGAAGGAGTGTGCCAGTGCCCCAAGGGCTTTTAGCCATCAGAAACATATTAATATAACAAAAACCTAACCCTAACCGCTTCATGAATGTTTATGACTGTTGTTATTAAGTGTCATTCGGTAAATTATGTCATTGTTAATGCAAAGTTGACATTGTTTGAGATGTCTTTACCGAATGACACTTAATGACAACAGTCATAAACATTCATGAAGCGTCCTTCATGGTCATGACAGGTGTCATGTCATGGTTATGACAGTGTCATGACAGTGTTATGCACACCCCTTCAAATAAAGTGTTACCGAATGTATTAACAAAAATATAATCAATATCAATACAAGAATGACTATGGATCTATAAGTCTAGATTTTGAGGCCTACTTCCACATCAGATCATCAAACACTTTTATTCCACATATTGTAAGTCACCTAAGCTGTATAGGGTAGCCATGATTGCAAAAATCCACACCTCCAGGCCGACCCATGTGTAATAATCTAATCTAATGTGTAATAATCAATTGGCTGTTTATTGACGCTATTTAATCTATTGACTGTCCTCCACAGCAAGGTTACCTGCCACTCCTGCACTACATCGGAGCTGGTCTTAGTTTCGTGTGCATCTGCATCTACACCACCCTGCTCACTGCACTGACTGGGAAGTGTGTGCTGACAGGATTTGAGAAGTTTCTCTACCCAATACGCATCGTTTCCGCTGTAGTCCAAGTCATTGTCACCATCTGCTGTATCCTTTCATGAGTGTCGGGGCTAGATCGACTGCCTCTGTGTCTGTTGAGTAATCAACAAAACTTCACTTGCACACTTGCTCTTTTCCAGCTACACCCGCTCGACATGTTTACTGCCATTGCCAAGTTATAAACATAAAGGCATTTAGACTATATATCAAGCATATAAAAGGTTGTGATGTGATCTCAATTTAGACAATTCAGGATGTAATTTACAATCAAAGGCTTTCACAAACAATCACACACTCATTTATTTGTGAAACATTCCACTACTAGAGGTGAGTGACCAACAACTGTTACATACATCCTTAACACTTAATTCCCTCAGACCCTATTTTCTATCACCGGCAGGAATACTGGTACATTCACTTATCGGCCATATTTGAGTGGATGCTCAGTGTCAACCTGGAGCTGTTTGAGCTCAGTTACGCTGTCGAGTTTTGTTTCTTCTCATCCTCCATGCTTTCTAATCTGTTGAGCAAGCCGGATGACGAGAAGCCGTTGATGATGAAGATGTCCTGATATAAGGCTGCCCAGGGTCCAGTGAAGAGACACGAGTACAGCAGATGGACGTATTGAGGCATTAAATGGCTGGATCGTGGCTGGACAAATATTTTACTTTTTTCAACATTTTCTACTGAGCCTCAAATTCTTTGATGGATCGTACACCACCTCATGCATGTATGGAGATTCTCTTTACTGTGCATTTTCTGACTTTAAGCATTATTTGTTATTTAGTTCCTAAGAACAAAAGGGAGGGAATCAAGGGAGTTGATACTGTACTGATTGACATAATTTATTGAACAAAACAGACTAGCTTGCTAAAGCCAAATATTTTGGTTTGGTATCTCAAATCAGATATTAACACCAAAATTTGAGTCACTGTTGTAAGATTACATAAGTGTACATAAAACTGCATTTCCGAGACGGTATATGAACAAAGCATGTCAGTCATGCTGTACATGTTATGTACAATTACCAAAGCCATTTTGATGCTCTGCCACCAGAACAAATATAACATAAACAAGGTCTTGAGTCGCTTTCTGTACATTTTTCTTCAATCATACACCTTTTTATTATTTATATATGATGCAATTATTTTATTGAATGTTACCATAATCAACAATGAATGAATAGCAGTCAAGAACTCGTATGGAAATGGTACAGTAATAAAGGCCAAAAGACAAGATCTCAGCACTTTATAGCGTTATTGATTTCATAATAAAATGCACTGTATGCTGTGAGCAGTCCTGATTTCATTTTCAACAAAATTGTTCAAAGCACATCTAATTCTTTAAATAGCTTGGAGGCTACTGTTAGACCAGTCAGGTGAACAAAAAGCTCCATTGCGTCACAAGATCCTGTTTGATTAACACTGTAAATGACGTCCATGACAGCATGTTTGATACCAAGAGGTATTCACACAACAATGTACACTGTGAATAGGTAAACCTCAAGCGTCATCTGCTGGTTCAGGTGCAGTGGGTGTTGTCTCAACCCTTCCCATTACAAGATTTTTAGGTATGGTCTAGTGCAGTGGTTTTCAGTCCCCACCTCCCTGCAGGTTTCCACTCTAGCGTTCTAATCAGAGACTGGTTTACACCTGGTACACCAGGTAACTAACTAGCTGGTAGGATAGAAAACCAGCAGGGTGGCGGTACTCTAGGACCAGGATGGAAATGTGTTTAAATGTGTCAGAGGCTACGATTTGATCTGGAGATATTCAGTGGTACTTTTACTGCAAGTTACTGCATTAAACCAGGGGTGTCCCATCATGTGCCATAGAGGGCCTAGTGTATGCAGGTTTTCATTCTAACTAAAGGCCAGGTCCCTCCTCTCTGGTTGGGGGTGTGATAACCGGTCGTGGTTGTTTTGTAAAAGCTTGTTTACTAAAAGCAATTTAGTCTACATGTTTTCTCAATTATTTTTCCAAGATTCATTGCTGTCATTCTTTAGCTCTGTGGTTCTCACTCCTGGTCCTGGAGCACCACCACCTGGCTGGTTTTCTATCCTACCAGGTAGTTAATTGCATTCACCTGGCGTCCCAGGTGTAAACCAGTCCTTGATTAGATGGCTAGAATGAAAACCAGCAGAGCAGTGGTACTCCAGGACCAGGATTGAGAACCACTGTTTTAGCTTATTGCACAATAGATTACTTAAACCAGTGGTGTCCAATCATGTGCCATGGAGGGCCGAGAGTATGCAGGTTTTCACTCCAACCAAAGACTACAGCAGGTGATTTCACAGATTAGTCCCTCCTCTGTGTTAATCAGTGAAATCACCTGGTGTAGTCTTTGGTTGGAGTGAAAACCTGCATACTCTCGGCCCTCCATGGCACATGATTGGACACCACTGACTTAAACCATGTTAACAAAAGAGGGAATCCTCCTAAAATGAGACCACATGGTTCCGGTTTTAATGCAAAGCACTTAACCTTTACTTGAAAGAAGGTAATATACATCCTGGAATTACAGATAATAAAGATACATTATGAGCAAAATCATTTCACAATGAATATCATCTCTCCTTCGCATCAACCCAGAGTAGTGCGACATATCTACAGTTTTGTTAGGAAGAAAACAGTGAAAAGCACACCTAATTCTGTCCAATCATCTTTACTGTATGATACACTGTAAAAAAAATGTTCTATATTAAGCAGTAGTCCACATTCTTCACCTCCTCAATAAGAAAAAAGAAACAAAATTTGAAAAAAACATGACTTTTGTGGTTGTTTTCCAACTAAAGTTGTTCAACTGCAATGCATACATTATAAATAAATGTAAGGGGAAGAAAAAAAACAAGAGTTCAAAATAGTACTACAAGCAATATTCCACAATTCCAGCATGGCTGAAACAATAAGTGGCCTTTTTTTCAAATCCCACACTTTGGAGTGTGACCACAGCTAATCTTTTACAAACCTTTAAGATACTGTAGTCTTCAAGCAGGCGCATCTGCAAGCCCAACTAATGTTTAACACCTCTGGATAAATCAAGTTAAAATTGCCCTTAAAATTTGCTCTGTGAATGAATAAAGTTGCCTACTCTCTTATCATGTGAGTCGAGAAACACTTCTCATAAGGAGTGAGAACTTTGCATGAGATCTTATAGTTAAGAAATTTATTTTTTGCAACTCCAAGCCTTAAGTAATGAAAAAGCTCCTCCTCAGCTAAGCTACGGGCAGTCACTGGTATTAAATCACAGAACTCTTCAATTCTATAAGTAACTTATTTGTGTTCTCTAGCTCACATCCAACAGCTTCGGCTTAAATGCTGTTCTTCTTTCCTTCCTCCTCCCCAGTTGTACCTAAAGACACTCCATGATCGGCTGATTTCTCAGGTTGGCGGAAGCTCCAACTGTACACACTATGAACAATTCTCTTTTCAATAAAAGGATGGACACTACAGTAGTTGACAACTCAAAAAGTATTAATGTGATGGTAATTGTTTAAATCTACGGCAAGTTGAAATAGGGGATTTCTTCAAACGGAGTACATGTTCTTGGTGGTGGATCCGCTCTTGCTGGACGTGTCGTCATGTGACTGGTAGCCAATCATGGCTTTGCTGGGGAGGCTCAGACGCTCTTTATAATTTTGCCTGTGGAGACAGAGAGACAGATGAATGTGTTCTATGTGAAATCTAATGATAACTTAGTGGCACCACCTAGTGGTCAAATGGAGGAAGCAAATCAATTTAGAATAATTCACTTGTACACGTCGCATTGCTCGCATCATTTCCTAGTAACGGGGTGACTGAAAGTGCGGTGTATCTTACCCTATCGTCATGATGGCGTCCCTATTTTGGCAGGTGCTGGTCCAGATGGCTATTTTGTCACCTTTAGGTCTGACGTTGACCACAGCTCCACACACATCTTCACTGGCCTCATCAAATGACTCGCCGACTAAACACAAGAGCTGCATAATACACAAAGTATGACCTATTATAAAACCCATAGCCATTACAATGGGATGTGATGTTGGTTCATCTAGGAGAGTTGGCCCGCTGCTCTATGAAGACGCACAGAGCCAAGTGTAGCCTTACCGTTTCCATCCAGTAGCGGTCAAGGTCATTGTGTCTCTGCTGTTTGCTGAGGGTCATCAGCCATCGACCTCCCAGTTTGTTCCTGTCGTCTTCCCACATCGGCTTGATCCCATCCTGGCACACAATGTGAACAAAGATGTGGAATACTGTTGCCGATTCTAGTTTCTCAAAAGAACAACTATAGATTCAGGGAGGCTTTCCTAGCTTACGTTATGTACACGTAAATGCTTTCTTAAAAATCATATTGTAACTATGAATTTGCATTGAATAGGTTTATCACAGCTGCTAAAACTCCTCAAAAAGTTTACATGCTGAAAATATACAGATGGTGAACAACAGCAAAAAATATTCTCTGTATAATAAAATAATCATATTACATTTCTAAAAGCCCTTACCTTAAATAAGCAATAGTCACAGCCAAAGCCAAGCTTGCTTGGTTGCTGTATGTGGTTGTATAATCTGTAAAAATGAAAAATGAATTAATGTTGTCATTTAGTGTCCAAATTCTGGTTTCTGATTTTAAAGAAAGGCCACAGCAAAAAATCTAAACCAAATAAAGTAATGGAATAGTATCATATATTACATACTTGAAATATTTGAAATGGAGGAATCAAACCAGTCATCGATTTCTTTTAAAGAAAAAATAGCACTTAATGCTGGACAGCAACAAAGCCTAATGCTACCCTAATGTTGTAGTGGGACCATTTTCGGTGCTGTGCAACTATCAAAACACGCTGACATTAGAGCTGGGTGATGTGGACAAACATCTGTCAGGGTTTTGTGTATTGTGTTGCTGTGTCTTTACTTAATCCTTGTTTAGGTGCTTTTCAGTTACTAAGTCAAAGACAAAACATGCATGAAGAAAGCCCATTCTTTTGAACCATCCCCCTTTACACTTTGGTTATGATAAAGTGATGACTACATTACAGGGTAAATGGAGAACACTTACGCCCAGAAGTCTTCCACTGTGTCAAACTTTGAGATGAGACGCAAGTTCTCTGTCCAGCTTTTGCTCTTGTCGTTTTTGAAATACCACAGGGCCCATCTAGGAGAGGAAAACACAACAATCCCTTTCACAATACGCACTTAACATTCATAAGACTGGAGAAAAAACACGTAAGAAAGGATTTCTTCAACAAAACTGGCAATGTTTAGGATGAAACTAATCAAGCCTTGATTTGACAGAAACGTGACTTGATATTTTTCTTCTGGCAGAAAACACAGATCAGCAATGCTCCTGATCATGTAAACCTGTGTTTTGCCTCAGTAAAACCAGAGAATATCCATGTTTTCAACAGAATAGGAAGGCCTTGACATCTCATAACAACATCCAAATAAGTTAAACCAGAGTCCTATTAACCAAACTCAGATAAAGAGGCTATTTCACCACAGAACAAAACAGCTAGTTACAGTGGCATGCATATGAATGCAAAAGAACAGAGAAACCAGGCCATCATCCCCCTACAAACACACCCATTGTTTATGAGGGGTGCCATTATTCTTTCATCTATTCCCAGGAAGGGTAGGCCTAGTAGGGAGGGGTGAGGGCAGAAAGGGGGCATCGGCTGAACCCTGTGCCTCGCCACCTACAACAGTAACCAACCCTAAAACCCACCCACGTGCCGAAAAGGCTCATGTAATATTCAGCAAGCACAATCAGCAGTCAAGCAGTACAGGCTCATACTAGAGAGAAGAAGTACTGGTACCATGTTGCTAACCCAGTGACACAAATTATTACACAACATTGGTGCAGAGGCGAGACAGTACACAGGCGTGATTCCTCTGGTGAACCCAGTTGAGGACACAGAAGGGAATGTAAACAAACAAGGTGTCAGACGAGGTAAAGTCTATGATGGATTCATTCGGGACTTGTAATTACTGCGAGGAGATTTGAGACAACACAAGATAAGTTACCACATAGATTCAGTGACTTCAACGTCTATCGGTCTATCTGAGGCATCTACTATTAAGGGTTTTATGGTGGAAGCACCATATCAAAACCTGAGCCCAATACAGTAAACTCAAATCTGAGAGTCTAAAACCAGAATGATAGGATTACACTGGCCAGGCTAGAACAGTAGTTGAGGACAACCTTCACCTCAGGCTGGACTGAACAAGCAGAAAGGCCTAGAAGTGACTTACTAAGTGGTCTACTCAGCATTTCCCCACCAACTGTACAGTGCTACTGAATAGGTTGTCACCAGCACAGAACTGTGATTACATTTCTAAAATGACAATTGTGTCAACACTGATATATAAGAAGGTAAGAATATGTATACTGTGCTCCAATTCAAATCATGGAATAAATAAATAATATAGCCTCCTCCTAAATCATATCACATTTATATTTTAGAATCGTTTTCAGTATTGGTTGCCATCGTTTTCTCTGGTTGCTATCCACCACACACCAAATCTTTGTAAAATACCCATTAAGCTTAATATGATGCTCCAAGTAGGGATATAAAAGAAATCTGGGAAGAAGAAATAAGGTCCATATTTCATTAAATTTGAGGAACTAAATGTAATTTCAAGCAAATTGTTTAAATTATGTTACATTTTATAAATTTGTCTGAGGTTTGAACAATGTTAAATGTAATGTTGATCTTTATATTTGAAAAGTCTTAAAGCACAACTGAGTTCAATCATCAGCACACCAGAAAACAAGATTAGAATAAGTGTTTCATTAAAACACACATCCTCAGTGTCATTGGAATTAAAGAATTTTCCTGTATTATCTAATCTGCGGACCAACCATACCAAAACAAGCAGTGCTTCCCACCCAAACATTATTTGACCCATGGTCAAATTAGTTCAGATTCCACCGCAATGAGTCATTATACTAGCATTGCAAATTCGGTAAACCACCTATGTGTGCGGCCACAAGTTTATGTATGTTTTTATGCCACTTACTCCTTTTTACTTGCTCAACGGACAACATATGAATGAAATGTTTTATCCGTACCTGTTCTGCAAGGGGTGTTTGACATACTGCTCAGAACCCGCAACCACAGGGATGTCAGTTTGGGGTTCTTCAGTATCAGCTGCTTTCTGAGAAGAGGTAAGTAGAGGAATGAAAACATACACTAAGACACCAATTGCATCATATCACTTTAAAAGCCCAACCTATTGTCTGTATTGAATAAGTGAGCGATTCATTTAAATAGCTAATTCATTCTCACTCCTAAATGGACAATAGTAGTTACTATAAAGTACAGAGGTAGCAAGCCAACTAACGATACTTATCAGGCGAGCAGCATTCAAATGCTGCCAACAAACATAACATCATTTCACTCTGTTACGAAAGAAACCCAGCTAGCTAACGGTCGGTTGGTAAGGCCAACCAATGAGAAAAATCTAAGCTACACCAACTAGGCTAGCTAACGTTAGCTAGCATTAGTTTTAGCAGACGTGCTAGCTGGCAGCGAGGCACACGTGTCCAGATGTCACGAATTTATTTAATAATATCACAACATGAGCGCTTAAAATAACTAATTGTGTGTTCGAAATAATATAGACTAATAACTTTAATATCGAAGCAGATTAAACGAATCAATGAATGGAGTACGAGTGAACGATATCCAGTCAGTCCCTCCCTGCCAACAAAGTCAGGCAATGCCACCCCCCTTATCCATCACATTGCTGTGCATGCTAACGTTAGCTAGAATCCACACGAACTGAACCATCAGAATACTAAAACACGATAATTCCCCAAATCATAGTTGGGTGGATTCCAATTACATGAGATTATATGACAACATCATCATATGTGGTCAATTTTTGGTTTCTACTTGTGTGCTAGTCGAATTTTCCAGATACCTCTATCTCCCTTACCGGCTCCGATGTCGCCATCTTGACAGTTGGAATTCTCTGTCCGTTCAGCGCTGCTGCGTCACAAACCAACCAACCACTCAAACCTACGGAAGCCTTTTCAGTTCAAACGAGTTTGTTCGAAATGTAATGACACTAATCATAATAGTAGCAGTTTATTATCACATCCTTTTATGACTTTGCACGTTTCCCCTCACAGTAAAATGGCAACCATTCAACGAACAACTGCCCACACAGACCATGCTAATGCATGTTACTACTTCACTCTAATGAAAAACCTTTCCCCATCAAAGTCACCATTTCTCAAGATGTTTCTATGCTTTTAACAATGCTATAGTTTATTGATCCCAGTGGGCATGGTCTTTTCACTGTCCCCCCTCCAAGGAGGTCAGAGCACAAAGTCAGCTATAGATAAAACACAACAGTGAATAACAACTGTAGTGGAATTGTTAAGCAGAAGGTTAATATTTTGATCTTAAAATCTCTGAAAACTCAGATCTTTTGCACTGCTAGAGCACAGCACGCCGCTAGAACCGTTCAGTGACTGCAGTTTACTGATTTTTTGGCAAACAAAAATGTTTAAAAAAACATTGAATCATACACACATCCTCAATGTCACTGGAGAGAAACAATGTCATGTTATCAGTTTTGGAGACTAATTGTACCAAAACAAGCACTGATTCACACCCAAACATTATGATGAGAAAGTCTAAACAACTGGATTGAAATACCATATGCTAGTATGCCAAATTCAGTAACCTACCTATGTGTGTGTGGCCAAAGGTGAAGACATAACCCATAGAAGAGTATAATGTGTGTGTGAGTAGTGTGTGTGTGTGTGTGTGTCCTGATAAAAATGGATACATTATCTATTATTTATATTCCATAAGTGAGATATACACAGTCTCGTTCCTTACTAAGTCACACACACATGCGTGTTCGCCTACACTCATCCATGCACACACACATACAAACAGCAAAGAACCTAGAAACTCATGATCAAGTCCAAAATATAAATATGTCTTTATTTCACAATCCCGAAAGAGATCAGCCATCCATAAAAGGAATGCTAAATTCAGCCTCTTCTCAAGTCTAAAATGGATATACTTTCAGCGACGTACAGTAATTTAGTTTCAAAATAAGCAAGATCATCCATTGTCTACACACCATTAACAGTACAGTAAAAACAATCTGGTTCACATACATATTTACACATTTTCCTACTATTAAAAACATCAGATTTCTAAATGCTGGTGCTTGCTTTTAGTTCCTCGTTGATACAAAGACTTTCAATGTAGTTGCGTAATGTGAACCGAGAATTTCCCCCAGTAAATAAAAAACATTTACGACAAGTGATGTTCAGAATGTTCTATCTAAATCAGGTGAATTGAAACTGTTTACATTCATTGCATTCTGTGAGTATGTGATGACTGTGTGTGGTACACATTTTCCCAAATTACACTCATTTGAGAATGGTTGGTGAGTTTGGTTGATCATTGGAAGACTTTTGAACTCTGGATGGACATGTTTACTATAATTCACTTTTTTTGTCTGTATTTGCAACCAATGATGATTCATGGTAGAGGATACCAATGCAACTCAGTTTTGAGTCAGCCAGTAAGTATGCAAAGTACTGCGTAAACTACCTTTGTATGTAATCACATAGCAGATCAGCGTGTGCTGAGCATGCAGAGAGCACCATGCCGTCACCTTTCAGGATATAACCAGGTTAAGTCAATGAATGCACCATGACATCTTGTCCTATTAGCACCAAAAGGAAGTACAAGTATGTAAAAGACTACGACCTAAGACATTTCTCATCGTTAATGTTATGCCACCAGTGTTAGGGTGGGTGCCAGTTCAACTACTTTTTAGTCTGTATTGAAGTGGCAAGTTATTCAAATGAAGAGCTTTTCTTTCAAGGGTAATAAAAAAATCCTGATTCACCAAGAGTTGACACCAACCCTGTATGCCTTATTCAGACCCTGTAAAAAAGGAATCTGTAAACAAAGTCTTCACTAGGGTCAAGCATCCCAAATTGAGTGGGATCTGACTGCTGTTTATGAGTGGTTTTCCACGAAAAGCAGAAAGAGGCAAATAAAAATAGTTTAGTTACTTTTGCATTCAATAACATAATTGTGTATTCATATCCAGCGTATGGACATAAAAATGTCAATATTCTGTTGAGATAGATGACACATTGTGATTTCTGTAAAAAAGAGGTCTCATTAGCACCATTAAAAATATACAGTATGTCAGAATTTTCGAAAACATTTGAATCCTATGATCTTCACTTGTGCCCATTGAAAACAGACATTTTAAACTATTTGAATTAATTTTCCAAAAGTGAACATAAATGAAGAGCCAATAACAATAAGCACTTCATTGTTGCAGCATTTCATGATTCCTCATTACGTGTTGAACGAGACTGAATTTCATTCGATATGTATGCCATTTTCATTAATTGTAGTTCAATCAAATTAAAGAATAAAAATCAGATAAATGCAGAAATACTGTAAAAGAAAAGAAGTTTCACACCAAACTGTCATATATATCTCTATCTGTACATACACACTTAGGCCTATGGATTGGGACCTTTTTCAAGTTAGGTTTTGGAAAATAAAAAAGTGCTTCTTAATATGCCATACATGTCTGTGAATACAAGACAAACAGTCCAGACTTAAAGAAAACAAACAAAAAAAACAAAAAAAAAACAAAGAAGTACATTTCCCTAATCCCCTGCCAATAAAATTCAGAGGCAACAGAAGGAAAAGCACAATGCTACATGTGACATAATCTGTAGTAATTGTATGCAGTATATTAGTCTTGTTTTCTATGTTATGTGATGAAACGGTTTCAGTTAGAATGGCACCAATGTATAAACCAATAAAATTCATCTTATGAAAAGAGCACCATTGGCTGAAACAAAGAGCATAGACCTACTGTACAACATAAATTCTGAGCGCCAACACATAATGCAGGTTAACATAGAAATTTTGCAGTAAACAGGCTTACACCAGAAATTAAATAGAAATTGTTATGATCAGAATAAATAATCACATCTTTTTTGTTCTTAATCATGTATATAAAACCAGTTTAAAAATGTCTTTAAAATGCTTCAAAGCACCATCTCTTTACAATAAAAACCAACACCAAAACTCACAGTTAAAAAGCCCACAAACTTTGGTCTTCCTCATCGCTTTGAAGGCAGAGATGAAGGAAGACAAAGTAAAGAAACAGATAAGAGAAAAACACAATGAAAATGACATATAAAAATGAGAGTAGAAGTTTGAAGTTGATTGAGGTAAGGCAGAAGCACAGGGTGTAGGAGTTTACTCTGTGTGAGTGAGTGTGTGTGTGTGCATGTATGTTGTGTGTGTGTGTGTGTGTGCGTGTGTGTCACACACTGACTATGTCCAGCGACTGTAGGGGCCCGTGACTTGGGTAAGAGCATAAGGAGATACGGTGATGACACCATCCCGCGTAAGAGTCCATGTTTGACGGGTAGGAACTTTCATGACCCTCTTTGTCTCCTCTGCCTCCTTCTCTTCCTCCTCTTCTAGCTCCACACCTCCAGCTCCTTTCCCCCTCTTCCCCACCCCTTTGCTCAGACTATCCTCCATCCCTAGTCTCTTAGCCTCCTCTTCCCTCTCCCGGTCCCGTTTGGCCATTTTGGCATCCCACATAGCCATCCCGTGGCCCGGCTCATTCAGGGACTTGTGCTGGTAGAAGACCAGGGAGATGCGGGTGGGGTGGCTGCGGTTGGGCCTGAGGATAGGGGTGGTGGCATGGAGCTCCCGTCGGGCGCACTCTATCAGGATGGAGCCGTGTGAGGGCGCCACAGCAACTCCGCCTATATTGTTGTCCAGGAAGTTGTGCTCACTGTCTGACCATACCTCTTCCTGCTTAACTTCCTCTGTTTCAAGGGGGAGTGTCTGTGGGGGGAAGGGAAGAGATGAGAGAGGCGCAAGGCCATGACCCCTGACCTCTGTCCCAACCTCGCCTGCACCCCTGTGGAGTCCGTTGAGCCTGCTGAAGAGGCCCTCGGAGGTAGGGAGGGAGGAGAAGGAGGAGGGAGGAGGAGCACTTTCACTGGGGGAGGGTCTGCGCAGCGGAGAACAGTGCACCTCATTGGGCTCAGTTTTAAACGTGCAGGGGTAGTCACTAAGGACATTATGGGGAGGTATACGACCTGACAGGTCCACAAACTGGTTTTGGGGGACACTCTGGACACCACACCCTGGAGAGTAACCATTCATGGCATCTCCCAATGTCTTATAATTGCGAGCTGAAGCACTCTGTCCATACTGGAGGCCAGGCAGGCTAGGGTGATTGGGGGAGATGGCCTCCCTCCCTGGGGGGACCCCTCCACCTGGAGAGGGGTAGCTGCTGGTGCTCTGGCTGTAAGTGCTGGCTTGGTTCCGCTCTGGTAGGTACCCCCCAACACTGGCAGGCCTGGGTGGTTGTCTGTAAGAGCTGTAGTAGGCCTGTGGCTCTGTTTTGAATGAGGGGGACTGCTCTGCAGAAGTGGTTTTAAAACCTAGATTCACAAAGAAACACAAAATACATCAGCCTCTGTTGACGTAATATCTTTATATAAGGATCGCAGAAAGAAGTAATAATACGATTCATAGACCAATAAAACCAAACAACAAAAAATAACATCCATACATTTTGACCTTTATTACATATTGAATCAGAAAAACCTTGATGCAGCCAACAATTTAGTTTTCCTACCTTTGTTGGGGGTCTCACTTTTCACTTTCCCAGGAGTGAGGGGGGTCAGCCCCAGCTTCTTCTCCAGTCTCTCTGCTTGGGCCTTCAAACGCGCCTCTTGCCTCCTCTTACGGGCTGATTTCACTGGCTCAGCCAGCAGACGCACCTGATTGCACAAAAACAATCATTGAATAAAAAAAACAATATAATTTAATTTTCAGAAATATCATAAGCTGCTTTCCTCCATACAAACCTCTCGGGGGAAGGCAGATAGGACCTGTAGAGCCCCAGTTTGGATCTTGGCCCACTGGCCCTCAACCTGGCCAAACTCGTCCCTGTCGGAGATCTTGTAAAGTGGCAGAACATGGAGCTGCTCATCTTCTGGTATGTTACGCACTGCCCGGTTATCTTCTTTGGTTAAAGTGCAAACCTGCAGTTGGACATTGACGAAAGGCATGTTGTTCAACCAAACAGGGGGCCATATAAAATCAATGCACCAAATCTAGAACCAGAGGTTGGGGCAATGTTCAGTCACATGATAGAAGAGCAGAGTAGATGCAGAATGCATGTTGTCATCTGAGTAGCTTGCTTACCACAGTGCTGCCATTATTCATATTGTGAGTGTCCTTGTGAGCATGAGCACAGAAATCCACACAGGCTGTCACCCCAGAAAATGGACATCCCTCCCTCCAGCCCAGCCTGCAGTCCGTCCCTGCCCCCTCTTGTTCCACCTGGCAGAGGGAAATAGACAAGAAGTTAGAGAGGTTTTGTTTGTGGTGAAAACTCACAATATGTTTGGTAATGAACACAATGCAAGAATCAAGTACGGAGCCCCTGAAGTGACATGTGGCAAAAAAAATAAATAAAAGGTTTCCGGTAGTTTTGCTTACAAATGATTTTCTGTCTCTTCTTTAACGTTCTGCGTAGAGATGACAATACATAAGTTGGTTACACCATTAAATTATCTCTGAACGGCATCTAAAGCTCATAGACTGTTTCGCCACAAGGAATACATCAGCCTTGATCGGATGTTTCTTGTGCGCACTAGTAAGAATATTTTTTTGTTGCCACATGTCCCTTCAGGGGCTCCGTAATGAAGCAATGGATGAAAAAAAGTTTTTTTAAAAGCCAGAGAGAGATAGTAACTTGGAGAGGTCAGTTTGGCAGCTGATTTCATACCTGGTTTTGGAAGGCCTCGGGAGCCAGTCTCTTGTAGACTGGTGCAAGGTCAGTGGCCAGATTCTGAAGGTTGTTCTCCAGCTTCTCTTCCTGAACAGGAAAACGCAATTCAATTATCAAAGTACGCAGATTTGCAAAAGCTCCAACCAAACGTGACAAAGAAGCCACCACACGGATCATACCCCCACTATAGTGTAGACAAATAGGACAGACTCTAAAGGATTTTCTGTGAAGTAACCACGCCCTCACCTCCTCTGGGTAGTCTCCAAGCAGGCGAAACTTGCGGGGCACTTTGCTGCGGGCGAACTTACAGCCGTTGAAGTACATACTCCAGGAGCAGCCGAAGGAGAATGAAGCCCCGCAGGTGTCTGCGTCCAAACCCTGGCATGCACACGTACGACTGTGGAGAAAAGGAGGACCGTTAAGACGCCATGCTGCAGTCGGGTCAATGCAATGCCAATCCTCGAGGGGGGTAACTCACTCTTCGTTGAGGGCACAGCGACGGCTGGTGGGGGAGCCGTATTTACAGAGGGTGTCTGTGAGCTCCTGGTAGAGGTGGTCTGCCATGGACCGGGGGATTCCCTCCCACGCCAAAATGAGGATCACTACCACGGCACTGTCACAGTGGTGTCCTGCCCGCTGGCGCACCAGGCACAGCAGTTTCTCCTCCTCACTGCCACGCCGGATCACCTGGCAGATGACACACACACACACGCACACACACACAAACACAATAAAACACACAGTTTATAACATGCATGAGAGCACAAAGAAACAGACAAAACACACTCACTTGTCAGCACTAACACAGACGAGTACAAGCATTCCTACATCAACATGCTTTGGACATAATTGGGACAGGATAACAACATGCCAACGAATACCAGACACTTACCCATTTGGCTATTGGGCAGCCCTGGGAGCTCTTGCCTTCTTTCCCAGTATACACCACAACTTCCACCCTTACTGCATTCCCTTTCGCACCATACCTGTGACATACAACACACATAAGGATAGCATTCATTACTCTCCTGCAACCTTAGCGTATATGTTTTGATCTTTCCCAAAGCTCTCTGCATTTTGGGGATCTATTTTTAATGCATTTTCCACATAGATTCAAACCCTTTAGCAGCCATTCTTGGCATCCAGGAGGCAGAGAATACCTTTCCTAGAGCACAATCAAATTACATGGGTTTTACCGCTCTTTTGGCCAGAAGACTGATCTTGTTGAATTGGAAGCAGGCCTCTCCTCCATCTTTTAAACATTGGGTTAGGGATACAATACACTTCTTGGCTTTGGAAAACATTTGCTCTGAAAGGGTCTGATGCCAAGTTTAAGACTGTATGGCAACCTTTTGTTTATTGTCTTACAAATAATTTATAAACACTGCCCTGTTTCATTGCGGGACATCTGATACCTGACATTGAATTTAAACAATAGTTCTTCCAGCAAGTTGTTGTAATGATGTAATGTCATGTGTATACATACTATATATATATCTGCTTTCCACAATACATATATACACAATACACGATACAATAAATCCTCTTGTATTGAATCTTGTGATTGTTAGAAGATTATGTTGTTATTGTCTTTTTCTTTTTCCCCTCATGTCTATTATGTACGATATACAGTACAGTCCACCACCAAGAATCAATTATCAAATAATTTGAGAACTATAATATTTTTTCACCAGTTAAACGCGGCTGTGAGGGGAACTGTAAATATGAAGTTTTAAACAGGTTGTCATCTCTGTTGACGGGCCCCTCTTCTCAGCCCTAGGGGTTTCCTGTTTCAACTCCTGTGTGTGAGTGTGCACGTTTGTATGTGTGCATGCCTGTATGTGCACACTGTTAGCTCAGCAACGTTTCCTCTTAATGACAGACTCTGTGGCCATAACCCTGCCTCATTCTGCCAGGCCTGTGGTTGGCTACTAGGTGCTCAGCATACTTGGTAGTAAACACATGCAACTACAGACACAGAAAGACAGACAGACACACAACATAAACAGAGTGGTAGTAGTCACTCTACCTGTTCTCCATTAATTCCCTCACTGCGGCTACACTGGGTCCCGCCCCAAGGTGAGTGTAGTATGGGCCTTCCTCCTTCTCAATGATTTGTTCTGTGGAAAAAAATGATCCATTTGGTACGGCAGCAACTTTATTGATAGAACTGTCCTTCAAGCAGCAGGGTGGCCTAGTGGTATTTCACAACCAGGAGGCCACAGGTTTGATGTGGTGTAATAGTGTGTATCGGTTTCTGTATGTGTGTGTGTGAGAGAAAGTCAGAGTCAGTGTGTGTGCAGAGAACTCAGAAATGTTACTCACTTAAAAGTAAACTCTCAGGTCAGATTGAGTCACAAAGTGGAGTGAAATACAACCAATGTGATAACTATTAGTAATTCAATAATGAGCAGAAACTCCTTGCCATGTCCTGAAAGTGGTAGTTTTCCAAATACAGGTCATATCAGGTAAACTGTATCACTGAATGTAGCTACCAGTTAGGTAGCTATGACTCACCCATGCATTGACAGGAGGGAAGATCAGCCAGTTTTTTGGAAGGTGTGTTGAGCAAGTTCTTGGTTGGGGTGTCCATAAAACTCATAGGAGACTCCAGGAAGCTGTTGATGCCGTTCTTGGTTGGAGTTGACTCCTTGGAGTGGTCCAGATCCCCATCAGTAGATGTGGACAGGACAGTGACAGGTCCTGACCTCTCCAGCTTGTAGTAGCCCTGCTGGCTTGGAGGACTGGACTGCCGAGGCCCCGAGAAGCCGTTTGCCAGACCGTGGATCCCAGCGGCGTGACTGAGAATGCCAGGGTTCGCTGGGCTGGTGTTTGGATCAGCACCATGCTGCAGCCCACCATAGGGCTGCGCTACCTGAGATAACAAACACCTTTCACACTCCTGTCCCAGTCCTGGGGTGTGACCATTGTGTGGATTGTGGTGGTGGAGGGGACCATTTGAATGAGACCACGGCTGTTTTTCTTGACCGCAAGTGTGGCTGATCCTTGCGTACTGAGCAGTGTTGTGGCTCTGACTTTGTGGCCCTAAATAGGCTGTGTTATGTGTGTTACTGTGGTGGATGAGCTGCCTCTTTTGCTCCTGAGCCTCTGCCAGGTATCTCTTCAGGTCAATCTGGGCCTGCGGCAGAAACAGGTTCCTCTTGTGGTGGAGCGCTGTCTTCCCTTGAGGGACGGCCTTCTGACCTCTGCTCCTGTGGGGCGTCTTGCCATTAGGTGTGCGTTTTACAAGGGGGGTCCTGCAGTTGATTCCCTCCTCCAGTCCCTCGCTTATCCTCTTCTTCCTGGGTTTGGAAGGGGTGGTTTTGGTTTTCTTCATGACAGTCTTTTTGTGACTGGGGGTAAGCTGGGAGTTGTAGTTGTATTTGATGGCTGACACAGGGGTCCCTTTGGGAGGGTTGTTCTCTGACTCCTGGCTGTGACGGGATTGGATGATGAACGCCAGGTCTGCCAGCTGAGCAGCCACTTCCTCCTCATCTCTGTTTCTCCTCATTTTACCAACAATCCTCTCTCTGTCCTCCCCAAACACCCTCTCAGGATCTTTACTGAACTTCTCCATGTCACTGTGGTCTTTATAGTTGCATTCTGACTTGATGACGTGAGAACCAAAGCCCTGCTCTGCCCTCCGGTAGGGTCCTCTATCACCGCCTGAGCTGGCCTCTAAGAGGTCCTGTAGAGACAGCTTTGCAGTAGAGCCAGGACCCCGGGAGCACTGGATGACATTCCCTTGTCTGGCCACAGGAGGGCGTATGACTGATGTCTGCTGTAGTGGTGAGCTGATGACCGAGACTTTGTTATAGCGGATAGCTGCTGTGGGTTTGGCGTCTTGCAGGGGTGTGTTTGTATTAGAAGTTGTGAGGGGGGCAGAGATGGGATGCTCAGCTTTACTTTCTGCTTTGATGGACCCTGGGGTATTTTGAGGTATAGCTGCCAGTTGAGTCAAGGCCTCAATAGCGATAGCCTGATCAAAACTAAGATTCCTCTGCTCCACCAAAGACTGTACACACGGTAGCGAGACACGTGGAGGGGGTTCACTTTTGACAGGATACAGAGTCTTTTGCAGGTTGACAGGAGTGCTTTTCTGACACAAGTCACTGTTCAAGTCCTCCGGCTCTGTTTTGACAGAGTGCAAGTCCGGCGGCTCTGTCTTGAAGGAGCGAAGAATGGGAGAGCGTGAGCTGAAAAGTTTCTCTTCCAGCCCCTTCCTCTCTGTGATGGAGAGACACACCACAGCGGCCAGAGTGGACAGCGGGTCCTCACAGACCTCATCTTCACCATGCAGCTGTGTGGCGGCCTGTTCAGTGTTCCACACCCACGGCTCCTCCAGCTTGATCTTCTTTAGTGGGACTGATGTGTCATCTGGAGGAGCCTCGGGTCCAGTCTCAGAGCTGCCTTTGGGGATTGTGGTTGCTGTCATGCTTTGAGGCTCGGACACCACTGTAGTCCTTTGAAATTGGAATCTCGGATCGGAGTGTGACCCCGCAGTCATATAAGCACCGTTAAGTTTCGTCAGGTTCTCACCAGAACCGTTTTGGAAAGTCACAGAAGAGCATGAGTGTTGGTGAAGTGCACTGCCGGTCTGCTCCAGCCCGGACTCTCTCTTGATAAGTGCTGGCCGTCCACCTTGGTCTGGGGCCAAGTTGTGGGTGAGCAAGTGGGTGATGAGTGGAGAGGATGTATGAGGTATGTGGCCTTCCTCCCCCTCATCCTCCTCTGCTGCTGTATGGGTGTCATCCATCTGTGCCTTGCCTCTGCCATTTACCTGACGTACTTTCTGGAACCACCTGAGAGAGGCAGAGTAACAAAAAGAGAGCTGTGACTCAACAAGCTCTGACAGTACGCGGTGATTCAGCGTGTTCTAAACAGTCACGGCACACAACACAGCAGATTGCCTCCCAGCATGCCGCTAGCATGTGTTGCAGCGCAGCCACTAACAAGACTGTGGAAAATATTATGGCATATGAAAACAAAGAATCTGCTTTCTATAAATCTCACAGAAAACGTTCTCTAAACAGAGGTAAAAACTATATTATTTCACAGAAGAGGCTTCAATCAGGACTAAATTCCTGCCTGAGCTGCGGAGAGCCACAGCCCCACAGGTAGCTGAGAGCCAAAGAGTAAACATTCAGAGTCACGCACAGTTCATGGTTGCATCACTGCCTGGGGGGGGTCATTGAGGGCATGTGTGCAACGTGCACGTACATGTTGTATTGTTGTGCCGTCGTCTCTGTGTATGTGTGTAGTGTATGTATGGGTTTGCCGGTGTGTGCCTAGGTGTGCATGTGTATGTATGCAAGCACATGTGGTTATTCGTGCAGCTGCCCTGCCATGTTAACCTGTGTGCACTGCTGAGTGAGTGATTAACTCAATAGACTTGTTATCCAGATATGGCCACAGCAGAGCTCAACCTCTACTATAAGATACTGGCTGCCAGCAGACCTATGACCATCCAAAGGCCATGCTGAGTACACACTACCATGGACCCACAATGATGTGTGGTTGACAAAGATGCATAGCCAGAGCTCCGTAAGCAAGGAAGAAGGAAAAAAGCTTTGAGATCTTGAGATCAGCTGAGTGGGAGTGAGGGAGAAAGGAAGTGATGGAGAGATGTAAGGTCAGATGGAGACTGGATGGTTTGGGGAGAAATAGACAGATCTGTCAGGACTTAGTCCTCTGATGCCACGAGGAAGGTCCATAGAGAACTGACTGAGAGAAACGCATGGCAGGCTACTCTAATGCAAGTCTACCCTACATAGAGTAGTTCTATTACTGTGTAAACAAAAGCACTCCTAGTTTTATTTTTGTGAACAACTCAAAGTCAAGCCACCTCTTAGTTTATGATTTAACCCTGTAAAACAAATGGGCTGATTAAAAGAATGTTGCAGATAAGATAAAAAAGACTCAGCTGACAAAAGGATCTAAAACTTGTTTGCAGAAGCTGGAGAGTGTGTGTGTGTGCATTTGTGTGAGTTGTGTGTCTACTGTGTGTGTGTGTGTGTATGTGTTTGGTATGAGAGTGAGACATCCCGTTTTCACACTAATGAACGAGAATAACTGCAGGGGGCTGGAGATAGGTGGATGTCAGCTTCTTCATCACTGTGTTTACCTCGTCTGAACTCCCATTAAACTCCACCACCGCCACTGTCTTTACGCATTTTACACCACACTCCCCAGCAGGAGAGGTACACGTTGTGCTACATCCAAGATGAAAATATCAAGATCAAGCAGCATCAGTGCATCATTACAAAATCAGTCTGTGCACTCATCTAAACCCACAGATCAAACACAGTGTCAATTACATGTGGAGGGCTGTCTTAGTTCTCTCTCTTTCCATTCTCATACTGGATACTGTTATTTATCATCAATCCATAAGTAAAGTCAAGTATATTATAAAGGCCCTTCATCACAAACAAACAACAAGGCCTAACAAGGTCAGGCTGATAGACAATCACATTTATGACACTATAAATGATCAATTATCAAATATATATCAAATATGAAAGATGCAGAGTAACAGGTTGAAGAGGACTGAGAGGAGGAGGAGGAGGAGGAGGAGGAGGATGATGATGATGACACAGCGAGCCCACCTAATCTGCCTAAGGTAGCTGTGTTTGATAATAGGTTGTGCTTTTCAGGACGCAGACACCATTTCTAAGAAGGTTCAACAACGTCTTTACTTCTTGAGAAAATGTAATTCCTTTAATGTGTGCACCAAAATGACGACTCTGTTCTACAGAACTTTTATTGAGTCGGTGCTGTCTTTTTGTATTGTGGCGTGGTTTGGGAACCTGAATCTGGCCAATAAGAATAGGCTTGGTCGGCTTGTCAGAGTGGCCAGTAAAGTTATTGGGGTGTACCAAGCACTCTCTGACCTTTACGATCGGCAGGTCGTAAGGAAGGCCCATGCCATATTGGACTGTACTGACCACCTCTTGCAGAGGGAGTTTGAGCTTCTACCTTCCGGTAGAAGATGTAGAGTCCCAACTCAGAGGACTAAAAAATTCAAAATTCCTTTCTCTGTACTGCAATTAGAAGGCTGAATTTGCACAAATGATTGCACTAGGCACTTTCTGCACTCAGATATTTGATCGTCTTTTGTCTTCACATGAAGTGATCTTGCACTGTACTGTACTGTCTGGTATGTTGCCTTTCATGTTGTATTTATGATGGATAGAAAGTGTTTTCAATACCTGGCTGCAACCAAATTTCCCCTAGTGGGATAATAAAAATTTGACCAGCATCACCCGCCTAAGGCGCAGAAGAAACCTCAGGCGGTGCAATTCAAAGAGGCTTCCCCTCACCTGACCGGCTGGGCGTGCAATAATAATAAACGTTCGATGCATTCCAGGAGCTATTTTGTGATGAAGTGTTTGCTTTTATGGTGTACCCACTTTCCCTCCACCTCCATTGTCTACTTCTACTCCAGTTAATGATTTCCTACATTTCCCAGAATTACTTTCGACATCACCAACAGAACAGGCATGAAGTTGTTGCATTCAGCTGTGGGTTAGGTGGGGAGAGCAATAGCTATAGCGATAGTGGAGTTTTTCCAGTCGAGAAAAATAGAGAGTCATGTTCCTACCTCAAAACTCAATGTCTTGTGGCTACAGTTCTGGCCAAGATTATTGGCACCCTTGGATTTTATGCCAATAATGTACAATATATTCTTAAATAATTGGAAACTGAAACATCTTGTATCGATTTACAACAGCACATGATCAAAAACATTTTGTTAATGTTTCATGTTATTAAGAAGTTTGCTGCTCATGGAATTATTAAGAATCTCCCAGGACGTGGTGGTAAGAGGAAAATTGATGTCAGACATCAAAGGTTGGTGTGAGCCATTGAAAAAACACCTCACATGACATCCAAAGATCTCAAGGCTGACCTGGAGAGGTCTTTGGTAATGGTTTCAGCCTGTACACTGAACCAAGAAGAGCTTTACGGTTGGATGCTACAGAAGACCCCACTGCTGAAAGAGAAACACAAGAAGATTGATCTTTGACTAGACCCACCTGGACAAACCTAAATCCTTCTGGGAAAATGTTCTGTGGGTGAAACCAAATAAGAGCTCTTTTACAATGCAGATCAGCGCTTTGTTTACGACGAAATTAAGACTTTTTACCTACAGTCAAATACGGTGGAGGATCCATAATGTTGTGGGGCTGCTTTGCTGCCTCAGCTACAGGACTTCTTGAATGTATTAAGGGCATCATGAAATCAGAACATTACCAAGGCATTTTGGAGGGAAATGTGCTGCCCAGTTTCAGAAAACTGGGTGTCAATCGAAGGTAGGACAATGCTCCAAAACACACATCAAAAAGCACCCAGGACTGTTGCTTGGTCAAAGGACACCTTTAAACATTGAAGAACTGGAGCGGGTTGCAATTGAAGAGTGGAAGAAACTGCCAGCAGAAAGGTGCAGGAAGCTTATTGATGGTTACAAGAAACGTTTGGAAGCATCATCATTGCCAAAGGCTGTGCAACTAAGTATTTGAAAAGGCTGCCAATAATCATCGCCATAGCTACTTTTCAATTTTGAAACCAGAAAATATTTGTTTAATATTTACATTCTTATTGATTGATCATGAGCTGTTAAATAAAACGAAGCGAAGACTGAAAGTTGTTAGATATTGTATATTATCTGCATATCTACAGTCAGTGGACAAATTAGCACCTCTCCTATGGTGGATTTCTCCCTGTATGATTGTTGAATGACATTGAAAATGTTGAGTAAATAAAGATCTGACATCAAAACCTGACATTTACTGTTGTAGCTGCGCTGGGAAATATCTCAGCGTGCCGTCTACGTTTGGCCTGTCCAAGGGAATAGGAAATATATACCGCAAAACCACAAAATGGACCCAGAAATGCAAGATACATCACCAACAGTGTTAAAGTGTTTTAGAGTGGATCTTTCATTTAAGAGGTTGAACTATTGCATGTTTGAAAACGGAACAGAAAGTACCAGAGAGCTGTTTATCATTGATAAAACGCTGGAACCAACTGTGTCAAAACCTGGTTAATATGCTGTAGCTGCCTACCACCGAGTATTTTCACTGAAAAAAAGCTTCTTTATCCCGCTGTGATCCGACTCACCCTCCCTACACACTTCACTCCACTCTCCACTGCTGTCGGGATTCTGCCTTACTACTAGAAACACGCTGCTGATGCAACAGATTGCTGGAGCGCAGGCTGAGGCAATACCTAAGTTGCAACTGCAAGTCGTGAGATAACCACTCCACGCAGCATGTGGAAACGGGCCACCCCAATCTTAAAATGAGAGAGAAAGAGGGAAGGAGATGGGGAGCCGAGAGAGAAAGGGGAAAAAGACAGTGTGTCTGTCACAATAACCTGCTTTCAATGACAAAGCAGCGCTGGCTGGTTTCCAGCACTGCACCAGGCATGCGTGTGTGTATGTGTGTGTGTGTCCGTTTGTGTTTGTGTGTGCATGCGCATTTGAGTGTTTAAGATCATCAAAGTATAGACTCTGTTTTTCATTCTGATGCATTTAGCCTTGTGATAACAAAAGGCCTGATGCAGGATGTGAATGCAGAATCATGTGCTCCCATTTTGCCGCTGGGTCTCTGGAGGGGCAGGGTCTGTGATGTGTTAGGGCTGTGTCTTTGTGCTACGCCTGTTGTGTCTGCCTCAGGGCCTCCATCACACCGGACTTCACGGTATAAGAAAAGCTTTCTTTAGTGAGCACACAGTCCTACCTCTCTCTCTCTCTCTCTCTCTCTCTCTCTCTCTCTCTCTCACACACACACACACACACACACTCGTGCTCATGCCCAAGCCATAAAGAGCCACAAAGAATAGACTACAGTAGCTAGAGGGTGAATGCTTCACACACATACACACGTTCAGAGACCCAGCCTAGCAACAGGAGTGTGACTGCCGCTTGAATCCTAACAACACTCTCAAGAGAGATGGGTTTCCAAGGAAGTTCTGAAAGAGGCCATGCCTAACTCAACACCACACACACACACACACACACACACACACACACACACAAACACATACATACCCACCTGAATTTGAAAACCTGACTTGCCTTTAACTGAACTACTCCAGCAGAAAACAGGTCGCTCCACATTCATTGTCTACAGCCTAAACCAACACAAACAAGCTGCCAGAAAAAACAAATAAAACCCTCCTGTGACAACTGTGTTCTTCTTGTTCACTTTGTGGCCATGCAGAATTCAGACACCGTTAGGATCTCTTTCTCACAGCGTGGAGTGGGGCTCTTAAGATAAAACCATAAAAAAAAGCATGCTTCCTTCCTGGCTGCGAGCGTAAGTGTTTTGTGTGTGTTTCTCTGAACTTATGTGAGTATTAACCTCATTCATAGAGCGTACCTTTCCTTTCCTGTCTGCTCAGAACTCAACATCGCACAGTCGACACACTGAACGCACTACATAAAATAGAGTGACAAAGTAGGCTTTATAATTGGCAATAAACCTTGGAAGAACCACTAAACCTGCTGCATGCTGACAAAGCTCACAGTGCCCCAGCATGAATTGGAGCTCAATCAGACATAAAATTATACAGATTAAGACTGCATCAGTAACAGGAGGACCTTTTCTACTAACCGCACAATAATAATAATACCAACACTACTGCAGCCAAACAAGTAAAGCTGGCCAAATTACAAGTTACGACCCAGGGATTACAAGCACTCCACTTCTCTGGTAACCACAGTCCGAAAACAGCAGGTGCCGAAATATGGCTGTCCAAAACACTGCAAGAAAGGAAAGGGGAAGCACAAGGGTTCTTCACACACACCGCAACGGCTAAAAAAGACATGCAAGGAAGAAAAAGGAGAGGGGTGTCTGTTACCGTGGAAACTGTCCTCTTTGTCGCTGATTTGGCCACAGTCTTGTAACCCACCTGGAAAAGACAAGCCAATCACACACATACACACAGAAGTCCAGTTCCTCAGTGATTCAGTAGGAACAATAACAACATCAGCTTCCAAAAAAAGCGCTCCACCACAGCTCAAGTAGAGGGAGAGACAGCGGAGGATAACCTCTAGATAAGCTGTACTGCAGCCGATTCATCTGCAGCTAGACAATAGACCCCAGGGTGAACGCTCCAGCTGCCTTTACCTTGTCTGTCCTCGGAGGAAGCCCCTCCAGTTTAGGCAGCATATCCCTAAAAGGTATTGGTGGCCATCTTGCTTTGCTTTCTTCAGCCTCAAAAGAAAAGCTGGCTACAGTAGCCGAGCGCAGGGCAAGCTCCCGGGTATCATGACTAGGGCGACTGTGAGCTGCTGTAGCAAAGTGCTGCTACAGCAGACGCACACAAACTCACAGCAGACACACAGACACACACACACACACATACGGGATGCCTTTCGCAGACGCAGACAGAGCCTCATCAGCCAATGGCGTGAGGACCTTAGCAGCTTGTAAATTATCTTCCATGCCTAGACTCTCCTAAACAAAGGATCCCCTATGTGGGCTTTTTACTCCAGCCCTACGCGCATAGATTGGAGGGAAGCTGTGGGATGGAGTCTGCACACTGGATCTGGATCAGAGGACATTAACTGGGAGACTGAGTTCAGTCAGAGATATTAACCCCTAATGCAGCTCACCAACACGGTGGAAGCCACATCATTTGGCACTATTAGATTGTTTATGAATCACAGGCAGCGTGTCAGACCGGTAGTTTGAATGTAATTATCTTTTATGTGATGTAACCTTTTGAAAATCATTCACAAAATATCTGCTGTCACTGTGGATAGCTATGGCAAAACAATAGTAGTAGCCCAATGGAGAAGTAAGCTTGTGGTCACAAGGTCAGCAATTCGAATCCCTATGCCAGCAGGGAAAACCTGGGCTAGGAAAATGTATGAGAAAGTGGGCTCTCCTCCCTCCAAAAATAGTGTAAAATTGCTCTTGAGCAAGACACTTATCCTCCTGCTGTTCCAGTGGAGCAACAGTGGCCAACATTACAAGACTGTGATTCTGGTCAGTTCTCAGATGTGAGTATGTATTTACGTGTAATGCTCCCTCCTTAGTCAACACCCTGAGTATTTACGGGTTACAAAAGTGATGATGTCCATAAAGAGTTGGAAAGGAAAACAAAACAGAAGAAAGACACAGATGATCTATTATAAGAGTTTTGATCTTATAATAGATAATCTGTGGCTGCTGTCTGTCCTCAGCAGAAATGTAGCCTGGGATGCCATGTCACCCTATTCAAACACGCAGCAGCATCTGCATGGCAGCAGCCCACAGCAATTCCGCTGTAGCACCTCTGTTTCCTACAGGACCCATGTATGTTGTGGGTGCCTGAGGTGGGAAGGAGACATTTACAGCATTCATACTGTTCTTTCTCTCTCTGTCTCAGCAACTATTCCTCTCATTCGCTCTCATCCACCCCCTATGTTTTTTTTTCTCTCTTTCCAAATCATTCCCCGAGGAAAGGCTGTAGTCAAAGAAAAGAGAAAGAGAGAAAGACAAAGAGAGAGAGAAATTTTACAAGAGTGAAGTACTCCCTCCTTTTAAAGACAACCATGTGGCCGTGAGGCTGAGGTCACACCAGGACAAGGGAACAAAATGAAGGCAGCCTGTGCCAGTGCCTGTCTGTAACACTCCAGTAACCAACCTCAGCCGTGTGTGTGTGTGTGAACGTGCACACAGAGTGCATGCAGCTTAATCCAGACACAACAATACAAGACAAATCAGTGCACTGTTACAAATGCCATTCGACATCATGATGAACAAAACAAATGCACAAGCATGTCATGATATTTTGGGAGATGGATCTACCTGTTTGCCACGTCAAAAACTCAAAAGATATTCATAATTGCATTACATCTTATGGATTGAATCAAATGTGTATGATAAAATGGACAGTTCCAGTCCTCAGAGTCACGTGGCTGTTGTAAAATACTGGATAAACACACACCTGTGACTGCAAAACAGTCAATTTATATATATACATATACTATATATATGTATATATATATAGTATATGTATATATTGAAAGTGACCATGTGTGTAATGACCACTTAGCAACCACTATTTAGCTGCTATTCAACAACTATATTGCTTGGCAGAAGAATAACATTGACTCAGTATTATGTACAATTAATTGATTAGTAGAATTGTTTAAAAGTAAACAATTCAGACAGCCAGCCGCTAAGGACAAGATTTAACAGTGAAAATTATCAGCGGTGGTAACTGCGGTGGGCATGTTTGTTTTTCATTATTTATTTATTTTTGTAGTATGGACAGCTGTATTTAAAGAGATCAAGGCAGTAGGTGGTTAAGCCTCAATCTATCTAGCTACGGATGTATGAGTCTAATCACAAGCAAGAATAACCCACATGACTTCTTTATTTTTCCTAAAATTGGTAATAAATATTAGGTAAGTGGTACAATACAATCAAATCCAGCCCAGGACCGTTGTCGCATGTCACCCACCCCCCCTCTCTCTCTCTCTCTCTCTCTCCCAATCTTTTCTGTCTCTCTTGACTTCTAATAAAGGTGGAATACAAACAAAAAACAAACAAAAACAAAAATGAAACAGTCTACACTGGCATATGTGTGATGCATTCGAACAACTTTTATTCCGACGACTATGGATATCATGTGTATTTTTAGAGCATTCAGTTAATTCAGTTAATCCTACCTAAACATGACTAACTCCTTGTCATCACTTCTTGATGTAGTGTACGGCAAAGGTACAAAATACCTACATCTCAAAAAAGACAAAAAGGATCATGCAGGACCATGTGTGCTGTATGCCTATGTGAGTTACCAAGGTTTTATTAAAGCAATAAGCCACTCGAGGCCATGCTTTACAGTGGTTTTACAACAGTGGACAGGGTTTTTGCCCCTCTGCTTTACACCATGCCTAACAATGCGTCTTAGTAGGGTCTCTCGTGCTTTATTGTTTATATGAGGTTTTGTTTGGACAGGTCTCGAGCAGCAGAGGTCACATTGAATGGGTTTACATGCACACAGTATTCCAAACAATACTCATATCCTGGCTAAGGTCTTATTTATTCTTCTATGCATCTTCACATCCTGTCCATAAATATCCCACTATACACATAAAAGCATGTTGTAAATATTATGGTGGAAACTGAGCTTACACCGGCTGCAAAACACCCACAACCACACCTTGATACCATATTGGTATCTTATTCAAGCTTTGCCTATCTAGGTTATTATAAGCAAGATGTTATGTTTGAAAAACTGAAAAACTGAAAAACCTGCAAAAACCTGAATCCCTGCATATCCCAAATGTCAATGGGTTGTTGGTGTGTTTGTAAACACATTCAATGTGGTGGTTATGAGTGAGCTCTGAGTGTGAGCTGTCAGAAGTAGACCGACAGGTTTGGTCTTTTAGGCCAAGTCTCCAAACTGGACTGTGAAACAGGTTGTGCTTCAAAAAACAAAACAATGACTGTATCAGCTTTGTGTAGGATACACACCTACTAACTGCCGTCTGGAAGTATGTACTGCTGCCATATAACCATGAATGGGCATGTGCTGTTGAAGCCTTGGGCAGTTACCATATTAAGTGCATTAAGGGTGTGCTGGCGTTGGTTTTAAACTCAATTTCAAACTCAAACTCAATATACAACAGAAGAATTGTTTAGAGGACACATAGAAACTTTGAAGTCAGACTTCCACTTCACCATGATATAACAATTTCCAGTTTCCCTGTGGCTGTACCATCAAGTTTAGACAGGTAGCTCTGCACACCTTGACTCAAAGTAGCATTTGGTATCAAGGCAGATATTAGAATGTTATAATTATATGAAACTATCTTAAACTATCATCTTTATCACAAAAAGTGTGACTTTTAAAAAAACAATCCTACTGGATATATGATTTTGTGTTTTTCTGAAGTTGCATATATTGACACTGTCAATATGTATACACCTCTATAGTAAAGTATAAAGTTGGAGCCTAAAATTAAGTAATGTCTCTCAATTCTCATATCATTCCTCTTTCTCCTGCAGCCATTCCACTCCTTCATCCTAAAATACTCTACATCCACCAACACTATTCCACTGCACCCCTAATTGCCGGCTCCTAAAGCGTCCCATATGTTTATGCTTTAACGAGCTGCCCAGTCCTCGTTAGGTGCAAGTAGTCTGGACATTAATCATCCTAAGCTCTGCGAGTGTGCAAGCGAGGTAACGTAAGTCCTCCTGCAGCAGAGCCGTAAAGTATCTCAGGCACATCTGGAGTCCTGGGCTGGTCCAGCACTTGAGCTGTGCCAAACGCACATGATGCCAATAGTTGTCATTGCTGCCATTATTGCCAATGATAATGTAAATGTGTCCCTCACTTGCATGAGGAAAGCTACAATTCCTCAATTCCGCAGTGTGTCAGGCAGTAGTTTGAGGGAGTTTATCCTTTTCTACTCCCTGTAGTACCTCGCCCTCTGTCCTCTTTCTTCTGTTCTTCAGAGCAGCGACACCCTACCTTCCATGCCCCATGAGAGGTGAGCTTTGGTGTGGGTGTTTAACTGGTGGAAAAAGCTGGTTATACTATCCCAGGAAGGGATGTATGCATGTGTGTGTGTGTGTGTGTGTGTGTGTATGTGTGAGAGTGTGAGAGTGAGTGGTAACAACCATGGGAAAACATGACTGCATGTTTGTCCCCATTCAGCCATCCAGTTCTCACACACACACACACACACACACACACACATACATACACACACACACACACACACACACACAAGCACATATGTGAAAGTACACACACACATGCACTTCCTGCTCATGTCAAACCCCAAAAGACCAACAAAAAATACACTACAGTAGCTAGAGTTTGAAAGCTTCACACACACACACACACACACACACACACACACACACACACACACACACGTTTGGAGACCGACACACATGCACATGCAAACACATAGATGCATAGTCATTAGCAAATGGGTTGCAAGGTACCAAGGTAGCATGAAAGCTGATTTCCCTTGAAGAGGACCTTGAAGCCACAAAGCCCCTGTAACCTGAGAGGAGGTTGCAATATGGATGGCTCGTATTCAGCAGACTCACACTACACGCTATTTTAACACATCTGTGGATTCAAGGCTTTGGTTAAGTATGTACAGCCGTTACTTTCTGCACTCTCTACACTCTCTGCCTCCTCAACACGTGCATCCAAACACACACACACACACACACACACGCATGTTTTTAGCCTTCGTACTTCCTTTATGAATAGTTTGCAACACATTTGTGAGGCTATTTTGGGGACATATAGTGGATTCACATTCAACACAGAGTGTGTTACATAGCACAACAGTCCCACTCTGGGGAGGAAAACTTCACCACACAATACCACACCCGAAACCCACATGGACTTAATTTAAGTCTGACAGTGTTTGGTCAACATAATTGGACAGTGGGTCAGTCCTAACTCTCACACAGTGTAGTAGTCGATCCTCTATTGTCTTCTAGTTACGTGGTGGTGAGTTTGAAGGAATGTGGCTAATATACTCAAGACAGATGTGTTTCACCTTGAGAGGAACAGAGCAAGGTGAGTGGGTCCATCAGTTTGTGTCAATGCTGACACACACACACACACACACACACACACACACACACACACACAGTGCATGGCAGCCTGGGGGCCCCAAAGCTGCTCACAATGAGACAGGAAAAGGCTTACTTCAAGTTTGTGCTAATGTCCAACATACTGAGTTAGCATGTTGGCCATATGACTGCATACACACGTGTGCATACAGACACACACCAGTGGGGCATTGGAGTGTGCCTCCATATAGTGGTGATAGCAATAGACAGGGCAGAGAGGGAAAAGAATGACGAACACAGTAAAAAATGGATGAGGCAAATGAATAAACAAGGCCATGTATTCATTTCCAACTGATTTCATATCACACTAGGGGTAGAAAATATTAATAAATAATGTCAGAAGAGATGGAAGAAGAAAATTGGAAAATTGGAAAATTGGAAAATTGGAAACAGCAAGACGAGAGGCTTTTTTATCCTCTTCAGGTGTAAGCTATATTCTAAACTAGGTAGGTCTGTTTTGAGTTTGATGCATGAATAAGCTCCTATTTCTCCAGAAGGTGGCCATTGTGTGCCCTTCGTAGGATTTGAGTGGCATTTCTTTTGGGGGGCAAAGTGAGGATTTCTTTTCACCCAGAGAAACCAAGTGGCACGACTTCAAAAGCGTATCCAGGGACTTAGAGCCTGTGCAACAGTCAGGACACAGCTCAAACTCACAGAACCTAAGAGGGCTCAGGAGCAGAGCTTTAGAGGTGTCGACGCTTAGCTCCAAGAACGTCTTGCTGAATGATATCATATGATACTGACAGTTTCTGTGTTTACTCTACACGTTTCTTTGTTGGTGAAGACACAGGACGGCAAGTGATTGGTAGCCTGATGTGAATGAAAGCAAACAAGACTGTGTGTGAGTAAAACAGAGCAGAGCATCCGTTGCCAGTCCCACTCCTTAAAACTCTAGCTCGATGTAAGCCTTCACCCTGGCACAGGCTTGGCCATACATCTACTCTAATGTACGATGGACTGTGGCCAAATAACTGAGCCCCAAATCAAATAAAATAGACATTTCCTCTAGCCTTCTGCTGGGCCACTCCCAAGACCTGCAGCTATTAAAGATAACTACCTTACAGAGTTGTTATAAGTTTTATTTGGCCTGGACTAAGTTATCAAAAAGTGCGAAAGTAATCCTTATCAGAGGCCCATGCAAAAAAAAAAGTGTATGTGTAGAGAAAGAGGAGAGGGTTGAGGAGAAAGAGTGGGCTAAAGCACAATGCACTCTGCTTTGTCATACTGAGTTGGCTGTGTTAAAACATTTGCAATGCCTCTGACATTTCACGATTTCCGCGCCCTCCTCTTCTACCTCAGCCCCCTTCTGTCCCACACGCGTTCATGTGTGCTGGTGCGTGACGGAGGGAGAAAAACACATAATGTGTTTATATGCATGTGTCCTTGAGCTCATTGCCAGCCTGCCCACACTCATTTTCAGAGGAACCTGTCCTTCTTATTTCTAATAAAAAGACCCAGAATTTCAATTTCAACAATGGCAGAGTATACAGTGATAAACCCAATCCATCATGTTTCATAATGGGAACTAGGTAAAGGTAAAATACTCAGTAGTCTATAGTTATAATGTTCATTGGCCATTGTGAAGAAAGACTTTCTCTTCCTCCTAAGACTAATATGATTCTTAAAAATGTTGTAATATTATTAGAATGAGTCATCAAATGTTTTCCATACACTGCCGTTATCATACACGTGATTCACAGCATGTTTCCTTCCATGGGTTGCCGGGCTAGTCAAGTTAGTTAGTTGGAGGAAGTGTGGTATAAGAGATCGAGGAGGGTAGGTCATGGGGAGGTCAGGATTATTTGTTAAGGATATCCTGCCTCGGTGGAGCAAACCAGCATTGTAGCAGGTGGGGTACTGACTACAAAGAGGCAGAGAGGGGACAAGACACTAAAAGAGAGAGCCATGTTAAGGCTTTCATGACAAAAAACATTCACACTCAATGTTGGTATTATCAATATCATATTTCAGTATGACTCTACTGAAAGCAGCAGAATGGCTTGAACATGATGAAAGCCCTTCAGTACACACTGCAAAAAAATAAGATTTTTAGACTATATGACTTGTTAAAATGTCTATTTTCTGCAGTGCAGGAAGTCGCCTACCCTTGCAGACAGCCCGCCCTATCCCTGACACACTAGTTGTAGAATAACCTACCTAGTGTGACCTAATTACCTGGATGTAGGTGACTGAGTTCAAACTCCTAAAGCCGTAGTAGTGCGTCTCTAGCGGTTATCTCCTCTAATCCTTATTAGAACCCTGAGAATACTCAGTCAGTCAGACAGCCACGGCAGGTCAAAGGTCAGCACCAGACAATAGGGTCACCATGGTAACCATTAGTGCTGTAGACCTCCATTGCTGTGTCTGATGAGAGAGGGGGAAGAGGAGTTCAGAGCCTGGGCCGACAGGATCATCTGCTAGGACAAGTCGGTTCAATTTGTGAGGCATAGATAACATCGTATGCAGGTCTGAACTATAAGATGTGTAAAATCCAACGTACAAGCACACACACACACACGCACACACACATAAATAATATAGAAACACGCTCAAACACTCACTCACATACACAGACACACGCAGTCTTGACTATCTGTTCTACTCTGTTTGTTTTTTTACACCAATGGTGCCAAGGCAAACAGTCACCGCTGGGTAGTATAGGCTGCCGGCCCTCCCTACCAGCCAGAGAGTGCTGCTCGCGGTATCAGCGAGCGTTTGCTGACACACTTGTTATCTCAACAGGGCTACTCCTCTGCCAAGAGCACTGCAGCAGAACAGGGAGGACTGCGAGAAGTGCAGGAGATGAATGAGTACGCAGGAGGGGCTGGCTGGTGGCTGGTTGGAAGCATGTGAGTTGCTATACATAGACGGTTTAGTGTCCATGCTGCAGTAGTATCACACTGAATTGGATGCCTCCATGGCCAATAAGGACTGGGGAGTAATTCAGTTATGCTGCTTACAGCTCTCAACAAGTATGGACTATTTAGGTCAATTTCACTGTACAATAATAGAAGCTTTGACCCTTTATGCACTGCAGTGTATCCTTTCTAGTGTATGTATATGTGTTTGCATATGATATGTATGTTGTATGTGGTCAGGGCCAGGTCTTGGCCTTGTCTCAGCCTTTATTATTTTACGATGGTTTCGGTATTTTACGCACAGCACCGGAAGAGAGCGTATTGTCTGTTTGTGAGAAGAACGACAGTGGTGTGATTGACAGACGGTGCTAACAGTTATGAATGGATGCATTGATTGATAATGAGTGTTTATTATTTTAATCTTTGGCTACTGCTTTAGAGTGAGGTAAGCTCTTGCCTACGATGTGTAAGTTGGATCGGTCCTGTCTGTGTGTGAGGACCACTGGCTAGGACTGAGGATAATAAGTGCGTGGTGAGGCCACGAGGGGGCCGTCAAACCTGAGTGAAACCAGACATGTTTAGAAAGAAAGCTCCACTAACCCTCTCTCACTGTGCCTGCCTCCATGGTCCCTCACTTTCTCACTAACACACACACACACATGCACCATGGAAGCCTGTGGACTTCATTTTCACCACTGCACCAACTGTAGTAGCTCGCTGTGAGAAAGGGGAACTGAATCCACATGCCACTACATGAATTCATTTCTTTGGCCTCTGCCCCTATTGTTTCCACAATCTCAAAATGGTGATGGGAACATTTGTCTGAAGGGTGTGTGAGCTTGATCAGCGAGTGAATATGTTAACATGTTACTCACACTGAACGCACACATACATACACACACAACATTGTGCTCTCTTGCTCTCTCTCTCTCTCTCTCTCGAGTTGTACATGCAAATAAACGATAAGAGCTAACCTTGCTCTACCTGTTCTGCATGGAGAATAAAAGTAAAGGAATAACACTGTAGTAACACAGAACCAAACAGAGAACCTGTTCTCAAACCACACACACACGTGTAAACACACACACACACACACACACAGCATGGCTATAAATTAGCAGTGTAGGCCAATATGATGCCAGTTAAGGGAAACAACAGTGCCTGTGTTGCTTAAATGACACTGAATTTGCAGTTCCCTCATTTTGCCTTCAGTCTGTCCTACTGTCTGCCATTCTCTCTGACAATTCCACTTCCAATGCCTGCATGTGCACACACTCACATGCACACACACACACACACACACAGTGCATAATCACAGTGGCACATCACAAGTCCCCACTAGAAATGAATGAGCCTTTCAGTCTGAGCCACCCCCCACGGTAAGCGCACAACCTCGTCATGCACCCCCCCACCCCCCCCCACCCACACTGACACACATTTTAGGGCATTCAAAATAATATGTTTGTAAATCTCTGCCCGGGCCTAATCTCTTCCTCCTCGCCCCCTCTTAGACTCAGAAATAGTGCACAGAAGTCTCCACTAATACTGCAGGTGTTATATAATCAGCCCTAATCTGCTGCCACTGCTGCTACAGCCCTGCCACACAGACACACGACCAAATGCACACTGTACACACACTGTCACAGTCGTGCACGCGCAACCCTGCTCCCAGCCCCATGGACATGTCCATCGTTATGTAGTAGCTCTAGCAGCCAGCTGCTGTCAGCAACTCTTGTTCCTACTTAGAATTATTGAAAAGCTACCTATTAGACTGCCAACTGTAAGTACGCCTCTTATGAATGAAGAACCATAACCACAGTCTGTATCTGCTAATCTGCTGAGCGAATCTTATGACATTCAGTAGTCTTTTTTTAATTGTTATAAGCTTGTTTTGTTGCTTTTTTAATTTCACATCTTGATCTTCCTAAATTGTTTGGTGTCAAAATCTGAATGAATTTGATGGTATTGCATAAAGGTACATACACTAACAAGTTACTGCCAATTTGATAAAGACTTCAGACACACCAAGGAAAAACAGTAGACAGACACTTAATATTGACAACAAAAAATTCCCCTCCTGACTATTGTCCTGGGTGGTATTGGTGTTAATGGATGAATTATCTACCAAAACACGTATTCACAACGCCACTCAGTGGCAGCATATAAAACATCTAGCTCGAATTTGGTTGAAATTATACACCCACCCACCCACACACACACACACACACACACACACACACACAGAGACTGCCACCACGTGTAACTCATAAAATGGTATGCTCTCTTTTTTATGCTAACTATGGATAGCAGACACACACGCAAGCAAGCATGCGCGCGCACACACACACACACACACACACACACACACACAAGCACACACACACACACACATACTCCGACCACGTGCTGAGCTGCTGCCGGCTCATGTGACAGCACCTTCCTCTCTGACAGAGGGCATCCTCACACATACTCTACATCTACTTGCGTACGCATTCACACTTAGTCTACATTCTCCTCACACACACACACACACACACACACACACACACACACACACACATACACACAAGCACTTAACTTCTGCATTCCCTAACATTTAAGAGAGAGATACCATGAGGGTATATGGACAGTGTCTGTTGAAACCGATCAGGGAACTTCTCAATGTGAAAGTGAAACCATCTGTTTCAACTGTCTCAGTCAACTCTCAATTCCCTACCATGGCTTGTGGGCATTTGGGAAAACAAAGAGGGAAAAAGCAATGGTATACAGACAGTAACAACCATACTTTCCTTGGCTGCCTCAGATCAGCTGTTTGTAAATCAAAAAGAAGCTCCAGTAATTCCACAACTCCACACATATTACGGTAGTACTTCAAATATACCTCCTGAGGGAAATCAACTGAGGATTTGGCTGCGATAAACAGATTTGACATGCGTAGCTATAACTCCGGTTAATTAAAGTGCCCTCATGTACAAACTGTAAACCAAGCCTCACCAGTGCAGCGGAGAGAGAGAGCAGAGATGAAGGTCTTCTCTTCTTCAGTTCCACACACTTCCTCAGCTTGCAGATCTGGTGGCCAGTCCTGCGGTTGAGGCAGCAGCTGCACTGGCCACAGTTTACCGTCCTCCGGCACGGCTCGCACGTCCCACACCTGCTCCGCTTCTTCCTCTCCTTCTTCTGCGGTTGCCTTGAGGTCCAGGAGGACAAACAGGCGCCCTCTGGACCCCAGGGCCCTGGCAGAATAGGAGGGCTGGGGTCCCCATATCCTGCCTCTGATTCGGTGTCAAAAGACAGCGAGGACCGGGTGCTCTCGGAGCTGCAGGAGAATGAGAGGCTACTGTCCAGGAAGGGAGTGGAGGTCTTTGGCGCCGTGCCCTGCTCTGGTACTACTCCTACAATGCTGTCTTTGCCCGGGTTTGGTACACAGACAGCTGCTAGGACATCCGTGCTTGACTGAGGGATTGGCAACGGTGACACTGGAGATGTCTCTTCCTGGCTGTGGTGCTGGGATGGCTTCTGATTGGATACACTGTCTTTGGTCTGCGTCTCTGCGGGTGCTTCTCTACCTTTCTGAGGGGGAGGGATCTCCCAACTTTGGGGTTGCTCTGGTTCCCCCTGGTTTGAATACAGAGGCTTGAGGGATTCAACACAGGTAATAACCAGTGTATTTCGCGTCACCGGGTTAGTCTGTGACATCGGGGCAGTCTCAGGGACAGCAGTGCACAGTGGGAAATGGAGTTTAGCACCGTGAATGGTAGGTTGGGTATCTTTCTTAGTCTGGCTCAGAACCTCTAGTTCAAGTGACTCTGAGAGGGAAGGGGCTTTGGTGGGATCTGAGGTAGCTGTGTTGGAGACAGGCAACACCTTGACAGGAGATTCTGACAACCCATCACTGGAGTGAGGCGGATCTGGAGATTGAGAGATTGGAGTGCTGGGGTGGGCGTCAGCGAGATTGACGAAAACATCATTCTCCTCTTCTTTTCCCCCTTCCTCTTCTCCCTCAAGATTATCCAGCTCCCCGGCACTCTCCTCCATCTCTTCCACTGTCTCCTCTGTTCTCTCAACTCCTTCCTCTGCCTCTAAACTCTCCTTTCTCTCTTCATTTGTCTCCGGTTTTCTCTCAATATGATGGCCAACTCTCACTCTTTCATCTGTCCCTATCTGGTCCAGGTCCAGCATGTTACCATCCTCCTGGTGGACAATACTCACATCTTGCGTACTTGCAGGATGATCACATTTTCTTATTACGTTAGGAGAACTGTCATTTCCCTCGTTGCCATCTTGCTTCCCCTGTAGGCCAATACTAGTTTGCTCAGTGAGCTCAGAAGGGTTGTCTTTACTTTCATCACTGCTGAGTATTGGCTGTCTATCAACATCATCACCCATGGGGCCTCCAATCACACACCTCAGGTCACCTTCACCGCTATGGCTCAAAGTCTTCTTGCGTTGCTCAGTAATAGCACTGTCATACACACAATCGTCCAGTGTGTCATTACAAGGAGGTGAATCAGCTTTAAGAGGGCTGCCCTCATTGCCACTGTTGACTCCCACAAACTGCTCTTTGATAATGGCAGGGGCATCAGAATCGGTTTTCAGGGAGACAGGGGTGGTTTCCTCACTATTATGGGCATCTAGTTTCTCTTGTTCCTCGCTACGAGTCAAATCACCACTGTCGTTGTTTGCAGGCTGATTTCTTGTGTTCCCCTGGCGCGATGCTGCTCCTCTCCCTCTGCTCCCCCTGCTGTTCTTCCCTCCCCTGCAAGGCTTTGGAGGCTGGCAGGGAGTAACAGACACCTGTGTGCCCCGTAGGGACTTCCTACGCCCTAGGGGGTCTTCGAACTTGCCACTGTGGTCAGTACTCACACGTCTAAGCCTTGGAGATCCTGTTACATTTGGGGCATGGTTAACCCTACCAGGGGACCTCCCAGGTCCCTGACCAGCAGGCCCGCTCGCCCCTCTTCCTCGGGGGCTTCGACCTGACTGTGTCCGGGCCCTGGCTGTGGACCTTTTGGGGTCTACTGTTGTTTTCTGGAGCCTCTCGGTGGCTCTGCCTCTGGGTTTATTTGAGTTACAGGTTTTCCTCTTGGTGGTGATCACTTTGTGGCCATTCTTTCTCCGAGAAGGTGGCTGTCTCCTAGGGGGTTTGGAAGTAGCAGGCATGGCTAAGGGTGTGGAAGGGAGGAGGTCTGGCAGCCAGCATGGGAGCCAGGTGAACGCTTATCTTTTACTTGGGACCCAACTTTTACTTTTTTTTTTAATCTTCCTCTTTTGCGTTTGCTTTCAGCACCGTAGACAATGATGCCGCAGTTATTTTTCCATTGTGAAATAGCAATACATGACCTAAAAAGAAAAATACACCATGTCAGCATCTGTCAATGTTTTCCCCACACAACAATAAATAATGACAAATAGTTTGTATAGTTTATACACACAAAACCATATTTGGGAATATAACAATCCAAATTAAAAGTAAGGAAAATCTAATATGACAATGCTTATAAAGATAGCGGTAACTTATAGCTCTTGTTCTTCACTTTGGCTGCTAGCACTTTTGCCCCGCCTGAAATATATTTTTGTACATTCAACACCATATAGCTAGTGCCATGAGGCTCACGACAGTAAAGAGATTGCACTGCACCTCTTCGTTAAGCTATTTTAAATAAAGAGATCATAAAATAAGCAATAATGTGAACACATTTACCGGCTACTTTCTCTGCGGGTTAACAGTTTAAAGGGAAAGCACTTTGAGGAGTGGGCTTTGGCTCGGAGGTCGATCCTGTTTTCGTCGTTTTTGACTGGCGGAAGAGGGGTTATTACCGTGTAAAACGCCTTTAACGTCGATGTTTATCATTATTTCTGCACTTGACCGTGTTCGTTTATAACGGTGTACTAACACTAAACATCGACGCATCCGGAAACGCTACTTTTCTACATGTTGTTTTTGTCAGTGCAGTTTTATTTACACGTTTGCTTTAAACGGCAGCTCAAATACTTTACATACCAGAGAGACAGTTGCACTGTCTGAACTGCTAATAATACTCCGCTCCAGCGAGACAGCGAGACCTTGTATTGGTTTCCCTCCTCGGCAAATATAGAGTACTGGCAAGTTCAATCCCTTTCCCGGCGATGACACATGGACACGAATTGAACATTGCTGTGTATACGTCGAGCAGAATAGCTATTATACAACGTGCACATGTATTCTTACCGAGAACGACACCCGTTGAAATGTAAATCCCTCTTATGTCAATCCATTCAGGGCAGCCCCACTCTCCCTCCGCCAGACGCAACCTACGGTCTCTGGCCAACTCGTCGTCGGCACTGGAGGGAAGAGTGGTGGAGAAAACCTGGAGTGGATTCCTGCTGTAAGCCTGTCCACGGTTTTCTCCGGCAATGTAGATTCATGCAAATGAACGAGTAACCGCAGGGCTGTGAAATTAAATGATCACGACAATCAGATTATCTCATTAAAAGGATGAAATGTTCATATTTCACTGCCATCACCGGGAAACAAATGTGCGACGGGATGAGTAACACTTTATTATGTTATGAATGTTCTACAGCTACGTTTAATGTTAAGAAAGTAGTCTCTAAAACGTCCATTGTCCTAATAATTTGACAATAATACGATCTTGCAAAATTACTGCTCAGCCCCTCGGGGAACGTCATGCAGCGTCATCCTCACGCGACAGTTTTCGACCACAAGGGCACGGAAGTGATTGCATGAAACTCGAGAGTGTTGTCAGATTCATTCATCGCCACAATTTAACCCCTCAGATTTTTGATATATAGGTAACTCTCGTGCCATGTTGAAATAGTGAAACCGTTGGCTACCCGGTGTCCACGGTAGTGACATTTAAAGAGCCGTGTTTACCCCGAGGGAGCAGAAAACGATTGGGGCAGATAACCGGAACACAATTGTTGCACAGCAGTCATCTGACCTTCCGCTTTACTGTTTACTTTGCACCTACGACTTTTACTGTTTTGTAAGTATCCGATTATAACAGTTTAGCTAAAGTTAACGCTGTCTAGCATACTATTGTAATCTTGTAATCTGCTAGTTGTGGCTACCAGTTCCCATACTGTTTTAGCTGTTTGGGGAACTAATACCAACCTTAGACCAATGACAAATGATCAGTCTCCTTTGCTATTTGCAGGAAATTGAATGCAGTATTCCGTTGGATGAAACCCATACATACCTACACCCACACACGTATATACACTAAATGGTGCTTTGATTGACTAATAGTTGCATTCTTCAAAATTGTAATTGTGCAGCCATGGATGCTTCAGAGTCCTGAGCACACAGAATGACATCGGAGGCTGCGGTCTCCACACCTGCTCCCATAACCAGCCCTGCCCAGAGGGACTACTATTGGCTTCGCTCTTTTGTAGCTGGAGGTGACACATACATTTTTTAATTTACTCTAATGATACAGGCATTACAAGGTTATGATCTACTCGAGGGGGGATTTGACATGGGGTGGTTGGGTGGCCAGTGAGACTGTCCTTCAACCAGAGGACCCAGGTTCAAGCCCCTTCCCTTAAGCCGGGAACAGTATCCTATCCTATCGTATCCTACCCAACCCCTCCCCTTTGCACTCACATACACTGTTTAGTTGTGTTGTCTAGTTGTGTTGTCGTATCAGATAGACAGGCTTGTACTGGTATGGCTAGGCTAATGCAAGGTCAAGGCTAGGTTCAAGGCTAACCAAGACTTGGTTAATGTTAGGTTGATGGCAGGCATTAGATGGCGAGGGTAAAGGGGAGTTGTGAGGTGGTGGCATAGAGAGGGGTGGTTCCAGGACGCTGGAATACACCGTTGAGCCTTCTTGAGGTGTCGTGGGCCCAACTCAACGAAACACTGATGAAGGAAGGTGCCCACTTGATAACCAACAAGGGATAGTAACATCTTGTCCTGTGTATTAATGAATACTGGGCATAGGATACAATAGCTGTAGTACAATACCACAGACTACATAAGATGCTTAATTGAAGCAAGTTATTTATAAGATGTGCAAGATCCATGTAACCAGATTATCTATAAATTGTCTCTGACACTTTTAAGACATGTAGGATCAAATGTATAACACATCTGAGTTTCTCTATTTATTACACATCACCCCTGATGGTGCTAAATTGGATTCGCACTATCTATAGATGACTGTTTAATTTCATATATCTGGCATTGACGGTTGTACCAAGGATGTTGAAAATAATCGTTAACTAAAGATTAAGAGTTCAGAGTCAAGTGGTGATTTACTTTAGTATATTTATTTGCAATAGCTGAGCGCTCAGGAGAGATCCACACACAGTATAGGGTATACAGATCTCTGAGGAAAGAGCAGGTGGGAGTGAGTTTTCATAGAGACACAAGGCCATTTGTCAAGTCAAAACAGCACCTGCACCTGCATGGATAATAATACGACTAAACATTAGCAGTTCCTTGAGAAACAAAACTAAATGTAGGACAACAGTCACACAGAGGAAATCATAGTGAATGGTTGACCTAAAGAATATATAGTCATAGTGAATGGTTGACATAAAGAATATATAATGATAGTGAATGGTCGACCTAAGGAATGCTAAAATGGTGCATACAATAAGATTTTCTACCACAAAAGACAAATACAATATCTATCATATCATTCTACTGGAGTTGTGAATGAATGTGGCAAATAACCCATTTAATAACGTATCGGTTCATGCTGTGTTTCTCTGTTTTGTCAGGTGTAGCAGGATGTTGTGCCAAGTCCACCATTGCTCCTCTGGACAGAATCAAGATTCTGCTTCAAGCCCAGAACCCCCATTACAAACATCTAGGTAAAATATCAGTCGCTACGCCTACAAAGGTATTGAGTTTTTGGTTTCACATAGTTATGCCTTGTCACTCCAACCTCTGATCTCTCCTGCAGGAGTCTTTGCCACTATCCAAGCCGTGCCAAAGAAAGAGGGCTTCCTTGGTTTGTACAAGGGCAATGGGGCTATGATGGTTAGGATATTTCCCTATGGAGCCATCCAGTTCATGGCCTTTGACAATTATAAAAAGGTACATGGTCTACTTTGGAATAACCCCTTCAAATGGCCATATATACAACACAGTTTGTTAGGGAAACTGGCCAAAGCAGTTTAGGGAAAAAATATATGCATTTTATTCAACATGTATTTTGCCATGATAATCCTTTGCTAAAATCTGTAAATCTATTGGCCTGTGCAGTGTTTTTTTTATTGATCAGATGAACTCTTGACCTTTGCTTCCTCTCTACTGATGCTGATCCCTCTACTTTACAGCTGCTAAGGAAACAGCTTGGGATCTCTGGACACATTCACCGCCTCATGGCAGGATCTATGGCAGGTAATTTATCTATCTCACTGATAAGACCTCATCAATTGGTGCCAACTGGATAGCATATACACACTACCCCATTATGAGAGAATGAAGACGTTAATGTCCATGGAGGTGCTAAAATTTGATTCTCATATACAGTAAATCTGTTGATCATTGGTGGAACATGCAGTCTTATTGCTTCTCCTAAATCATAGGCTACCGGTTTCCTTGTCATTTCAATGTGACTTATTTCATCCAATCACACCATTAAGTGCATTAAGTGTCGTATCTGGACGCACAAAAATCTGATTTGCTATTGGATCTTCAAAACCAGATATGGAAGTGTCCAGCCTCACATTGGGATTGGAATTCTGTGTAGTTTGGATGCAATCCAGCCACAATGTGGTTACAAGCAGTGTAAATATAGGGGGAGGCGGAGAAGTTTTAAAGAAATATAGCCACAGGAGGCTCATAACAACCATTTTCATGCTAAGTGTGGACATACAGCAATGTCATCTCATAAAATCCAAACTGTAGAATCAGAAAAGATGGAAGTGAAACCGTATAGCTATAAACAGTTTTTTTATAATTCTGTTTTTCAGGGATGACTGCAGTGATATGCACTTACCCCCTGGATGTGATCCGAGTCAGGCTGGCCTTCCAGGTGAAAGGAGAGCACCGATACACTGGCATCGGCAATGCCTTCCAGACCATCTACATTAAGGTGAGCTGGTAGTGTTCTTCTTCCCATAGCCGACATGAACCCTGCATGCTTGGTGTCCCATACAAGCTTTCTTATTCATAACATGCCTTTTGTGAATATTGCCTTTAAAGTGTCTGTAATCCACCCTGATTTTTTTAAGGAGGGGGGCATCAAAGGGTTCTACAGGGGACTGACCCCAACAATTATTGGCATGGCTCCCTACGCCGGTGAGTATTGCTGAGTATTGTGAGTATTATTGAGTATGCTTTGCATTGCCCTCTCTCCGACTCTCTCTTTCCTACCCCTTTTCCTCCTCCAGGTTTCTCATTCTTCACCTTCGGCACGCTGAAGAGCCTGGGCTTGATACACTTCCCAGAGCTGCTGGGCCGTCCGTCCTCAGACAACCCAGAGGTCCTCGTTCTGAAGACCTACGTCAACCTGCTCTGTGGAGGGGTTGCCGGGGCTATTGCTCAGACCATATCGTAAGTGTGGACGGTGTCTTATTGATTACTTAGATTTATTGATTATTAATGATGATGTCACATTGTTGTATGATATTGCATTTGTCTTCAGAAGACTAAAGGTGGTCCCATTACTGTGTCTCTTCTCACTAGTTACCCCTTGGATGTGGCTAGGAGAAGAATGCAGTTAGGCACTGTGCTTCCTGACTCTGAGAAATGCCTGTAAGTAGCACCATTTTGCCTCCTCTCCATATTCTGTTATACCATGTATTACGTTTTATGTGAGACTGTGCAGTGTACATGATAAGGTCATCACCTTATCATGTTTAATTATAGCCCTTAAGTGTAAGATTTGCTCAAAAGTGTAAGAATTTTGTTGTGATGCGTTGTAATGCTAAAAAAAAAAAAACGCCGTAATTTCAACAAAAACACTCGCCATTGCAACATTGTGTTTTCATTTGGTCGATTTGGAGTTTTTCAGTTAACTCTTAGAAATCTTTTCCAATAGATTTGTAAGTGACACTTAAAAAGCAGTATAAGGGGCAATAGTGAACTATACTGGTAAGGGGGAAAGGCCATACACAGTGTTGTTAGAGTTTATTTTATAATGATATATTAGAGAAACAGGTTACCTTTTAAGGTTTACAGTCATTGTCGGGTGCAAATTTGTGTATTGAGATGGGTGCTAGATTTTCATATTGCTGAAGGGTGAGACAAAATACCAGCAACATCCGTCTGCAGCCAGTCTTGCAGCTAACATTGCTAAACAGTATGTCCTGCCTGTTGCTGCAACACCATTGGTGCTACAGTTATGAGTTAGCAGATGTGAGCCAACAGACAGTAGTTTGAGAGTAGTAGAGCCATGTTGTTAGTAGCCATCTGAAGATGCTGATATTGTCACGCTGAAAGTTATTTCAGACCTGCCGCTTATTTGTTCTGAAATGCACCCAGGCCATCATGTACAGCTTTATTCCATGGTCCTATTTTATCATCCTGCATTAACATGAATGATCCATTTTTTCCAGCATTATTTTTGAATGCCTGAATTGCAGTTTTTCAAACTGAACTAGAGTTATAACTTTTGTAAATCTAGTAACTCCAAGGTGTAATAAATAGCATTTATTTTCTTTTTTTTTTGTGCCTGAACAGAACGCTGACCAAGACCCTGAAGTATGTGTACAATGAGTATGGGGTCAAGAAAGGACTGTACCGAGGCCTGTCTCTCAATTACATCCGCTGTATCCCCTCTCAGGCTGTGGCCTTTACCACCTATGAGTTCATGAAGCAGTTCCTCCACCTGAACTAGCTTTTAGCTTCTTCTTTTTTTTGTCTACCCTCCAAGTCTGCACCTGGGCCAGTGTGCTCCGAATCATTGAGCAGATTGAGATAAATGCTTCCTTCATAGAGTGAACTGAGGTTCACTCACTACGCCTTCGTCCCTTCAAATCTGAGCATTGCCTTGTTGTGTTTGTGTGAAGGTACACTTAACCAGGAAGGCTTGACTTCTCTCAGAGGTAATGCTACAAGAGGAAACCAGTTTCTATCAGCCATTTGAGCTAGCTGATTTGAGGCCTGCTGATTTTTGCCCCAGCAAGCAATGGACAATAAGGCACTCTACCCCTGGCAATGCCTTGTCCAGCTCTGTCCTAATCCATACCCTCATAGTTCCTGCTTTTGTGACTCGCCACCTCTTAGAGATGGTTTTCTCAACCACCCAACATGTGGCTTGGATTTGGGCAACTCCTTGACAACTATCTCCATGGATACAGAAGACAGTGGCACCCTTGGTCTGGCTTGGTTGGATGACTTGGGTGAATGATATGCTTCCTAACAACGTTGTTGGCAACACCACAGCAACCCATTTATTGTATGCATATAGCAAACACACTGAACAACGGATCTATCAGTGTATTTTGAAAAAAGGGAACTCACTGATGTGCATTTGTTATAATAGTATGTCTGCAACACTTCAATTCTACAGTCAAAACAAAAATACAAATTCTCACATTTTCTTTATCGTTCATCAAATTTTCTTTTGTTTTAGACTTACTGACGAAAGGTTTGATAGATGCGCTTCGTGGCTTCTTAGGCTGTTGTTAAAAGGTTGCTGGAGTTTCAGAAATGTCCAATGATTTGTAGTGTTTTGTCTATTCAGGGTTTAGTGTGTCTTTAATTTTTATGTTGCATGTTTGGGGTCCAACGCCTTTTAGACAAGTTGTTTGTGCATCATGTGTCGTGCCTTCATCCTCTATGGCAATCTTATATTGCAGTATACAGTAAACTGCTTTCATTGGTTATGGATGCAGTGACCTGGGTGGCGCTTGATTTCAGCTTAAGCCAAGAAGTCATTTTATTGCCAAACCTTGAATAAAGCAGTGACTGTATGGATTTTCAGGTACATTTGTGGGTTTTGTGGGAGTTGACCGTGTTTGATTGAGAGGAATTTGAGAAGTGAAGGGAAGATGAGCTATGCACTAGGAGAGGAACACACTGTAACTTCAAAGTAAGAGTAGTGAAGACACAACTCATACACATTAGTTGATGTGCAGTCAGATGTCTATAGCTTTATTAGTAAACTATGTATTTCCATGCTCTGCTATGATCAGACAGGAATTTTGTTTTTGTGAGAGTAGTGTTAGATGTTAGATTTTGTAACACCGAAATGTCTAGATGGATGTGTTTGGTGGCAAGGATTCAGGAAAACACTTCCCAACTTTTGCGTGTTTTCTTTTCTTTATTGATTTAGCTGCCTGATGCCACTGGGTGGCAGCATTGAATATAGATTGTATTGTTTACCATCAGAGCTGGACACAACCCCTGATACAGATCATAACGCATACCAGAGATTCTTTTTTCCGCTTTTTGTTAACTAAAGGGAGTGATCAGATAGTGAGTTAATATATGTTTTGTTAACTAAAGGGAGTGATCAGATAGTGAGTTAATATATGTTGTGTTAACTAAAGGGAGTGGTCAGATAGTGAGTTATTATATGCAGCGTTTTTAACTCAATTCTACCACAATATTTGACTGAATACCATTGAACAGCCTCACTGGAGCAATTGGTTGGTTAAGTGCCTTGCTCCAGGACACTTGGACACTAATGACTGAATGAGAAAAAGTGTTATTCAATCACTTTTAGTCACAAGCCCACTATAGGCCTTTAGGCTACCACTGATGCTAGTGTGAGCTTTGTCAGTTTGTTGTCTAAGCGTCCTTTCTTCATCCTCCATGCCTTCTACTGCATTTGATTTCTTATGACACTGCCGTGATTAATGTCTTTTACATAAAGTTTTCATTGTATTTGAAGGAGAGGAAATTGCAGAATTCACAAACTACTGAATTTTGTGAAATGGCATTTCATTTTGTGAAATGCAAAATGTAAAAAGTTTGCTCAGCACTCAGCAGCTCCTTACTTGGATAGTTCCCACCCATCAACCAATACAGTAAAGACTACCCAAAGGGCATAAAGAGCAAAAGAGATATGAAAACATCTGTTTGTTCTAAGTATTTCCTTTTTGATGCAACAGACAGAATTGAAATAACTAAACAGACAGTAAAGAACATCTCAAAATGTATGTGCATACAAAAAATGTCCAAATCATTTTAGTGTTCAGTGTTTGTGATTTGTTTTCTCTAGAATTTGTTCTCTAATAAAATTGCCTGCCCTTTCCAAAAGGTAAACACTGGCTGTCAAATGTGTCTAATGATGAATTTATTGTAATATTCAACTGTTTTTCAACTGTTTTCTTATAGTCACATACTCTAACTGGCAATTTGATAAACAAAATACTTTTCTGCATCATTTTTTTTCACTCATGCACAGTGCCAAGTATTGCTTTTATCCCATGAGATAATGTTTACCAACATTTCTCCTCCTTCATGCTATTTAGCTTACATTCATAATCTCTCTCACTGTTTCTGTGTAACGTTTTTGTTCTTCAAGAACAACCCAGTTCGGTTCCTGCTGCTCGCTGTAAATATTCAGATTAATATATGATGTACATGTATGTAGTAGTAAGCTGTAGTACTATATCAGGAAGGGAGGTTTTGGATGTGATTGAAAGGGGAATCATGAGAACAAATGTAGTTACTGAACAATGAAATTGCCTTTTTTTTATGTTTTATCAGGTTTATTTCCCTTTCCTGTACATTTTGGATTTTGCCTGTCATGCTTTTTATAAGCAATGTCTGAACATGATTTACATTAAATGTCACATACTTGTGTGAATCAATACCAAGCTTTATATCTCATTTGTCATCAAATGCAGGCTTTCATGATTTCCTCCTCTATTCCCCTGCAAGAAGCGGCAAGTAGTGGACTGATGTGGGAGATAATCACATCAAGAGTTTAATTCCAAAATGCCAAATAACCATTTTGGGGGAAAATCTTTGAAATTCAATTCTTTGAAATTCATCATTTAATATCTTTCAAATTATATATATTGAGTATATCGTATTCAGCCTTTTTTTTCAAAGCACAGAACATCTTTTATGTTGTTTTGGAGCCAAACTCTTCAAATAGTAACAAGGTAATTCCATTTCCTACTTTGCCTATACATACATACACACTGTTTATACTGTAGTTGCACCTCTCACTGGTAAAACAACTGAGGGACTATACCTTGTATTTGCATTTATTTTGTTGAAACCAGACTACACTACCTGCTGTTGTCCAATGTGATCCCCTGATTTGACTGGTAAATGTGATGTGTGTGTTTCCATATTTTTAGATGTAACTTATTTCCAGATCACCTGTGAATATATTTTTACTTAAATGTAGTCAGAGATCCGGATATCAAACACGTAGATGTTCTCTGTTTCTTTACCATGTCGGTAATACAAGAATTTACTCCATTATGCTTTTATCAGATTTCTGGTTGTAAAGAATGTCACTCCTATTGTCCCTCTTGTTTGGATCAGTTCATGAGAATAGGACACCATTTCCCACACCCAGGTGGAATGAATAGGGCTAGCAAATCCAGAAAGGACTGTACTAGGACAGAGATTACCTCTTTCTCTACTAACGATGTATAGAATGATGCATTCTGACCCAAATTACAGTGTATATTATATAGTATAATTGTAGTGTAGGGGTGGAAACCACTTACATATCACTGGGCAGTGAAATACTACTGCCCTGCTTCACCTCCCTCCCCTGTTTGATTACACATTTCCATGGTGTTTGCAGTGCAGCACAAAGGCGTGTGTATGAAAGAGGTGGAGAGATTGGGAAAGTGAGAAGTGTGACAGTGAGAACCACAATAGAAACAGGCTCATGTGCACCTTAATGCTTGAGCAACAGGGGGAACTTGGGGGCAACGTTTAGAGGGTTGTAAGTGCTTTGCTGCAGATCTCTTCATCTTCCGAGGGTGTTTGGACATCTAGACTCCTCTTCATCCTATGTGAGTGCCATGCCTTCTTACACGGTGACTATCGCCACAGGGAGCCAGTGGTTTGCAGGGACAGACGACTACATCTACGTAACGCTGGTGGGCACAGAGCAATGCAGCGAGAGAACACTGCTGGACAAACCTCTGTACAATGACTTTGAGAGGGGCGCGGTAAGTTGTGATGATGATTGTGAATTATGTGGATCTTTTTCTCTGCCTTGATATACTGTAACTCTACCTTTTGAGGAAATTAAGGATCAACACAAACGGCTCTACTGGGTGTATATTGCTAGTTAATAAAAAAAGAGGAAGAAGTCCGGGGCCGTGGAATGTTGCAACTCAGTGCTTCACATCAGTTTCACCTCCACCTTTGAAAAAAACATGAACTCTACTCTTACAAAATGATTAAGATTTCAGATGGCATATTTTTTCCCCATAATGGAATTATGGCACTTTTCAATGTTGTTTCAGTCATCATTTAGCAGGGCTGAAAATTCAGAGTAGACAGTTGAGATCTTTCTCTGTCATTTGTAGTGGGCAAAGTGTGTGTCATTAAAATTATACTTATACACTGATTAAACTACTAGCTGCTAGATCAAAATCACAGATGGGCAAAAATACATCAAAATATATCTTCTGAAATACAGCAATCCCTTTGTATTTCTTGTACTCGATGCAGGAAGTGCATAAAATTGAAACACACATGATTGAAATAACTGAATTCTGTCTATTGCCTTGTGAAAGAAAAAAGTGGGAATGAGACATGAGATCATTAAGTGACCTGTGTTTATTATAATAATAGATAATATGAAATGTGAAATTCACATCTTTACTTAGTTTCCCAGTCTCATACCCTTCTCAGCTTTGGATGGAATCAAACCTGTTTTGCAGGTTTTGATTCCAATGCGATACTAATCACAAAACACAAAATGTGTACGCATCAACACAAGCAGTGGAAATACCTCCTTAGACCACAACATTTATTGAATACAAAACGGACTATAACAAACTGGCTTGGAAAATGAAACTTCATATTTACAGCACATACTATTTGGTCACTGGCTGACTGCAGGTGGACTCGTACGATGTGACTGTGGGGGAGAACCTGGGTGAGATTGCGTTGGTGAAGATTGAAAAGAAGAGATACTGGGTGCAGGATGATTGGTACTGCAGGTACATCACAGTCAAGACCCCGACTGGAGACTATGTGGAATTCCCCTGCTTCCGCTGGCTAGTGGATGACAAGGAAGTGGTGCTCCGGGATGGACGAGGTAGTCATCGCTTCATTTGTTTGTCTAACTGACTGCCGGTCTCTTCCTTTTCATCAGTCAACCTGAATGTATTTCTATCTTTGGCTGTATATATTGTCAACAAAAAGTGTTTTCTCCATTTTGGTCTGCCATTTAAGTTACCCTACAGCCAGGATTTGCACCGAATCCCCACAAACAACCATGTTCCATTAATCATTTGTCTAATGGTTATGTCTGTTTTAGCACGTTTGCCTCAGGATGATAAGACCAGACTGGTCAAGCAGCACAGGCAAAAAGAGCTCCAAATGAGACGCAAAACATACAGGCAAGGCCCATGTTCACTTTACACATTTAAACACTATCTCACATGTACTCCCATATCTATTAACAGAGGTGAAGGTGGGCTAAGAATAGCAGCAACACTTTTGTTAATTGAAAATGCTGAACGTGGTAACTGTGGTATTAACCCTACTGTTTGTTATAGGTGGAAAGAGTGGCAACCGGGCTTCCCTATGAGCATAGATGCTAACAGACACAAGGATTTGCCCAGGGACATCCAATTTGACAGTGAGAAAGGAGTGGACTTTGTACTGAACTACACCAAGGCGTATGTACTCCCTTTAACACCCTGCCAGCTGTAGTAAAGTGTGAATAGCCTCGCAGTAGTCGGTGCCATTAAAGACATCTGATGCCTCCTCGTACAGTGAAAAGACTACGAGGCTTGAAGCTCAGAAGTCTTTTTGAATGTGTGCGCGTCAGTGTAAAGCTATCTTGGTGCCATCCTCAGGCCTAATAACATATTTCCACTGTCTGTACCCAGGAGTACATGCAATACAGTAGAGTCATTGTATCACTCCCACCAAGGACATTTGCATTTGTGCTTCATGTGGCCCAGTGAGCTCATGTATTAAATAGAGGAACAACAGAGGAACAACTTCATTACAACTGCTGGTCTCACAACTCCAAACTGTGGAAGAAAATGATGTATGATATTATCTGGTTCTAATTAGGAGCTGGAGAAGTGGTCGGGGCGGATAAGGACTCTCTGTGCTATGGTGCATTTCAGAACCGATACAGAAATGCTGCATCATATTTGACTTGTACAACATTTGTACATTGATACATTTGTATGGATTGGTCTTCCAGCCACAAGATGCATTAGTTGCACTAGAATACATCAGATTTCAGACACTGACGTGGTGATTGATGTGAAGATGGTGATGATGATGACGATGAATGATGATGACACTCGTCCCCTGTCCCCCAGAATAGAGAACCTGTTTGTGAACCAGTTCATGCACATGTTCCAGTCCTCCTGGAGTGACTTTGCAGATTTTGAGAGCATCTTTGTGAGAATCAAAAACACAATCTCAGGTCAGCCTTCAAGAAAACCTCTTCCCCATCCTTGACTTATTGATCTTGACAATATGTATAAATAAATAATAATAATATAAATAATATGTATCAAACATAATGAAATTATTAGGATAAATGATAATCTATTGTATTCCATTGTATTCCATCTAATACATGTAATCATTATATATTATATTATATTATTATCCAGAGTATGTGATGCAACACTGGAAGGAGGACTTCATGTTTGGTTACCAGTTCCTGAATGGTGTCAACCCAGTACTGATTCAAAAGTGCACCAAACTTCCAGACAAGTTCCCCGTTACTGATGAGATGGTTGCCGTCTGCCTGGAGAGAGATCTGACTCTGGAACAGGAAATAGAGGTAGAGACAGCCATCTCTGTATCCTATTGTTTTCTTTCACAACTCTGAGTCTGTCTGTCTCCTCCATTTCCCTTTCTGGGGGAGAATATTGATGGTCAGCTTTATTTGGATTTTCAGTCACATCAGATGGGTAAATAACTACAGCACATTTGCACATACATGGTCAGGTTAAGATTATAGTCACTTAAAAAGTCATTGTAGCATGATGATACTAATCCTCCCATTGAATTGCGTGCTCTGTAGAGAAATGCGCAACATACACACAGTTAAAGTGTAAAACAATGTAACACTGTTGTGCCCGCAGGCAGGTAACGTCTACATAACGGACTATGAGGTGTTAGATGGCATCAGCTCCAACTGTACAGATCCCTGCACCCTGCAGTACCTAGGCAGCTCCTATCTGTCTTCTCTACAGGAACACTCAGAACAAGATCCTGCCTCTGGCCATACAGGTACGGTGTTGAACAACACCGGATGTGTGTTGCCCCGTTGCTTTTCTGAACAACTGTTACCCTCTTTACTTTACTTTCCAATGTACATCCCTTTCTGTTGTTCATGCACTAGCACATGTTCATCTTTTATTTCTTCTCCCTCTTCTTCTTCTTTCTGTTCCTCTGTGTTCTCTCTTCCAGCTGGGGCAGACTCCAGGTGAGGATAACCCGATCTTCCTGCCCACTGATGCCCAGTGTGACTGGCTGCTGGCTAAGATCTGGGTCCGCTCCGCCGACTTCCAGATACACCAGACCATCACACATCTACTCAGGACGCATCTGATGACAGAGGTCTTCGGTATCGCCATGTTCCGGCAGCTTCCCGCTGTTCACCCTGTATATAAGGTAAGACTCAGATTGACTCTCAGTGAGTGATTGGTTGATTGATTGATTGATTGATTGGTTGATTTGCCTTCTCCCAGCTACTTATCCCACACGTTCGTTTCACCATCGCCATCAACACCAAGGCCAGAGAGCAGCTCATCTGTGAATGTGGCATCTTTGATAAGGTGAGTTTGAACATGTATATAGAGGTAGGGAGGTAGAAGAAGAGACAGAATGTTTATTTGTTGAATTTTAATGAGACAGAAAAGGGAAGAGAGATATAAGGGGAATTTGTATATGCATAGTTTGAGGTTTAACCAAATACTTGATGCAGATTTAAGATAAATATCCGAGAGAATCTCGTCCTTATTGACTGCAGATGAGATATAACAGTGTGGGCTTAAGGGGGGGAAGAGGTGAAGGGAGACCATGTTCTACCTCATACAAGAGGGGGGGCCTCTCCGGCAGCAGTGCCCCGTGTGCTATCTTCTGATCCAAAAGGCATCGTAATAAAAAAAAAGCTTAGGAAGTCCCAAACTTCCCATTCTCTGCTTTGAGAGCCGCATCCTGGGGTGTTTCCCATTCCAGAGGAAGTCTTTGCATATCCTGTCAAATTGTTTGAAGTACTTCCTGGGCATGTTAATAAGGTCTGGTCTGGAGTCTGGAGTTCGACTTGAGTAGACACATGTACATTTTACCTCATTAGGAGAGAATGAACGTGTTGACCATCTTTCAAAATCTCATCAATCTCATGAGTAATTGCTCGGGTGATATGCCAGGAATCAGAAATGAATCGCAGTTGCCTTTCACATCTGCTCCGATGTGAATGACCTTGATGTCTCTTTCTCTATTAAGAAAGTCTCATTAGAGGGATAATGAGTGAAATGCTCTCACGTCGAAGCTGTATCCTTTGTCCCCTCAACCAGGCCAACGCAACGGGTGGAGGTGGTCATGTTCAGCTGATCCAGAAGGGACTGAAGTCACTAACCTTCAGGTCTTTGTGCTTCCCTGACGACATGAAAGCCCGCGGTGTGGACAACAAAGAGGAGCTGCCCACCTACTTCTACAGAGATGACGGCTACATGGTGTGGGAGGCTACCAAGAGGTGTGCCACTCTTTAAGTGCATATAGTGAGAGAGAGAGAGAGAAAGAGAGAGAGAAAGAGCGAACATCAATGAGGAAGATCCAGAGAGTAACGAGAGATGTGAGGGGTCAATTCCACTCACCCACACACACACTTCTGTCTCTAATGCAAGTGTACGAGAGAGAGTATGAAAGGGAGAGACGTTTTACCATGTTATGTAACTGGCATCCTTCTGTTTTCACTCTTACAGCTTTGTGTCTGATGTGGTGGGTGTCTACTACACCAGTGATGAGGTGCTACAGAGAGACGATGAGATCCAGGCCTTTGTTAAAGATGTGTGTAGCTTCGGTATGCAGGACTTTGATTTCTGCGGTGGGTACACATTACAGAATTCCTATTAACGTACTTATATTATTGTTTTCTAGCATGCTGTAAATCATCAGAGTGCACCAACACAATGGCCTCACCAATCTGTACGGTTTAAAAAAATAAGTAGGCATGAGCCATAAGGCGTTGGTGTATTTGTGATGATTCAGCCATCATAATAAAGGCTTTTTAACTTGCAAACACACCGAGTGCCTGGACGTGGATTTGACCTTTTTCTGGTCATATTTTTTCCTTTTGTCTTCAATCTGTATCAAGGAGAGTAGCAGCTCACTGTCCTTCAGTGATTTATTAGATTCAAATAATACAGTGAGGACAGAAACGATAGGGAACAGATGTACCTAAGATAGCATAGCAGATTCAATCTCGTTCACTCATAGTAGATGGCTTTTAGGTGAAGACAGGAAGTAACAATAGTGACTGAGCCCACTGTTTAAATAAGTTTCCTGCATTTCACCATTACCTGTCCATGCACATTGTGCAAGGATCCTTTACACAAAGACTCTTGCAAAACAGAAATCTGTCAAGACACAAGCTCACTTTGTCAATTTCTGTCCACACTCTGTGTCCAGAGTTTCCCAAGTCCTTGAAATCACGTGAGGAGCTCACAGAGTACCTGACTGTCGTCATCTTCACTGCTTCAGCCCAGCATGCAGCTGTCAACTTTGGACAGGTAAGTTATCGACAAGAGGGAAAAGACTGATTTACGATAGCAGCTCTGTAGTGGTAAATTAACTCTTTTAGAGGTATGACCGCCAGAAAGGCTGATTATATGAGGAAACCGTGTGTGTCACATGCACACATGAGCTCAATTCCCCCCTCTTTGTGTATATTCAAGTACGACTGGTGTTCCTGGATCCCAAATGCCCCGTCTACCATGCGTAAGCCCCCTCCCACACAGAAGGGGCTGGCAGACGTGAAGCTAATCATCGAGAGCCTCCCTGACCGTGGACGCTCCAGCTGGCACCTGGGGGCCGTATGGGCCCTCAGCCAATACCAGGAAAATGAGGTAGAGAGAGGGCACTCTACATACAAATATACAGGCAGGCAATCATTCACACTCTCTCTCTCACACACACATAAACCAATTGAGACTGAGCACTATCTTAAGGACCAGCCAATACAACCATAATTTTGATACAAACTACACAATTCTAATATTTCAAGAGGCTTTTCCCTACTTGATGAAGTGGTTTCCTCCTTGCAGCGTGCCTTCGGGCTGCATTATCTGAGTCTCAGTGAGTGTCTTCATTGTGCGTTGTCCCTCAGCTGTACCTGGGCATGTACCCTGATGAGCACTTCATAGAGAAGCCAGTGAAGATGGCCATGGAGACGTTCAGGAAGAAGCTGACAGAGATAACAAGCACCATCAAGAGGAGGAACGATGGAAAGAGGCTGCCCTACTACAACATGTCTCCTGATAAAATCCCCAACAGTGTAGCTGTTTGAAGTCTCAAAACCCTTCTCAAGGGAGATGCTAATATATATTACCTGCTGCCTATTCCTTTATCACGTGTGGTCTTTATGCTCCTGTACATTTAATGTATCTGTGCTAACAAAAAACTCCAATGCTTAGCCTTGCCTTTGCTTCAAGAGTGCCTTTACGACACAAGTTTACAATTTGGGTGAGCATTGGTGAAATATGAATGCATGCAATTGCCAAATAAAACATGTTTTCATTTAGAACTGCAGTATGTCATTACACCCGTTATAAATCTGATATGGTAAACCTTCTTTTTTACAGTCACCTCAGTACTAGGTATTTACCATGTAAATATTAGGTAATGCATGGTGAGAATAAAACATTACCAAGTAATTAATGCTGTAACTGAGTAGGTAACTACTAAGATTTAATGGCATAATACCTAGGAAGGTAGGCCACACATTTTTAGAAACACCTTATCTATTATCTACCTGTCTTGTAGGTACGGAAGGTTTACATTAGCAATAGCATTAGCAATAGCCCACATTCAATGTTGTACTTTCTAAGGATCAAGGCAAGACTTTCCTATAAAGTAACATTTCTTATATAGTACTTGACTCTACCTGCTTGGAAAGGATTCACTAAACTTCCTACTGTGTCCTTTACAATTAATTATTTTCATTTTCCAAGGAAAATATTTTTTACCTGGTAAATACCTAGTACTTAAGGGTGATGAAACATAGTGTACAATGAAACAACAAGTCACAGTTATCACAATGCTTTAAAAGTTTACTTAATTTTTATTTGTTTGTTTTTTTAATTCTACATACTTTGTTCAAACATGGGAAATTAAATCAAAACACATCAATATTTATTTTAAAAACATAAGTACTTTTACCAAATTCTTTACAGATACTATTCCAAAGTAAATTCACAGACAAACGTGTGGAATGATAAAAGACAGGGGAACAGTCATATGTTCAAGTCCAGTCAGTAGTAAGGAACTGTAGTTTTATGCAAGTTACACTTTTCCCAGACATGAAAAATTGTAATGACAGGTCACAAAGATTTTAGTTCACGCCAACTTAATAATTCTAAGCCTATAAAGTATTGGCAGTGCGTGTATTCACTTCTCGGTCTGTCCTGCTGCATGGAATCATAAAAATGAAAAAAAGAAAAGAAACCCCAGGGTGCTCAAAATACTAAGGAAGAAAATAGGAAGGGCAAAACTGCTCTCAGGGAGGACATCCCTTGCCATCCCTTGGCATCAGGACTGCATCAGAAGGTCTGTCTTGTCTATGTTAATTTAAAGGAGCCAGCTCCTAAGAAAAAAAGCTAAATCTCCAGTTGAAAGCGATTGTATAGACCATGTGTATTTTTATATCTTATTTCATGTTGTCTAGATAACATGAAATAATGACACATGATACAGTGGCTTAATGTCCAGACACTGTTAAAGCAAACTCAAAAAGGGAGAGGGAAGGCTAGGTGGTTACATCAAGGACAGCCAGCCAAGCTTTGTATGATACTACTTTCTTCATGAAAAAAGTGAGTAAGTGCAAAAAGGTGAAACTGCTTTTCTGACTAATGCCTGGGAAGAAACTTGAAGTGTAAGTTGCTTAAAATTACTATTGAAAAGGGGGCTTTTAATGAAAAATGTGTGTTCTGTTTTCTTTAAAAATAAATACAACACAAAATTAAGAAATAATCATTATATACCCAGAGGACACCCTGGACATTAAACACCAGTAAATGACTATAGAATACAACAACAACAAAAGGGTAATTGCACTTTTTATCTGTCTAATTGCACAGAGCCTTGTGGGTATTACTAGGTCTTAATCCAACTTGATTCTCCCTCGGCTCATATTATGACTTAAAATTATAGACTCCAGATCCCAAGTCACTATGGGGCATTTACAGGAATACAGTATGTAGTTTTGAGAAACAAAACTCGGATTTTATTTATTGCTGCCGTTGAGCAGTTAATTGTCGGGTATATTCGACCGATGTTGTTCATGGACAGTATACTGGTATCAAAGACGGTTTTTAAAAATGTGTGTTGCTGGAATGGCTGTGAGGCTCAACATGAGCCTGGCATTGCTGTGCTCCCACATACACAAAAGCACTTACAACAGACTGTAAGCCCAAAAACACAATCGCCCTGAGAAATCGACCGCTTCATATCTCGGACTGCACCTCGAGCTTCTGACCAGTAGGTGGCGATCCAGTCAGCTGTTCAATTCCACCTGCAGCACTGACCGATGATGCATGGCGTTCACATGCAACAAACATATTGACGTATTGCACTGCTTTTATTGCAAAAGTAAGAAAATAGATGGCTTGTCTGTTTAATGATATAATACATTTGACCTACTGAGGAAATCCTGGTATAAAAATCATCTTAAATGCTGAAATAATACCCTGACAATGTTTAAGCTGTCAACATACTGTTACTCCGTATCACTGGAGGGATGGGGAAAAAAAGAGGTGTGAACCGAAGTTGCGAAATTTGTCTGAGGAAAACAGCATATGCCAGATGAGAGTGATTAACCGGTTTAACACCAAACAGGATATCCTTCACCGTGTGATACAATCTGGCGTGACAAGACAAGCAAAACTAGAGAAATACACATGAACCTGCATCAGAGTAAAACTTGGCTCGGAGTTTCTTCTGAGCAGGGTCAGGTATTTCATTTCAGAAGTTAGCGGTCATAACTCAGAGTTACAGTCTGACTGTGTTTGACAGAATTGGTGGTTTCCACTCTGAATCGGCCTTGCTGAGACAAGAAGTCATCGGGGATCAGTAAGCACTGCCCGAGGGAGCAATGAGAGGACAGACTGTCGATAGGCAGCTGTGGATTTCTCAAGGCATATCCCATGAGTAAGCAAACAAATTAACACACATTAAAAAACTGCACATGGAATATCACACTGTACGTACTGTGTCATTCGCACGATAGAAAAAACAAGATCAATGCTTTTTATGTCCAAAAGGTCTCAATATGATCTCATGACATGGAAATTATTTAGCAATTTCCCCTGACCAGTAAAAAATGTTTGTTTTTTTAAAAAGTTTACATTCTCAAAGCCTTCAGAAAGTTCATGATGGGGGAATGAAGTCATGTGGCTGGATTTTCATTATCTCAATGTTGCATTAGAGCTATGAGCCCAAGCCCAACAGAATATAGCGATCACAGGTCACGTTTAGCACTGACTTCTCCTGTTTTGACTGAAAACCGGAATGATTATTTCAGTAGGATTCCATTTTTTTCCTGATTCCTTTTTTGTCATCCAAGGGAGGGAGGGTGTCTATATCTGTATGCACGTATGAGGGACAGCAATGTCAAATCGAAAACAGGATGCAAACAATTCCAAGTTTGTTTGAGTGTGTCCTCCCCCATGTACAACATACAGGACTTGATTCATAGTAAAGAAAAAAGGGAAAGGGGGGGAAAAGTGCTGCGATGCATGGTCAGATCAAGGCCTGGTCAGATCCAGACCAGCGCGGAGCTGACAGAGCTGTTGGGCGGTGAATGCGGGGCGGACTCCCAGACCACAGCAGCAGAGATGGCAGTAGCTGGAATGTTCCAGAGATCCGACGTACGGCGCTACATACTGATCCATGGTCGTTTAGCCCGCGACTTACAGGAGGTAAAACAAAACCAAACCGACAAGCAAACAAACCACGCAACAGAAACATTTAGACCTCCGGAGCCAATTGTGAGTCTGTTTGTCTCAGTCCTGCTCTCCCAGAGGTGTGTGTGTGTGTGTGTGTGTGTGTGTGTATGTGCAGGGCGGTATGCTCCAGGCCTATTCAGACATTTAAGGATGTCAGTAAAGACAGTCTGGTCCTGGGGAGGGAAGTGTGTGCAGGAGGAAACAGGAATAAGGTTCTAGAAGCGGGAACGTGGATCGAGGATTTGGAGTTGGATGAATTGCTGCTCAGTCAGATCTCCACAGGTAGCCGTGGCGGACTGTATCTGGGAATAGAGGTGTCTGACGAGGGAGTTCAGGGAATCTTTTCGGCTTGACCAGAGTGGGACAGGGGGTCAAGTCTGGGATCAGAGGGGATTTGGGTCATCTTTCCTCTGACATGGAGCGTTTCCATGACTACTACTGTTCAACTGTTGCGTCAACTGTTCATGTTTGCCTGTATGTGTAGTATGCGTAGAAGAACCTATGGCGTGGACTGGGAGGGTGGGGGTGGAGGTTGGGGGGGCTGGTGGTCAGACATGAAGCACCTCCATACAGTAGTCGTCTGTCTCTGTGTACTGGGAGGAGTTTGTGTCCGACTGGGTGGGGGCCAGAGTCTCCTTGTTATCCAGACTCGGCTCCATGAGCGGCGGCTTCTCCAACACTAGCTTTTTACATGTCTCTGGCCGGTTCTGGACGTATATGACCCGGTTGTAAGCCTTGAGTCTCTTCCATAGCTGGATGTAGACTTTACACTGCACGTACATGAACACCAGCCCCCCCGTGAAGCCGATGGCCACCACCACCAGCTTGGTCCAGAAAGGCCATTCCAGGATCCCTGGGGAAAAAGACAAAAGAAGCACAGGAGAGAAAAAAAAAGCATGTGTGCATGTCAAACACAGCCCAAACAATGACCACAAAATATGATGCTTCTACATGGATGTATATTCAACTGCACTACATGGCCAAAAGTATTCAGACACCCTTTGGTCTGGGGCTGTTTTCCATGGTTCCAACTTTGTGGCAACCGTTTGGGGAAGGCCCTTTCCTGTTTCAGTATGACAATGCCCTCATACAGAAATGGTTTGTTTAGATCGGTGTGGAATAACTTGACTGGCCTGCGCGGGTCCATGACCTCAACCACATCCAACACCTCTGGGACTGAAGTGGAACGCAGACTGCGAGCCAGACCTGATCGCCCAACACCGACCTCGCTAACGCTCTTGTGGGCTGAATGGAAGCAAATCCCTGCAGAAATGTTCCAACATCTAGTGGAAAGACTTCCCTGCTGCCTGCCTGCTGCCAGCAGCATGTTAACGCCCATGTTGTTGGAATGAGATGTTCGATGAGCTTTTGGCCATGTAGTGTACAGTGGATCAAAGGGTCAAGCTGCACAAGCGCAAACACACAAGTAAGTAGAAGAATGGTTCAATAGACTGCTTTAAGACTGATTTAATAGGCTTTTCTGTCAATCATTCAACAGCTCAACCTTCAACTACAATATGGCTTGGAGTTGTAGGAAAGAAAGTAGGTTGGGGGAAATCTATAATACAATGGAACATACATATTGTATGGAAAACAAATGGACAGAATATCATAACATTGTATGCAATGTGTGTGATTGTCTAAGGAGTAAGCTTATTGTGAGAAGTGTTTCCATAAAGAAAAACCACTGATGCGTGGGGCCTCTAAGACGTAGTACATGATTCTCTAAGTGTAAATATTTGTACAAAGCAGCATCCAAGACAGAAGCTAAGAGGCACTTGAAGCAACATAAAGTGCTCTTCACATGGGAAAAGAAACAAATTGATTAAAAGCTTTTCCTTATTGAAAAAAAAGACAGGCCATCTGCAGGCGAAGAAAGTTGTGTTGGCTATGATGTGGGGCTCTCACGCAGTTTAAGAGATGAATGCAAGAAAAGCCACATTTGAGCGTTACCGAATGCTACCCTTGATGATGAAATATGTGTCCAATCAGACTGAGGCGCTTTCAATGCCTCAATGACAAATTCAATGACAAAAAAAAATCTCCAGAAAGAGCTATAGCACATGGACTTTTCTTCACATTGCATTTTGCAGTGTACATACAAATAATGGCAAAAAAATGCATGTACTTGATGACCTTGGTGGAAAGGAATTTAAACAAGGCCAAAATAACACAGGCCCCAATCAATATATTAACTGTGCATATACAGTACAGTGAATCATGTGCTTTACACTTGACCTTACAAGGCAAGATAAGGGTTTCACTGTGCGTCACTGAGAATCAGTCAGTGGACTTTTGTTTTAATCAAAACCCATTAACACAGAGTACAAAACATCAAAGAAACTACAGTACGCTCCTGTACTTTCTGTCTATGTGCATTAGATCAGGACATTCGGTAAGGTGGTGTAATCATACGTATTCAAGGGTTAAGCATTATTATTTTGATCTTACAAATTAAATCAAGTGAGTAAAGCACAGTTGGAAAAGAACTGGATACGCCTGACAGAGAGGCTCACAGGTAATGACACAATTTCAAAAGGTCAAAAGGTTCAAAGGTGAAAGGTTTACCTGGGATTCTTCCGGCTGCATGAATAAAGAGAGTGTAAGTATCATGTATTACCAAAGACAGACAGGCAGCTAGATAGACAGAAAACCCAAAAATGTAGAAATTGAAAGTGAAGTACACATATTCCAGTTTCTTACCGTGTGATGCAACTTAGCATGCAACGATAACACACAAGATGCACGTAGACTGAAAACTCCCACATCAATCAAATATGTTTCATTAAGTATCAGATCTAACTCTGCAAGCAAATTGAAAGGAAAAAACAAAAAAATGAAGAAACAACGACGACTTCATGCGACTTGGCAGAGAACACACAGGACTGGAGAGGAAATATTTGGCATCACCATGGTGATTGAACCTGACAGCCCTTAGAGACTCTAGCAAGTCTGAATCATGAGGTTGGGCTAACCAGACACAGCCTGCTCTTCCATCTGTACAGTGTCTCATAAGCACCGATACGCCAGAAATGAATGACTGTCAGCACAAACTACAATAACCCACGATTAAACAGCCTTCTCCATCTTCTTTTCTCTTCCACAGTTGCTTACACTGACACACACACACACACACACACACTTTGTACTTCTATCCTTACGAGGACCTTCAACTGACTACGTTAATGCCTACGTTAATTCCCTGAACTCTAAATGTCCTAAACCCAAACTAGCCCCTTGAAGAAGTGAGGACCAGCTAAATGACGTCATTTTGCAAAACTGTTCTCCCTATGATCTAAAACTCAAACTGATTCTCACAATGATGGTGCAAGTACACACACACACACACACACACACAATCAAATGTCTCTAATTTCAGTCATCTCAAAAGAATCCCAGCAACCTCATCACTTCTGTTCAGTCTTAGTCACGTCTTTGATACCCACACTGAGCTACTGGCAAACTGAGGCCAAGCCACTTACACCCACTTATGAACACTTCACACAATTCCCTCTGTGTCCACACCATTCAAGTAACACTGCAGCTAATACTGTAGATGAATGACTTAATGATTGGAGAAGATTGTGGATGATTGGGCGGCGATGCAGTGCATTAGACACCGCGACACTCTGTCAGACGCTGACAATAGAGCTCATTTTATCCTTAAATGTGTGGGTGAGTATGTGAATGTGTCTCCAGGTGTGTTTCTGGGCCTGTGCTGACCATGTTTGATTTCATCTGCCGTCCTGTCGATGAGTACATAGAGGGACCACACCACGCAGGTGATGGCGATGATGTGGAAGGTGACCGAACACATGATCTTCCTTCTCTCGCTCGCCGTCATCTGTAGCTTTTCCCACTGCGGCAGGGAGGGGGGGGGGGGGGGAGAGAGAGAGAGAGAGAGAGAGAGAGAGAGAGAGAGAGAGAGAGAGAGAGAGAGAGAGAGAGAGAGAGAGAGAGAGAGAGAGAGAGAGAGAGAGAGAGAGAGAGAGAGCGAGAAGAAAGAAAGCAATGACATTTGAGAAACAAACAGGCAAGAAGAACGCATTCATACAAGCAAACGCATGCTAACAAACACACACACACACACACACACACACACACACACACACACTTATGGCAATTAGATTGTTGGCTGATTCACGCTGAACACTACCAGGCGCTCTTGGCCCTTTTCTGGAGCAGCTTAAAGCGAGAGCTAAATATTTGATGTAGATGATTCAACTGCTGTGATCAAGACCCAGCGCTGCACATCGCTACTGCTTAACTATTTACGTTCTGCCAAGCACTTTTCAAAATCAGCGAGAACGTAGCTCAAACACTTCCTCATTTCATGATGTAGCGGTTAAAGCTAGTCCAAAAAAACATGTTCTTTTGCAGAGCAGATACTGATCAGTTGGTTCAACTGCATCAATAATCAAAGAGAAGTTGATGCAGCCTGTTGATAATAAACAGCTGCTTGGCCCGGGGAAACCAATAAAGAATCAATTGAGCAATGTTTATGAAGTTAAGATTCAATTTCCACTCATTCACTTCCACTACTGTCCTATTTCCTGTTGTCTCAAACGAGAGAAGAGCAAAGGGGAGGGAAAGTGGCATGCAGCGCCAAGCACAGAGGCCAGGTGCCCTGCTGCCTGCCAGCCACGCCAGTTCAGTTAACATGGCAGCCCGTCTGTCTCTGACTGAATAACACATCCTCTGGTAATGAGCCCTGGAGTCCAAGGAACACACACACACACACACACACACACACACACAGCCAGTAACATCAGATAGATCAGTTACAACTCTGTTATCCCACGCCGAGAATTTGAAGTCACTACTCATTCAGTGAGTAAAGAAATAACTGAGACAGGGTGATAATGTCACGATTGCAGGGTCAGTTTGGTGAGGAGGAGCGGTGCAATAACAGTGAGATGCTCAATCAAGCCAAGCATCATTTTTGATAATCACTCCACACTGATATTAGATTCTCATCGCAGTTTTCTTTTTTCCTTCTGTGTGCACACGTGTGTGAACTCAGCCTCCTCCGGCGGGATTCCAAGGCTATTAACAGCGAAGCATTTGTTTAAGGGCTTTTGTGCAGCTAATGAAGGGTGGAACAATTTTAATTAGAGTGTCCCGCTATCTTCAGGCCACAGCAATTGATAAGAGCCGCCGATGGAAGTGTACAGTCTTCTAAACCAGTCGAAGCAAATTGCACCCTCCAGTTCCGCTTCTGAAAATGGGCTTCAAAGCTCGGTGTCATGCCGGTGTTATCTACACGGCAGAATGAAGTCAGCTTTTGGCACTTTAAGCTTCATCACTAAGGAGTGACGCTAGCTTAGTTCAAACACTCAGGAAAGCTTAGCGGTAAAGACGCAAATTCAGGCCTAAATTTATTAACCGAGAACTGAACTGTACAACACAATCTATACTACAGTCCAAGGCAGATGAATGGGCCCACTCATGCACACAAACACACACACACACACACAGGTAGGCCCGTGTCTTACCTTGCGCAGGGGTTTGAGCTTGGTCTCCATGATGAACACATATTTACAGAGTTCGCAGCAACGGGTGTCGGAGCTCTTGATCCACTGCTGCAGACAGGCCTGGTGGACGAAGTGCAGGCTCCCTGTGCAGTAGCACGGTGTGATCAGAGGGCTCTCTTCATCCCCTTCACAGTGACAAATCCTACAGGAGTCACAGAACACACACACCGTCAAGCGCTAAGCTACAGGCAAGACAGCTGCAAGCAGGAAAGATCAGAAAAGTTGTAGGCAGAGCGGACAGATATTTCCCCAAGACTCAAACAAGCGTGTATCAGTTCCTGTCATTCCTCACGCTTCAAACGATAACTAGTCGTCTAATCCACAGTAGCCACAGATACACGCGAGCGAGATGGTTGAGGACACAATGTCACAAAACTAATGTAGCAACAATGTCAGCGCAGGAGACGCTGCATGTCCCACATGAGTAAATTCAATCAGGACTGACTAATTTGATTCAACGCACTTCAATTACAAATCAAAATGACATTCATGAATTATCTCCAGTGTTCTTGGGGAAGTGCAGCACAGAAACAAACACGGATATCAGGCTCATCCCGATACTGTGCAGTTTAGCAGCATTAATAGTCGTACTTTCACTGTTGGAAGAAGTGATATATCGTGAGATGGAATTATAATGTTCTATCTGAGTAGAGAGCAGTTCTGAGATATTGAGATCAAAGATATTGACACATCAGCTGGCAAAACTATTTCGATTTCTATCTTTTTAAATATTAAACCCCCCAAAAATAACACCACACAAGCATAATAAGTTATGTGGACTTATTTTAGTAAACAAAGGTCAGATGACCAAGCTCACAACATGTTGAGTCAATCATGGCACACTTTAGGGTAAGAATAAGAAGATTTGTTGACGACAATGAACTCAGTGTATGTGCCTCCACCTGTGATGTCAACTAGAGGCACATGGCTATGTTGAGCAGGCACATAGATACATGCAAGCACTCCAGCAGGATATTCTGGGCACATGCAGAGACACCTGGAACATTCAATTAGGTCTGAACTCCCTCTGAGGACTGGTGGACGGGCAGTTCTCAGCGAGGAATCAATCTGATTTTTAATATAGGGACCAAAGCGGTCCCTCTCTCCTCCTCCAGATCACATATCTGGCACTCTGGCAGGTGGGAGGACAGCAGCTATTAGTCACCCACACCGAGGAGGAGTGTGTGTGCATGTGTGTGTGCGCCCGTCTCTCTGTTCTGTCTGCGTCATGTGCGCACAAACACACTCATTTGCACAGAGATAGATTGTGAGAGAATCCAGAGTATGGACGCACTTCTCCCAGTGAGTGTGTGTGTGTGTCCGTCCAGTCAGCGACTTATTATAATGAAGTCAACACACACACACACACACACACACACACACACACACACCAGAGGCAGAAAATATTATAATTTCAGCCTTCAATGTCAGGACATTGACCTTGTTGTGGCTGGTTGGGCTGAGGCACAGTCCTAGGTGAATCAACAATGAGCCCCAAAACCAGCAGCGGCTTGTTCCACCACAACACACATAGAGCTTTTTATTAAAGGTCAGGCTGATGTCGGCCATAGCGAGTCTGGAATAACAAAGCAATTGTAAAGCAACAGGGACAAAACTGAGGAAAATCACTTGTGCTGTAGGAATGAATTGTGCATGATTTCCCAGCAGAGCCCCCATAGTTAAATAAGTGCCGGCTACAGGAGGCTGTCAGAGCACGTCGCTATTTCAGTTTCCACCAACGATCACTGGTTGAAACACCAGCACATACATGAATGAGGAGGGACCCCCCCCCCCCCCCCATTCCCCCTTTAGACCAGTGGCACCTCTAACGCTGGATGAGTAGGAAGAAACGAGCAGAGGAACCAGAGGAAAGGGGAGAAGGAGGCAGCAAGGTGCTCCAATGGGATTGTCTCTATCCTGGTTAAAGAGAGGATAAGACGACACGTGGACATGCTCGCAGCCACAACCACACACACACACAAGTTAGAGAGTGAATGAGCAGGATAATGACTATTTCCAGACTCCACTGATCTGACCAAAGCATTACAAGATTAAAAGACAAAAGTGAACAAAGGAGGACCAAAATAGGTCATATTTATCTGTTTCTCAAAAACAGGAGGGGGTGGAGAGAGTGGGATGAGAGGATTGAGGGATGAAGCAATAGAGGAGGCACAATGTACATCCCTATAAGAAGGTCTTCTATTGGTTATGGCTGGGCTGGTTGGTTGGTTTGTTTGTTTGTTTGCACGGATCACAAGACGATGAACTGCAGGTTTAAATGGCTCGATTCTCCTACACACTCTGTATTTGTCTTTCAACAAGAATCAGCCCGAGGACATCCATTCCCATGGTGCTCTGTGCTCAAACGCAAGGATTGGCGCCTACTGAAATTCACAGATACGACAAATAACTACAGAGTTGATGTGGCATTCTTAATATGTAGGAGGTGATAACCACAGAAAAGATCCCCACAGCTCCACGTGCAGCCGTAGTGGAAATAAGACTGGAGGCATCTTGTGTTGAATGTGTTTTCACTTTGATTCCTGGAAGCTTCACCTAGATTGTCTATATTTTGACTGCTTTGCGAGGTAAAAGATATACCTCTTGTAAAGATAGAAATCTCTAGTACAAGCCTAACAAATTCAAAAATGTCACTCACAGCTACCCGTACATCCGTGTTAAATGAGTGTATAATGCCTAATCCAGCTAAATTGACTGTATTTGCGTCAACAGCACCTTCCAAGCACTGTTTGGTATGGGTGGGAACCTCGATTTAATCTGCCTCACTTGAGCAGCCACAACACAGCCTGTTTAACAGTAATTGTAAAATGGCAGAGAGGCCGTAAGAGTATGTCAACATTAAAATGTGAGAAGCAAAACAGTCGGAAAAAATTGTAAGCACCACAAGCTGAGCGGGAACCAAACCCAACAACATTAAAACCCCAGCGAGGCGTTTCCTTTCTTCTCTTTCCGTCTCAGTCTGTATCGTTTCCCCTCACTCTTCTCCTGCGGTGTCCTCACACGTTCTTTGCACTCGTCACTCTCTCAATATCTGAGATTCTCCCCCCCCGTCCAGTTATTCCTTACTCCCCCCCCCTCCCCCACGTCCTTAAGTGTTTCTGGATTCAGTTTCATTCTAGAGGCAGTAAATACATTTTTCATCAGCTATCTGTTTTCTCCATTTTCTTATCATAGTGGCGGCGGCGGCAGGGGGGGGCAAAGAGTGACGACAGAGACATTTTGTTTTCCTCGTTTTCTCATCCTGTTTTCAGTCTGAATATCTTAAGCTCCACCGTCTCCCAGAGTCACCCTGATCACAGAAAGACACAATCCAATTAGCAGCAGTGCCACTGGAAGCCATCTTCCTTTTCATTCTTTCTCTTCATGCGTCTGAATACTTTAGCCTTTTTTTTAAGAAAGGGCCCACGCTTGCCTTAAAGAAGGAATATAAAATGTGTTGTATCTTTTGGAGGATGATTAAGGAAATATAAAGTGAGAGCCAGAAGTAAAAGCTAGACAGTTACAGGCCCTAGGAAAAATGTGTTATAAGAAAATAGACCAAGTCACCTCTGACCAGGCTGCCAACACATTGTCAATAAAGGATTGCCTAGCTAGCTAATGATTGAAGTCCTATTCCTGGGTGAAAAACAACCACCCACCCCATACACTCTCACAGGTAAGTTCAGCTTTGGCTCTGAGCTCACGCTTCAAGCCACCTGACCACAGGCAGGCGTGCTGTGTGTGTTGTGTGTGTGTGTGTGTGTGTGTGTTGTGTGTGTCAGACCATGCAATTTGAAGCCAATAATCTGCCTCCTGATCCCTGGGCCTCCCCTAGCCTATTCTGAGCTCACGTTTCTCTGTTAGTCTACCTGGCCAACAGCTGCCTCATACATACCCTGCAGTGAGTCAAAGCACAGCTGAGGAGAAGAACAGATCCTAGATCATATATACTTTTTAATATCCGATCCAGACCATATTGATATGTGGTACTAAATCTGATTCTCAACTTGTATTTGAACGTTCAAATCAGATTTTTTTCAGCGTTGCCATGGTTTGAACTTGAGACATGGTTGTCATTATTTTGCGCTGACAGTAGAATTTTACTCAGGATAGACACAACTTTTATGGTTCTTTCTCGCTGAAGTAGTTGCCGATTTGCACACCAATAAATAAAGAATCTTCCAGGTTAGCTAGCTTGACCAAAGTAGCGCCGGCACAATGACGGATGTTTTTTGTTATTGTAGTTGATACAGTTTACATTCAGATAAAGGTTACATTTTAAAATAGATATGAACAGTCACCAATATGAATTGCCTGCAGTATGAAGTACTTAGATTGATACTGTAACGCAGATCTTTGTGGATCCCAAAATCTTCTTTCCTGAGGAGTTTAGCGGGTCCACTGCTAGCAAGCCTCTGCAGGGGCTTGCCTGGCCATCTGCAAGGGGCCATAGAGCGATGACCTGGTCCGTTATCAAATCAGTCACTGCCAAACATAGCCTGGCTCCGCCAATCAGTTTGCATGACAGCCACATGAGACAGAATGTCGAAGGCCCTATTGAACCAATCAGCCAGTAACTCCATCAGTTCAACTCCGTTTACCGCCTCCTCTCTCCCTCTGTTCCACAATTTCCATGACAGGCACACACACACACACTCTCTTCCGCTTCAATGCTATTAAATTTTCTATTCTAACCTCTGTCCCTCCATCTTTCCTTTAATGTTGCCTTTGCCCCCCATCACTGCCTCAAAACGTCTTTCCACTTCTCATACTGCAAGCTTACAGGCCACAAATCAATCCTACAGCTGTAGACTGAATCTGGTTACCCATGAGTTACCCTCTAAAGCTCGGCTCATGCTTTCTGTGTAGCTAGATGCATGGGAGTCTCAGACGTGCTGTCCATGTACCGTGCTTCTCGTGATGACAGCACGCCTGAAAACTCAAGTACTTCTGTGGTGCTGTAGGGACATTCAGTTCCCCACGTCCCCTAACAAGAAAAAATAAACCTCACCGAAAGTTCTCTTTGTTCAGCCAATGACTGCGCCCAGTCGCTTTTGATGCAATTTCATTATTTTGACCACACACACGCTGTTGCTTCCGTTTCCACAGGAAGCATGAACCGCTTTAACCCATCCTCAGTCTAGTGCTGAAGTCGAAATAATCAAAACATTGCTTGACATTAAAAGGAAATAGAGGGCAGGACACTAACAAACAGAAGTGAAAATGAAAAGAAATGAAGCCGCATCTCTGTTCTAGACACACACACACACACACACACACACACACACACACACACACACACACACAAAAGGGTTGACGACAACTGTGGATGAGGCAGACAATAAGGGAGACATGTACGTGTTGTACTGTATGTAGACTAAAGCATCTATGTGTCAGGTCCCTCTGCTCCAAAGCTCAAGTTCCAGGCAGCAGTTTTGAGAATAAATACTTATATAAATACTTCTATATTGAGATGTTTGCTGGGATAGCTAGCTTCTACCAAGTCACAACATAGGGTGAAAAGCTCTCCACTACTCCACAGGGCTCTGCAGGGTCACTACTATGTCACACAGGGCTCTACCACGTCACAGGAAGGGTGGGTGTGGATTATACCATCCAGACAGTCACCCACCTGCAGCAGTCCCCAGACAGCGAATAGGGTGAGAGTGGCCCAGTTTTCTCTGACACAGGGGAGGGGCAGCGGTCCAAGTCACTGTCCTCCTCCATATAGCAGAGGGGCGCTGAGGGCAGAGTGCCTGACCCGGCCACGGTGCCTGTGGGTGGGGTTACCGGTCGGCTCCTTCCCTCCGGACCCGGACTGGCCCTTTCCTGGTCTTCCTCAAACACGTCGTCATCTCCCAGTAGATCCTCGGGGGCAAACCCTGGCTCGCTGCCTGACTTAGTCATGTGGAGGCGAGAGGCATAACTGCCAAGTTCAGAGCATTGCAGGCTGGCCGAGGTGGAGGAGCGAGAGAAGGGGAGAAAAAGACGGAGCAAGTTGGAGCTGGGGGAGTGATGGGGGTGGAGGTGGTTGTTAGGAAGAGGGGGAGGAGGGGGGATACCAGCAGGGTCAGATGAGAGACCGTGGATGGGAGGGACGCCCAGCATGTATTTGTAGTTGTTGGTGAAGGAGGGGACGAGGTGGGGGTGGGTGCGTGTCGTCGAGAAGGCAGGATGTGGGCTCTGGAGAGCGGGTGCTGCGGCAGGCTTGCCGTTGAGCGTATGCGCCCTCCGATCAGCGCCGGGCGGCTGGGCCGGTTCAGGTTTCAGCTCCAGCTCTCCCTCTGAGCAGGTGCGGTCTATGAAATGCAGACCGCTGCACAGACTGTCCACGCGCTGGCCCACATCGTTCAGAGAGCGGGAAAACTTGAGTGACCCGTTGGGGCGGAGGTTGACAGACGAGGGGCGGAGCACAGAGAGCCAGTCTGCGCCAAATAACACCCGTTGTTTGGAGTGTTTGGAGGCCGGCAGGGCATCTAGGCAGACGGTGGTCACTGAAATACCCCCTGAGCCTCGACAACTTCTACCGTTAGAATTCAACAGAACCACCGCCGTCTGCTTCTGAGAGTCCTGATCCTGGCTGCTGGCGTTGGCGTCATGTGAATGTGTTCGTGTGTGTGTGTGCGTGCATGAAGGAGGAACATGTGATGGACAATCGTGGTAGCAGAGGAGGAGGGAGGGAGGGGCGGGGGCAAAAGAAGAGAAATGGAATGAAATAAAAAGACAGCGTGCATTTGAAACGAGAGAAATAAAAAAAATGAGGGAATAAAATGTTTTGGGGGGGACTTTACCTCAACCTGACTGACCCCTGGTACCATGATGTATGTTGTATATATTGTATTCACTATATTGTACAGTACCCGACTATTGATAACGTACTTTTCCAACAATGGATTAATAAATAGATTCAATTTATTGTCGTCAGAGGATGCAGTTCTTTTCCACCGCTCACTGTAAACAACATCTGCAAAAGGTGAGAGGTCAAGGCTGAGGGGGTGAAGTGATCTGTACCTGCAGATGTCCTGGTTGGAGGGGGTGACAGATGTCCTTGAGAAACTGCACGGGGCGTTTATGGACATCGGGCTCCCCGCCTGAAGGACAGAACACACACAAACGCACAGTTTATAACAGACGATACTCCTCTTGAGAAACCCCAAATACTATTGAACAAACTGGATTCAATCACATTTCAGGTGTCGCCAAGGCAGTCAAGAGAAAAACATGCTACAGGCCTGCGTGGTGGGAGTTATCAGACTCTTACCGCTGTCAGCGCCTGAATCTGATCTTTACAGAAAGAGTGAAAGCACGTCATGCACTGATGCACAGGATGATAACAAGGAAAAACAATACCGACAGTTAATCTATCTGATTAAAAGACTTTCTGGCAAAAGCTGTCTCGGTGCGTCACGGAGCAGACAAAACACAGCCAGCCGGGCTGCCGCCGTGGGGAGGGGAGAGAGAGGGCCGAGAGACAGCGGATGAGAAAGATACAGATGGAAGCTGCGGGCCTGGAGACTTCTTCAACCTCCGGAGAGCTTTTCAAAGCAGAGGCACCTGCTGGAGCACGGCTAATGAAAGAAAAAAAACACCTCCTATAAAGCCACGATATTCATTTCATACAGACGGTGCGGTGAAGATACTAAAGTCGACCTTGTATTGTAGAAGTTATCAAACGCCCCAGTGCCGAGTGGGTGGGGAGGGTAAAGAATGAGATCAGATAGTGTTTGGGTTGCTAACGTAAAGACACGGGGGGCCACACACATTTAAACAAGAAACTAATTACCTATTGATTCCATCTGTAACTAAGAGGGAATTTATAGCTCATGGCCTGACACAAATCAATAAAGAATTCAATGTCCATCTCTGCCCCTCACCCGTCTCTCCCTCTCTTTTCTCTCTCCCTCACCATCTACAGTCTCTCCGTCTCGTGTTCACATAAACAGTTATCGTGTTATAGTTCTTTAAATAGTTCATGTTCAAGGCTGCTGCTTGGAGGAGTCTAGACTGTAAGTGTAGAATGAACACAAAGCATTCAGAGGACTTGTGTCTCAAACTGGATCAGAGAAAAACTAAATTTGATCAAAGTTGAGTAGAGCACTATCAGGTAAGGTATCAGGACACGACACAACACTATATTTAACTACATAAGTTAACTACATACAGTTAACTACATACAGCCTGCCTCGGCTCGACACTTCTCTACATTTCAGTGGTTAAAAAAAAAAAAAAGAAATTGAGGAAGTGTGTTTGTCTAGATAAATATATCACCCAACATGATCCTAAATAAAGACTTCCAGTAAATGGAGAAGATAGATGTGGATTACGTGTTGCAGTATCTTGAGTTGTGTCAACATAATGCTCCAAGTAAGGTGCTGTCTTGTCTGTAAATCATTGATGCTGTCGTTGAGTGTGCACAGTCTACCAGATAAGAAACGAAGGCAGTTACTTTATAACGGGGCGATAACACAGACGAGGAGTAATTATTAACTGCATGATGGACTGTATGGATGAAGCCCGTGCTTTCTTTTCCTCCCTCGTCCACCATCAAACTTCCTCTGAACATCTGGTCTCTTACGAGGGCCTTGGTAGTTCAGCATATGAATGTCTGTGCCCGATAATAAATCAAAGGATTGTTTATATCGCAGGCAATGATATTTCATACAACCACTGAAATATGCATCAGGCAGCCGTGACATTACCACCGTGACCTTTTTAAATCAGAAAACTGCATGCAGTAGTAATTAGGGGATTTTACCTCAAATTTGGCTGTTTACAAAATTCACTTGTGGTTTCCTGGTTTTAACGTGCAAATGAAATATAAGCCTGTCTTGAATTAACACCTGTTCATTGTGCTTGTTGAAACAACAAAGAACAAATAAATGCCCACGCAATTTTATGATCATCCGTTATCATAACATCTTATTTAACCTTTCCCTCTTTTCTTTTCCTACTACCCATTAATTAACTTCCTCTTCCCTGACCTATGCATCTCACACCTCTTTTCTCACACCTTTCACTACACTTTCCTTAGCATACGACTGCTATTTTCATATCCTAGAGGCCGTTAAAGAATAGCTTAAGTCTCACAGAAGCGAGAAGCCAAGCTACCAAGACAGCCACATCTCAGCGTAGACTGTGTAACTGAACCAATAGGGATGCAATAGCAGAGCATTTTAAATGACGGCAGAGTTTCTAAACACAAAGTTTAAAATACCACCTTTATGTCTGTCAGCACAGTTAGAAATGCTGCTGAGACTCTTAAGTGGGACATGAAATTGATTTGGAGGAGGCCTGATGTCACCGTGCTTACCTTTCTGCTGCCCAGTGATCACGTCTGTGTGAGCTAGATTTACTCAGCTGAGGCTACGGAGGTGTATATGGTGTATATGTATATAAACTGGGTCTTGTTAATCACAGAGCTAATATTGTGATAACTATACGGGTGGGAATACCCGCTCAGAAATGCGGTACCATTGTAATGAAAATCTGATTTTTATCTTTTCTTATGGCAAATATTTATTGTTTTATTGGGTAGGTAGGTAGGTAAGACATAGAATAACACTAAGAATAGAAATTACAATAGGAAGAATAAAAATAAAGAATAAAAAATATAAGCTTTACAAAAGTACAATTATGCAAATGCACAGTGCAAAATTAAAACAATTTTAATGTGATTTTTATTTTTTATTTTTTAAATGTAGTTTAACATGTTCTAGCGTGACTGAGGACTAGAACTCTATGTTTCATAAACCAATAATTTATAGCTAGTAACATGTCCTTATACGCCACTTTGATACAATCAGGTTCTGAGTATCATGAATGCAAACCTCCTGTTCAATAACGCATTTCCAATTATGGTTATGTACACAGCCGACATTGTTATCACTTCATGTTTGAACAGCAAGTATTGCCATGTAACCACATTCAATTTATTGTTTTATGTCTATATCTGCAGGCTCAGGGGTATTTGAACTAATAATCCCACTACAAAGGAGTTTCCACCAAGCCCAGTTACCGTGATTGTACACTGGCAGAGTGTAGGGAGCGAGAGCTAATGTCTCTTCCACTGACACCAAGCACAGAATATCCACTGCTAAATTTGATTTTATTTTCACATCAGATCACAAGCTTCTCTTGGAGAAAATGGAAATCAAATAAAAAGTGCTTCTTTATCGAGACACTCCAGCACAGTTTGGCATTAGAGCCTTAATCAGGGTGATTTGATAGCATCAGTTGTGCAGCAGGCTAAACGGAAGCAGTGATTGGCCAATCATCTTTCTGGCACTTCTCACCATCTTAAACCATGCCTACCCATTTGCTCCAATGGGAACTCATGTGAACTTTCGGAAATTGGCAATCAGCACAGATGCTTCAGCTACAGGACGTGCTTCAGAGTAGTAGCAAGGTTTTGGAGAGGACAAAAAATCCACTTCCTTCATCACTTTGCTCAATTGTAATAGTGGAAATTTCATCAATCAAGAATCTTATTGTGGTAAAAAATGAGAGTTTTGTTCCCTAACCAACCACTATTGAACAAGAATAGGTTGACACCTACTCTCACAAGAGTCACAAGTGATTGCTTGTATAAATGTAAAGGACATTATAGATTACTATTAAAGATAGGAGTCATCTTAAAACCTTTCCAGTTTATGAGCATCAAATCATTTGTAAGGAAAAAGAGATCCAAGGCACAAATAGGTTAAAAAGCCTTTACTCTATTTGGGTATTCATTATGGAAAGTTTGGAAAGCCCCTTGGCCTTCAGAGTGAGGAAGAACACGAAGAGGAAGTGATCTCAGATATACTCTTGATTATCGGTAAACCGGTGGAAGTGACTACAAAGCATCATCAAAAAGTAACAATACAATATAAAGACAAGCCAACATGTAAAAGATATATATACAACCACCAAAGAGGAAATCATTAAGGCCTAATTTATGGTTCCTGATTTGTTTGGATTACAGGAATTCAACCCTGAAGCAGATACTTAAAAGCGATCTCGACCTTTGACTGATCCCTGAACAACCTCAATTCCCATCATCTTTACAGTACTGGTATTGTTATCATGATAACTCCAATAAAGTTTTGCCATCGGGCAGTACATATGACATTTGTGCTCCACCATCCTGTAACTTACATTTAGTTCTGTCAATATAAATGTCCAGCTAGTTCTAGTTGGTAAACCACATTTAGGTCTCACAGCTGATGAAACTCCTTGTCTCACAGATCTTGTGTGGATTATGTGCATCATGAAAGGACATGATGAACTATGATGAAGTGAAAAACCACACTTAAAAGGTGCACACAAAAAAGGTGTGCAAAAAAGTACTACCAATTTCTTTTCAAAATGGACAGATTGCATTGTGGAATAAAACCCTTCAATTTCAGCCTCTCCAGGGGCCAGAGCCAGCAGCAGCAGCACTGCTGTAAAAATGAGCAGTCAAACAAAGAAAGAATAACAGGCGACATTCTGTGGTCCAAAACATCAACAATTACCTTCATGTTCTACCAAATACTGGCTTGGCAATACGCCTGGTGAGAGCAGGAGTAGGCTGTCAAGCTAGGACAGACCTACAGAACCCATCCTTAGAGAGCTATAGAGGAGGCACCTAGGTTGTGCACGTGCAGCAAAAGGGCCCAAAATGATGCAAAACTGCAGCAAAATCGAAACTTTAGAGCACCACCAGATGTTTGGCTGACTGGTCAATGGCAACCCACTGAGCAGTGTGCCGGTGCTCTGTGTCTTTATCAGGACTGTAATACTTCAATACCTTCCGAATCCGTGTGGGAGGCATCACACAACTCCCTGGCACTGTGCTAAAGGGAGAGGTGGCTACAGTTAAGCCTCATGACCTCGCCTAGCGGAAACCCAACGCCAAACCAACAGGCAACCCTCAGCCCAAACTCAATGCTAAGGTAAAGCTTTTAGAGCTGCTTTTATGCCGTGTCATATTAACACAACGCTGACCACCCTTGCATTTAGCAAATGATCACCATTTGCTCCCAAGACAACCCCTTTTCATGTTTCCTTAAATCTCAAGGCAATTTCTTTCTAAATAGCTTGATGAATGGCATCTTCTGAATGGATGAATGAAAAAAAATATACAGCAGGCAGGAGATAATGGATTTGCTACTAGGGTACACATATCCATTTACGTTTTACAATTTACCACATACCTTTATCTCCCCCAGTGACAACCTCATTGAGGCAACCTCATGGAGGCAATATCAATGTATTTATGAAGCAACTTATCTCGCATGGTTAGGTTAGGTCCAGTTATTTGATGAATCTCTCTCTCTCTCTGTGTGTGTGTGTGTGTGTGTGTGTGTGTGTGTGTGTGTGTGTGTGTGTGTGTCACGATAGATATTCCAGTAAGGATGCTAGAAGTGACTGTTTTTCAGCTGTTTCTGACTCATCCATTCCTCAGTTCAGGGGGAACACTACACAGAATTCATATGTCATTCTTATAATAGTTCAAATCAATATTTGTCCACATGAAGAACCTCTAAAACTAGAACTAGATCTAGCTAGAAGAAGTAGCTGAAGTAGACTGAATGAACTCATCTTGATGACTCAGTAGCAGTTAAATTAACTGTATCCTGTTGCTGTGCTGACTAGAGATGTTAGACATGTTTCATATGGATCTCAATGGGTAGTTAGTCAATACAGGAGAGATATCTTTAACTACAGTGCAGCTGTATCTTGAACAGCTGGCCCAGTCTCTCAAACCGGATAATTGTTACAACCATAGCGTTGTATATCTGCAGAACATCATCTTTTGCACTCTCACAGAGCATATTCTCCCAAGGGAGTACTTGCAGGGTGACTGTGTATTGCACAAATACACAGACACTGAACAATAAGGAATTATGACATTGCATATTTTGCTCACTAAATCTATTTTCACACATTTCTCATCTGCTGTGAATGTCACATCTGTGACACCCAACAAAATGCTGAGTTGACTGAAATGATCAATTTAATGAATTGATCAGTCCACCAATCAATAAGTCAGTGAGTTGTTGAATAAGGGGTCAGTTGTCAGTGTGGTCTTAACGAGGCCATTTATACCCTAGCTGTCAGGCAACAGCTCATTGTTCTACGGTACAATATTAGTTTAACCTTTATGCTTCCTGTAGCCCTTGAAATCGTCATGGTTACACTTGTCACCGGGGTGCAGTGGCTTCCTTCTTGCTCATGCATAAAGATCAACTGGCTCTCGGCTCAAACGCAGCCGCGGGGCGTTCCTGTGGTGACGAGGTGACCCTGACATCTATTAGCACAAGTAAAGGGTTTATCCTCTAAGAAGCTCAGGAGAACATGGATTGTGACCGCAGAGCGGGGGGTGGGGGGGGAGAGAGAGAGAGAGAGAGAGAGAGAGAGAGAGAGAGACTGAACTGTCATGACATGTGCTGCCTGTCTGAGGAGGTGTAAAGACATATCTGTTCTCTTTGAGCTGATCAGAGAGGCAGCTCTGATTGGGCCGACGTGAGAGAGGCAGGTTATCCATCAGCTGCTCTCTCTCTCCACAGCACGTCCTCTCTGTTCTGTCGATCTTTCCCTCCCTTCACAGTTCACCTCACTTCACAGCGGCCCTCCTGTCTTTATTTTCTCTCCCTGTTGGAGGGAGGCCATACATCATTCATTCACACTGTCCATTTATGTGTTCTTACCTTTGAGATATTGCTGGACCTGCTTGCAGAATGACACAGAGGCTTTTCATTCTGTGAGGGAGGGAAACAAAGACACATTTAGTAACCTGATATACAAGGAAGGATACACTCTCTCCAATCAGCAAGTGCACATTGCACACTGAGTAGCGGCATATGGCCTAACAATTAGTGTCTGTATGATACTTCATTTGCTGTAAATAGTGCTGTACCCTGACCAGCTGTTTCGCAACACGCAACAGAGTATGGATTATGGATTATGCCAGTGTGGATTCAAAATATGGTTAAGTGATAAAATACCAACATTTCTATGGTCTATATTGATGAAGACATCTCATCATAGCTTATCAGCACATCACAGGTATATGTCTCAGTGGTTAGAGGGCCCCTGAGACTGATATGTTAGACATCTCAAGTGCAATAAGTTTGTTGAAAGACATACAAGCCGATTACACACAACAACACAAACAACACATCAGTCCAAAAGTCCAAGTCAAATGTATCATTACCCAGGTAGCAAAACACAGTTATGCTTTCAGGCTGTAATGATCGTAGGTTTCCACTAAGTGTTTCTGGCTTGCATCAAGGACTGTGATAAACAGCCACTGGGGTGTTGTGCTGCCTTCATTTTGTTATTAAAGCCTTGCGTGGTTCTTAATGAGTAATCAATCATAGTTACATAACGCTGAGTTCACGCAGAGCCTGACAGGGATGGTGGGTTTTGGAGAAGAACAGGCGGGGGAAAGCAGCTCTGTGGGAATAGTTTCCCACAGTTTGTAAACACACACACACACAAACACACACTTTGGGGTTGTGTACAGACAGGACTTGGACTGGAGAATCTCCTGCTGGCTATAAAGAAGTCTTGCAGTGGCAGCAACCAAATTGTTACCTTCGCCATCCTGATCTGAACATGGAGAGAATTAACCTCGTCACCAGAAACTCATGAACCATGAGGATTGCACACACACACACACACACACACACACACACACACACACACACACACACACACACACAGAATTGTGCCACTGCGGGACATGCTTTCCATTCTTAATTACTCCAGTGCTTCACTTGTGTCTGTAGCCGTCCCTAGTTGCCATGGTGATAGAGGACTATGTGATAAGTCTTTCCATCGTTCTCTCCCTCTCCATGCTTCATCTCTCCATCCTTATTTTTTCTGTCTCACTAAATGCCCGAGGATATATAAACAAAATATATTCACATACTGTATTGCGATCACAAACACAAACACAAACACACACACACACACACACCAATCCATCCTGGACGATACGTTGAATATGACAACTCATGATCTCTCTCTGTGATCAAATATGTTTGTCTGCAGTGACTGGATAATACACTTGCCCTTTCAACTAGTGGCATGCGATCATAACACTATTACCCGTCTCAGCGGGAACAAGGAGCTATGGATTTTCTGTGGTCAGTGCAGATAAACACGCACCTATGAATTACACACATTCTCTGATGTCTCACACCTCTGGTTCTCTGACAGTCGATTCTGAGAAATTTGAAACAAAAAAAAACCCCGTTATCTGATGAGGCAAAGAGCTGACATCTTATCAGAACAGACGGGGAACGCAAAACGTCTATATATAATTTCCTGTCACTTTGATAAACTAAAATGTCAGCTGCAGGCTTGTGGCCATTATCCCCCGTCACAAACAGGAGTGTACTCTAGTTGCTTCCTCCTCCTCCTCCCCCGTCAACCATAAACACTCTCACTTTCAGACCACTGTAGTGAACACAACCTAAAGGCTGAGTTTGATAGACAACGGTGCAGAAATGAGCGTTGAAAAGGGAAAGGAACCAACAAACTAGTAGTCAGTAGTTTTGCAGATGTTCAAAGTAACACACCTGTCATTTCTGTGCACACATGCAATAAAACACACATACCAACACACTCACCATGTTCCCCATTCTGTACACACATGCACACACACACAGTTAGAGTAGTGACTGCAAGCTGCAATGCACAAATTTATTTTAACTTATTTCCATAAGCCTCTCATCTACTACACACTTCACTGCTAACCAACTGGCAAGGTCTCTATTGAGCCGTACGGGCTAGAACCGACTTGCAAGAGGCATAAAACCAGACGGCTTTCATTCTGCATTTCCATTTCATTATCTTTTCAATATATTCAATGTCACAAAATGGTACATGCGGCACTCGACAAATCCAGTGTGTGGAGCAAATCAATTGTCAGATTATTGGAAGGGATAAAAATTCAGTTTGCAGAGATGAGGCCGGAGACAAAGACAAACAGCACAAGACAAATTAATGATCCTTGCCCTTAATCCTTCCGCCTCGCCCAAATACGGAGTAACAAGCAGATATTCCAAGACTGGGGGTTTCTGGGAAAATAATGAGGCCACCAATGGACTGGTGGCCCATGACTTTTAATGGGCATGGGTGATTACAACAGGGAAGCAGAAGACAGATGACAGGAGGGAAGTACTGTTCAGCGCAGTCGCTTTCTTTCTCACCCGGTCTCTCCCAACAGCCCCTCTCCCAAACAGTGACAGGGCTTGGGAGTCACCTTCATACTCTCCCCGGCAGCAGACTATAAAAGGCCATACTCTCTGGGCTCATGCTTTATTCTGACAAAGAAGGGCTATGGTTTCACAGTCTGCGCTGTCTGACTCTGTCCACCTCTCCTGTGGGTCTGTTAACAGGCCCGGCCTTTGATAACACAGATCCAGACTAAAGACTCTGGCCTGTGGAAAGGGAGGCTTAGCAGAGTAAGTATGGCGTAGGGCCAGGTCGCTGTGTCTTTCAGGGATAACCCTTCGCTCTCAGTCCACATAGAATCAGGAAAAATAAACCAATTTAACCGTGGCTCTTTGAGATGTGTCCACTTATCAGAACGTTTCTATCCTCAACAGTATTTTTCCAAGGCTGTTGAATCCATAGTCTGTGCCGTCGATCATAAAGATGCACAGCTTGGGCTATAGGCTGTGGGAGAGATGTACAGGCCTGCACATCAAATCCACAGAACAGATCATTGGCACCATCTTACTGTTGGCAGACGGCGAAGACTGATGACTCTTAGTTAAACCACTTAGGAATAAGTGGTGACGAGCCAAATGGCTGGAAAAGAGCCATCTTCTCACCAATCTGGACATTCAGTTACTTGTAGTTGTTTTCTTTTTATCAGGACATACATTTAAAATGACCTGCCATCACCTGCTCTTAGCTAAGACTTAACTGTAACTAAAACTACAGTATATTCTCTGATTTTATGGCAAATATAAGTTCAACTACTCAATATCACAAGAGTAAACACTCTGACAAGCCCCACAGGACAACCCACACCAGTCACCATGTTAATGTTGATCTCCGTTCATAGTCAATTCATTGTCTCCATAGTAAACAACCACTGAAGACTAAAACAATGAACAGAGCCAATAACTTAGAAAACCACATGAAATCAGCCAGAAATAAACAGCACTCCTGTTTTGTTGACAAATTCCATATTAGGGAACATCGTCAGTTCACGTCTCGCAACCTGCACCATTTCACACCAGCACTATGCTGGTGCTAGTGTGGAGTACAAAAATAGGTTGATGCTTGAGGTCAATGGCTTATCAAAATGTAAACCTTGGCCTACAGTCAGTGAGACTTGTTGAGGCACCATCTGTGCTAGACTGTGAGCAACAGTTACAATCCTACCAGAGAACTGAAATGAGTCACAAATGGGATTCTGCACAATAGGTCAGGGTCTCAAATGAGAAATGCTTGTCAAGCTTTCATCTTATCCATTTTTTGTCAAAAGGAATAGATAGACTGGATTCATGAACCGCAATCTGACTTGGACAAGAACAGATCTTGTTGTTAACTGAAAAGGCTTTATATGCTTGACTCAAATAGTATGTAACTCCTGGCTTTTGAAAAGAAATGAGAATCCATCTATCCCTTCAAGACACAGCAGACACACTTACCCAGCACCTAGAGCCCCCTCTGCCTCAGAGACAATCAGAAGCTTCGCTCCGGTTCTACCCTACCATCTGTTTCCAGAGGTTAATACATTCACACAGAGTATGAAAACAGTGTTTTTGGACAATATAATTGGCCGGATATGTGAAAGCATCATCATTCACCATCCCCAGAGGAAGAGAAGAGCCGGTTTGACACAGTGAAAATTGATTCGGGGTGATAAAGACCGTTAAAGGGCGTTTTCAGAGAGCCCTTTTAAAATGGACTGCATCCAATGTAAATTACAATAACAATTTTTCAGTGCACAGTAATAATACCTACATAAATGCAAAATAGAGCACTGCTGGGCTCTGAAAACATATTAGGGAGACTGGTGAGTGTATTTTAGAGATTCTCCTTCTATACAAGCAGCACCCTGCTGTGTGCCCCAAACAATACACCGGTGTGCTGGAAAAGTCATTTAAGGTGCCAATTTCTCTCATTATTGGAAAGATGCCAAAGCACACACACTCTTCATCATCATCTCCTGTTTTAATATGCTGACATTGTGAGAAGATGGTGAAGGAGAGGCATCGCAAGAGATAGTGGGGGGGGAAAGAGAGAGCTTGGGAGAGTGAGAGACATGAAGAAAGAGACAGAGGAAGCCGAGTGAATGATGGCTATCAGAGAGTGGTAATGAGGTGAGTGGGGAAGGAATCAAATCTGAAAAATTAATGGGCAGAGAAGGATGTGTGTGTGTGTGTGTGTGTGTGTGTGTGTGTGTGTGTGTCGTTCTTTCTCTGTGAATCCATTCTGTGTCTAAGTGACCTCTGCAGGCCACTGAACCATCCCAACCAATGCGGAGTGATGTCATTTCCCCAACCAACACAGGTCAATGACCAGCAGCTTAGAGTGCCTGTGCCTCTGCCTCTGACAGCACAACCAACCATGTGTGCTGGTTGGTTGGTTTAACCTGTCTTCATAAGGTACAAAAATACAGGGAAACAAACACATCAATAGTCTACCATAAATACATAGAAAACATACATTCATTTAAAATATCCTATTAGGAGCAAGAAGAGTTTTGATTGTGGATTGAATGATTGTTTGCGTGTGTGTGTGTGTGTGTGTGTGTGTGTGTGAGTGTGTGAGAGAGAGAAAGTGAGAGATTGGGGGAGATAGCGAGAAGCGAGTGTACGTGCATACGTGTCTGAAGGCTGCGTACGTGTGTATTGTACGTGCGAGTATGCATTTGACGCAGCAGTGGGCATAGTGGTGGACATCACATCCTGTTGTGTGCTTCAACATCACGTCAGCTTCCACGTTTACGAAAAGGCTTCATGTTCCACTGCAGAGTTCAGATTTTAGACCACCGGTGACATTTCATGAGGTCTGGTGTCAACAGAAAACACAAATGCATGCATGGATGCACATATGCACTGGACTCGTCTTTAATTCGACGACAGACCTCATGTCACTCTTAAATGAGGGCTGTGATAAAAATGTATGAAAATGTCAAACCCAAGCAGCCAAACAAAACCACTTTGTTTTCAGTTCAACAATTGTGTGCCTAAAGCAAAACAGACATTAAGACTGACAGGTGAAAGAGTAAAGCTCGTCTCAGTGACATGCAGTATGACAACAAAGGCAGCAAATAGAGGCGGTAGCCCGAAGTAGACTGCACGGGGCCGTGTTTACATCTGAAGAGCTTTCACAGAAATAAATGGCATAAGCATACCGAGCATACCATATTGCTGAATGCTAAAAAATGAGGCCGCTCTGTTTTTATTCCTGCACAACTTACAGGTAGACAAGTCGCAACAAGATTCCCTTCCCAGACAGGAATATGTCAGATTCCTCCATCATGCAAATCAAATGCAAGCATATTTGGAATAATTCAAGCATGCACAAACACAACACGTACACACAGACAGAGAAGAGAAAGAGCGAGAGATATTTGAGCGACAGATACTTTAGCACACATTGTATTGACCCGATCCTCCCTCCTCAAGAGATCACATCCCTACAGGATGGGCTATATCAAATGTCCCCCAGAAAGCATTCCATCAGAAAAGGAAGTTGGCCTTTATGTGGTTTCCTGTCCCTGTCAATGTCCAGGGAGGAAATGCAGGCTGACTGGGTTCTCCGAGTGGGCAGCTGGGCAGGAGAACAGAACCAGATGAGAAATCCCAACTATGCACAGTAACAACAATCAGCAGAGAGGCTTGGCTAACCACACAACAGACGTCTAACTAGACCTAGCCTAACAGCGTCTGGGAGAAAAGGAGATGGGCATTGCACAATCAGAGAAGTCACACACTTTCATTAAAAGAGAAAAAGAACAGCTGTTTTTTTTAATAAGCAATAATTAACCACGTTTGCATTCTAGGTTCCTCGGAGAGCAGTTGAACATTTACCTAGCGCATTGTGGTTTTTGTTGGTGTCAGCATCTGTGTTTGTGTGCGTGCATGAAACTGCCTGTAAAGTGAGACTGCAGGAGAGGAAGGAAACACCGTATGTGTGAGTCTGTATCTGTGAGCGGCACAAATGTAAAAAATGAAATTTAAAAAAAACCCACAACAGATGTGTGTGTATGTGTGTGAGCGTCTATCTGTCTGTATTCTCATCAGCAGGATGTGAGTCTGTGGTTTCCCCTCCCCTCTCCTCTATCTGTCTCTCATCTCTCTTCATCTCAGGCATAATTGCATCAGTATGTCCAAACAGGATATGGGAGGAGAGGAGAAGTAGTGACCAGTATACTCTGTGCTGTGCTGTGTACAGTCGTCCTCCTGGGTGTGTGTGTGTGTCTGAACAGAGTTATGCTTCAGTAATATAGAATCAATACCAGAGTTTAATATGAGAGCAGAGCAGAGAGCTATGGTGAGAACTGCAGCGAGAAGCAGATCTGAGAACGCTAGTCAGAACATACCAGAGGCCAGCCTAAGGGATGATGATGATGATGAAGAGAGAGAGAGCAGAGAGAGGAGAGAGCGAGATGGGGGGTTGATATTGAGACAGAGGGAGATGGAAGGATCTGGTGAAATATTTTGTGATACTGCAGCAGAGACACATATTCCTCATTAGCTGCACCTCGGGTTGCACTCTTCCACATCACGAGTCATTATTTATGTGAACGTCAAAAAAGTCAAGCCACCGATAATTAGTCCAGCGCAGAGCTTCCTAATTAACAGGGTTGTGAGTGTGTGAGCCCTCAGTCCCCTTGTGATACAACCCTTCACTCTTATGCTCACACACACACACACACACACACACACACAAATATATACATACATACATACATACATACAGAAACCAAGAGGTCACCTTAGCAATAACACCAGTAGCATGAAGGAAATATTGCCCAAGACCGTTAGAAACTGCGGCACTCTGTCACAGACTTTCTCCACCTCCAGAAACAGCTCAGATAACAGTCCACCGAGCATCTCCTTTATAGCTAGCAGCATTCAGCAGCTGCTTAAGGAGGCACTAGTTGTGGCCCTCGCTGGGAATATGAAAACCCCATTTGAAATATTTGAATCTTTTTTTTTTTTTGCAACAGTTGAAATGTTTTCTCAACACCCAGCACACTGAATACTAAAAAGCAAGCTCCCGTTCTAAGCACCGTCAAATGCTGAAAACACGCTCAGGGGCCTTTGAAAAAGCGAGCCCTTTCCATGGAAAACGAGGAGTGGAAGAAACCACCGCTGTAAAGGAAGGTCCTGCTGCTGAACACCCGAGCGAAGTGAACTCATCACAGTGATGCAGGGGGAATCCTAAACCACACCATAAACTACTAACACAGCACATGGTCCTCTCCTGCATGGCCCTGTGTCATTCTTCCTTCTCTCCTCTTCCTCATTTCTCCTTTCATCCCTTCCTCCCCCAGCAGGTTTTAAGCCACAACATGTGACTGGATTAATCCCCTCCTCCCCTCCACCCCCCCCCCCCAGTTGTGGATTTGACACAAAGCCGTGTGATTTGGTGCATCAGTCGATGATGTGATATGCTAAGCTGTGGATTGAGGAAAAAAATATATCTGATTGCTCTGCCACTGAGGCCGTGTGTGTGTGAGTAGGTGTGTGATTGTACGTACACACACACACACACACACACACACACACACACACCCAGTCCCAAATAAGATGGCACAGTTTAGGAAGTGTCACCGTCTTTGCACTTGGGCCAGTTTCACATCAGAACTACAGCTGGATGCCAGTGCACACAGGCGGAGAGACAAAAAAAAAAAAAAAACAGCACATGATGGCAGAGTCGCGGGGTCACTGAGTTCACGTGCAAGTGATAGGACCACCTCGGGTATTTTACAGTATCCTGTACTGTAGCCGTCTCTAGCCAACCACTGTGACAGTTCAGACACATAGCAGGTGGAGGATGGAATGGATGGAAACATGTAATAACACAACTGCACTGCTAGAACCTGTTGTTTGTTTTTTTGACATTAAAACATTTCAAATATTTAGGAGGATGAGGGCGCAGCATGTCCTAACATTGGGTGAGATAAAAGTCCTTCTATAAGATGCATTTAGATAAAATCATGTGTTATTTTTACTGTCCACATTTGGTAGTCGTGTACAGTTCATGCACCCCCCCCCCCCACTCATCCCCTGAACAAAGGGCAGAGGGGAGCACAGGAGAAAGTGGGTCAACCTTTCACATTGTAGAGGTGGCAGATGCTCCTCTGAACTGCACAAACACACACACATACTGTATTGCACCGCCTCATGCATGCATGCACACATACACAGGATAAAAAGGACAGGGTTCAGTCCTGAAGAGAGAGTTGATTACGTAAACACACACACACTCACAAGATTGACAAAACCAACATACATATTGTACATAACTCCATCCGTAACCAAACAAAAACACTGCATGCCCACACTGACTATTACACTGCCCCAGCACATTCCCAAAGCTGTTTGATAGCATTTCTGTCTGAGGTACTAATGTACAAACAGGTACATGTAGTGTCTCACTTCCTGACCATCTGTGTTCATTTCTCTTTGTCGCTCTGTCTGTCTATCTCTCTCTCACATCCACACAGACAGACACAAACACAATGTTTTCCAGGCAGCTCTTTCATCTAGCTGCTACTGCAGTGAAGCGCTCTCCCATCACCACGGAGACAGAAGGCCTCACGATCACAACCTCAGAATAAAAGCCCCTCTCCCTCGACAATCACTCTCTCTCTTTCTCTCTCCTGTCCTTCCATTATGCACACATATAATATGTATTATGGCTGTACCATTATGTACGTAGATAACATGCAATGCGACAGACAGGATTACGCCGTGTAGGATGGTTACAGCATCGAGACAGTAACAAACATCGTCATCACTCACAACAGCAGCAGCAGCAAGAACAGGCAAAACAAAATCAACACCATCAACAACTATCGAGAGCAAGAGTCTGTACCTGAAGCTTCATCTTCCAACAGGAATTCATGGCTGGATCCTGACGCCACCCTCACCTCACAAACACACACACATACACACACAACTGGACACACACACACACACACCCTCTCACACACACAGACAATGGCTCCTGGGGGAGGTTACATGCCCCTTCTGTATATCCTCGAGGTGAGCCGAGACGGAGAGAATAGGCCTCGGCAAACACGGAAGTGGAGCCGTGGCAAGCAGTGTTAGCCGTCGCCGTGGTGACTGCAGCTACGGTGGAACGGCGCAGAAACAAAGACAGAGATAGAGAGATGGCAGAGGGAGGGAGGACGAGTAGGTTGCCCTACATTTCCCCTCACACACACCGACACACAAAGCTCTGAGCTGCTGCTGCTACTTGTCCAGGCTTGTTCTCCCTCTCAGCTGCTGCACACACACTATTAACACACACAGAGCCAATCCAGTATTGTAATCCCATTGGCCGAGCTACCACTTCCTCCAGCTGATCTTGATGGGAGGGGGAGGGGCAAACGGTTGTTGAATCATGCACAGGAGGGGAGGTGGTGTCCTTTAAATAGACTCTGCTTTGCTCACTGAGCTTAACCTTAAAGTACCTCCCCCTAACCCTCCTTAAGTCTACAGCGTCACACTACCAAACACATGTGCACACACACACACACACACACACACTATGAACTGGTCAGCTCCTAAAACTCTTCCAAGTGCAAATAGACACCATCATCATCGTCCACCAATAACAGAGGCCGTTACTGCTGGCTCCACCAATCCCAGGCACCGAGGGGAGTCAGGGGAGGGAGCAGAGATGACAGAGGGTAATTTATTACAGACATCCTCACACAGCTGCATTCAAGGGCAAACCTCGAGCACAGCGCTATCACTCACAATGTGAAATACAGTCTTACAGGCAGAGGTAACACTAATACACACCGATGAAACAGTTACGATTCGTTTAATGTTACGTTTTATTATTGTTGTTATTGTCTTGCTGTCTTGCTGATGGATGGTTCTGTTTGCTGAAGCTGAGAGTGAAGCAAGAAGCCAATAAGCGGGAAGGTGCTGCAGACCTCGTGGGGGGGATATGAAAGCCAGCCGCGGACTGCCGAGATAAACAAACGAGCATCAAACACGCTCTGTTAATTGGTGCACTCTAAACACACTCAAACGTGCACACATGCCACGGCCTTTCAATGGCAGATTAGCGCCATGTTGCATCCTTGTCCGTGTTCGCTTGAATTCAAACACACACACACACACGCGCAAAGCAAAATCTGTCCCATGTCCCACAAGAATCAACGGTGGCTTAACTGTACTGGATCTGCACAGTCAGATCACACATATGAACGGTGAAGAAACGTGTGTGTGTGTGTGTGTGTGTGTGACAGGAGAGAGGACCGATTTTGACCGAGAGGGAGTTATTTTTTGCAGCAAAGATAAATGGGAGGAGAGGATACATATACACACATACATGCACACTCTTTTAAAAAGAGTTTACAATACAAATGCATATACACGTGTACATTCTGTATAAATGTGTGTACATGTATTAGAGAGATTGGAGGTTGGTTGGTAGAGAGAGAGGAAGGTTTGGTGAAATACTGATGAAAGATCTGGTGAAAGGTTTGGTGAGAAAGAGAGACGGAGGGAAACGGATAGCGAGACATCTAATGACAGATGAGGTAGTGTGCTGGCTTGTTATTCAGTCTCCAGACTTGGGACAGTTCAGGGTTTTCCACTGGATAAGGAGCTAAACACTGCTCACTTTTATTGAGCAACACTGCTTAAAAAGGGCTTTGGCCTCTAAATGCAGGTCTTATAGTCGGCCTGCTGGGCCTCCTGGTGGACTTTGGCCAGTGAACACAACAAAAAGATTTTAGATTTCAACACAGTAACGGCCAAATCTTCACACACAGACATACAGACAAAGCCCTCTGCTGGAAGTCTTTCTTGATGAAGCTATTTTCTCTCTTGAACCTTCAGCACTGAATAAAAACTGCTTCTAAACAAAGAGTTCTGGTACCCAACAGTATGAAGCCTAGTTTGGAAATGAGCAGTGTGAAATTGGATCCAGGCAACAGCTCAGAATGAGGCAACAACAGGCAACAATAGAATGAATGAGCTGCTGATTTTCTCTGAGTGAAGCGGTTTGTATGAGGAGCTCCTGGATCCATTTACACCCACACTGATTCTAAAAAGGTTGCAGCTCGTTTACAGCGTAGTAACAGCACTTCTTAACTGATGTCTTCGGGTCAAAATGACCCGCCACTGAGTTTAACAGCAGAGAAAAATCCCCTAAAAGACATTTTTTCAACTTGAAATTTGATGACTTTTCCTAGATTGACCCCAACATTAGAAAAAGTGAAATGTTGCCTTTATTCATATTTCCATGTAAGCTGTACAAAAAAAATGTACTAATATTGTCTTCGGGTCAAAATGACCCAACAGTCAAAATGAGTTGACTGAGTCAGTTACACACCACAAAAATGTGAGAATGCTTTAGTTCTGTCTAAGATCAATCAGTAGCACACATAAACATGACAAGACATGTGGTCTTCACTGGCGGAGTGCACTGCCTGTGACCGGATCTGACCCAAGGAGGTGGCACTACAGATGAGAGTGTCGAGAAATGCGGGAACAGACAGGCTCTCGTGATTGAAATGTAACAATATTGCTACCTTGTCTGTGTGGCCCTATCAGAGGCTATAAAGGTGCTGCAGATGACAGTACCCCAAATTTTCTCTGTGTTGAAGCCAAAGAAGGACTGTAAAACACATACTGTGTGCTGCAGGTGTAAGAGATATATCTGCAAAGGCTGTGCACTTGCATACTGCCCTACATGTGCTAATTAGCTGACTGAGTTATGTTGTTTGGTTCACATGTTCACATTTTTGTTTTGTATATTTTATTACATTGTTCACTGGCAAAAAATAAAATAAAATAACTGACTTATTGGGATAAATAAAAATGCATTCAAAACTACTTTTTGCCCATTTCTGCTACTTTGTTAGGCTATAGAAATACTACACAAATATTGCTTACCACATATACAGTAAAAAATAATATACAAAGAAAACATTTGACAGTGTCATAGAAACGAGTGGTGTCTCCTGAATAAATGCAGTCTTTCAGTCTTTCTGACATGTGAAGAGGTTAAACTCAGGTATTCACACAATTTGTGGTGAATGACAAATTGTTTCTTCAGGCAAAATAGATTTGGTGTTTAAAATTCAATTAAGCTGCTTTATTTTGGGGGTTTAGTGAAGGCGGGTCATTTTGACCCGGAGGACACAAGGTGTATACCGAATGTGAAGACATCAGGAGGGTTAATCCCCGTCAAGTCAGCATTCTGTAAGAGAAACTAATTTCTATTCGCTCTCGGGACACAAACCCACAGGTGAGGCAAAGAAAGAAGAAAGTGACAATAAGCTATGACTGCAGACTCCTAGTCTCGTTTTCAGCCCCATCACTTCAACCAAACATGGGGGCAGCCCCTCCGCAGGGCATTCAAAGGTGAAGCTGAGGTCTATACTACATGTTGACAGAATGGCTGTCGCACTAATGCCCCTGTCCTCGCTTAATTATATGCTCATAACTTTCAGAAAAATATCAATCAGAGCTAATGTACGTTGTGTAATAGCCTTGTCACCACAAGCTTTTAGCCTGATTGAGTGTGTGGCAAAGCAGTGGGAGCAAAGAATAGATGAAACTCTGCAAATCAGCTGGAGACCCAGGAGGACCAGGGGTGAAATATTAGAGAGATGGATGGAGGGGGGAAAACAATTTAAGGCAAAATGGGAACGGACACACACGTCGCACGCACATGAGAGGGAGAGAAAAATAGAACCGACAGTGATTTCTACTGAGGGAGAAACACGTCACGATATCCCACCGGGCGTGAAATTGAGCTCTAATAGCACTTTCAGTTGCTATTCAAAAACACAGACATGCATACTGATAACGACAACGCTGCAGCTCGTCTGTCTGCCGTTTCAATCAAATCTCCCCTAAATTAAGAGAAATAGAAAAGGGGCGCGAGAAGAGGCGGTTGGATGCGGCCGTGTGAAAATCAAACACAAACTCTCCAGAAATTAATTTCAAAATATTTTGCTGCTGCACGTAAAATGTCGAGCCACCGCACAGTGCCCTTTGCTACTTATCCGCTGTGTGGTTTCCATATGCACCGCTTTGATCTGGAGCTTTGCCTTCCATCTACATATCCGTGTGTGGCGCAGCCGAGAATGGTTTCTGGGAACATTGCATTCACAGAACATAATCTCCAAATCATAAAACACACACACACACTGTTAACACACCACCACGACCACTGCAGAATGCCACCAATTCACTGTCCCAAAATAACAAGTGGCTGACTGTAGCGGTTTTACTGATCTGCAGTTCATCCGAACACCCCACTCCCCTCCCTTATCACACCATCATCTTTTCTATATCGACACCCAATGGTGCACATCTAAACGTGTGAAAGCCAGTGGACGTTTGGGCGAAGGGCTCCTGCTGTGTGCAAACGTGACTGTCGGGGAGGGGGAGCAAAAACTTTGGAGTGACCTCTTTCTGAGAGCTGCACTCTGCTTTCAGAGGCTATTTCTAGGCCAGGCTGCTAGGCTGGCGGTAGGACTCGAGCATGGCTGTGTGACCCAGGCAGGTCACCTGTTTACGGTGGTGTTGTCCCCATATGGCAGCAACACAATCATCCAGCACATCGGCTGACGTTGATTCACAACAATAACAGTACAATACAGCACAACGTGTATGTGTCAATGACTCACAACGTAGATGTGTTTACATTATGTAACCAGCTCACCTCCTGAGGGTTGCGTCAGGACGCGGAGCAATACTTTAACAATTCCCCCAAGAAAATTCAAAAGATGGATTATTCAAGAAGTTGGCATTCCAGCTTTGAATGTGTAGGACCCATAGTGTGCACTGAATTGGAAGTCTGCCTTTGCCAAGGTATGCACTGTTGTTTACAGGCACCCACAACTTTTGCTTTGTTACATAACTGTTTCAACCCCACAGGGTCGTATCAGGACAATGCAGCAAAAGACTTACACAGAATTAGACTTCCTACAGGCTTCCGTACAGTGCAGTAAAGTTCTAGATCAGCAGTGAGTGATTCACTACTATGCCATAAAGCAGAACACTGCACTTAAAAACAAACGGTCATGGTCCAGGTCACATCGACTTGTAGCACAATACAGCCACATGAAGTAGAGACTGTATGTGGTGGTACTGTAATATCTCACACTGAACGAGAACTAAACGACATCTAGCCACTAAATTAACCAGCCAGACTAACCTAGAGGAATAACATTATTTAATATATAATAATATAGTAATATAACTATTACTACACTCAGATGTTCTGTTATCACCTATACAGATAGGTTTGACTCTCATCAGTAATGGAAGTATGTGTGTCACATTGAAAAAATATAAGCTACATTAAAATTTGGAAAACTGTTTGGTTCTCTAATTCAATAACAACCAAGAAATTGTTTTATTCCTGTTACCTTTGTCTTTCAAAGACAGGAAAATATGAGAAACATGATATGCTTTGCACGTGATGACTGATGTCTGATGTCTGATGTATTGACAATTGTAACAAATAATCATTTGGATGGTAAAGCACCACAGCCTGTGAGGATTTCAAAGCTGGTCAGGCCATGGAAGACTGATCTTAGGCTCTTTAATGATTTCCCAGCAGAGTAGAGTGGAGGTGGTGGTGTAAGTTTGTTATTTTAATGTGTATTAACATCCACACATATACACACACATGACCAAACAAGGGCACATGCACACACACACGCACACGCGATGCCACATTAAGGAGCTGTGCTGGCCAGCAGCCAACAGAACGCTCTTCAAGTGCAGCCAGCATCTCGGCCTATCAACAGTGGCACACAAAACAAAAAATCAACTGCAGCGTTTACTGAGTAGACTTTAGTATTGACTATCAGTGTCCACATCAGCACCTGGGGCTGGTGATAACCTTCTAAATGAGATAAGTATTCGACTGAAGCACAAGGGTGTGAGGAGCAAAGGACGACAGCAGACGCTGCCAACGGGCATGGATCCTGCATTACACTTTAAGCAGAGTGGGTCGATGAAGCTTAAGTGCTTCTCAAGTTGCAGTAGAGTGCTACAAAGTACGACAAAATCACACTCACTTAATGAAACGTGTGTGTGTTTGATGAGTAGAAAGTCAAAGTTATTGAGATGCGGACAGTGGCCCAGTGTCAGAGCGGGGTAGCTCATTTCACCTGGCTGACCTGGAGTCTCTGGCATCAGGCAATTAGTCTGTCCAGGGTTGAGGGAAGAAAAATAGACTACCCTGTTAAAACACAAACTAAATGACACCAAATGTAAATTGTTTGCAAAGACCTCATACTGAGAGAAGAGAAGAAACTACAGTAGCATGTCTTTGAAGTGAAATCAATGGGCTGGCTGGTTTAGTCTGGTTGAGTCTCCCAGAAACAGCAGCCTGATGTGGCCAATTAAGATTAGGAAGATCCTATCATGTCTCCCTCAAATGAGAGGAGAGCATCAACAGTTTTATGGCCAGCTTTGTGTTCTCATTTCCTCAGACCTTTTTCAGTCTTCCAAGGAGCTTAAGGAGGATGAGGAAGGGCTTTTCAAAGGCTCTGTGAACATGATTTGGTAAACGATCTGGCGATCTCTTGACCAGCTCTCTTCAGATCTATCATTCTGCTCAACTTTCACTATCCACCTGCATCACTGCAGGAATGACTTTAGTAAAGAAACTTAATGCATCCCCCTCCCAAATATCTGCCTCCCTTCCTTTTAGCCCTTGTCCACTAGTTATGACATCATCAATCATCACCTGCTGGTTAGCAGATGGTGCCCCATCACTGCCCCCTGACAGATGGAAAAGTCCACAATGGAAGTATACTGATTAGGGTATTTTACACACACACACACACACACAAGTCATCTTCAACCACAGCCATCCTTTTCCCTTTCCTTTGTCCAAAGATCTGTCCAGAATTTCTAGGCTGTGAGCGCCTTCCCTGCAGGATATAATGACTTCCTCTTTGGCTGCTACTCTGTGGCTCTCCGTGGGGGTTGCTGGCAGACAGAGAGAAAGACCCAGGCCTGGAGGCAAGAAACTACCTCTTCTGCATCTAAACACCCTGGAGATATGCCCCCCCTCACCTTACACACACACACACACACACACACACACACACACACAGGTCAGCATGGATGACAGAGATCATTTTAGTAAGGATACAGCACTGATATGTTGGTGAAAGGGCAAAATGTAGGACTGCTTTAGATACAGCTAGAAAGAGTTTGTGAATCCTTTTGAATTACCTGCATAAATTGAGAATGGCTTAAAGTGAAGAAATTGGACTGGTCAAGTCAGAGTCCTGACCTCAGCCCTGTTGAAATGCTGTGGCATGACCTGAAGCAAGCTGTTCATGCAAGACATCCCAAAAATATCAATGAACTGAAACAGTTCTGTAAGGAGGAATGGTCCAAAATGCCTCCTAACCGCTGTGCAGGTCTGATCAGCAACTATAGGAAATGTTTGGTTGAGTTATTGCTGCTAAAGGAGGTTCACCTGGTACTAGATCACATGGTTCACATACTTCTTCCAATCCAAGCTGTTAACGCTAGGACAATATGTTCAATGTGTTCAAGACATGTTCAAGTATAAAAGTATGAGAGTATCAGACCAGATCTTAGGAGCTGTATCTGCTCTCCAGATCTAGCTAAACAGAAACGCATGTTCTCACACACTGAGATGGTGGTATTGCTCTGCCAAGCAACAAAAAGACTTCAAAGACCTTTTTAAAAAAAATGTGTTTATAGCAGTATGCTTTGATGTGTATGAGTGGGATGCAAGTTTATTCACTCTTCTACTCTACAGTACCTGAGGTAAGTAACCTTGGAAGTACACACCCTCTCTCTCTCCCACCTCCCACCTCCATGCACTGTATGATGGATGAAGAATGGAATAATGAACACTGCCTCCCTACACTACCGCCCTCCACCCACCCACTCCAAACCCCATTTGAGGTCCAGTCTCATTTGGCTCCCAGAGAAATGTGGTCCAGAGCAGCAGCAATTTGCATTTAAAGGCCGTTCATCTCACATTGAACGAGAGGTGAATTTGCATTTTGAATGCCTGAAAATCAAAAGCTCAAAATGTCAAAAAAAAAAAGAAAAAAAGAAAAGAAGACTGGGAGGAAAAATATTTTGAATTTAATATGCTGCATCCTCTAGCACTTCCGTGCAATTACTAAAACCATGACAAGCTAGATCAAAGCCCAAAAAGTTTGAGAACGGTAGAGAAAAAACTTCTCAGTTTGATGTGGGACACATTTAGGACAAATCATCCATGTGATCAAATGAATTTGCACTCAGACAGACAGACTTGGGAACCCATCAGACAGGAGTGAATGCAGATTGACATCTAAAATTTTACTCTTAATGACTAACGAGGTTAAAACAGATCTGAGATAAGTGCTAAGATCAGTCAAAAGGCAGCTCCATCCCTCAAGTCTACTGGCCATGTAGACACGGAGAGCAGGCAGCTAATCTCAGCTCAGACACACTGCCTGCTCCACTGCCCCCTGCTGTCACGGCCCTGCACATACCCTCAGTTTAATTCAACACAACTTTATTGTCATTCCACCTCACACACAATGAAACGGTGCACAGTCCAAAAAAATAAAAAAGTCCTCACAATGCATTCCAGGCAAAAGTAAAAATAAGAGCATGGACAATACAAAACAGTGCAAGCACAGACAATACAAAGCAAATACAAAACAGCACAATGCAGTACTAGTATAAGTGACTGATGCAAAGTAATTATATTTGAAAGCACAGTATTCACGTATTAATCAGCAGGAACTACAAGGTGCATGGCAGTACAGGCTGTAGGTAGAGTTGGTGGTACTGGAGGGTCCAATGCCATCTCAAGGTAACAAGACCCTCCTTTCCCCCTAAACTGTCATCATTCTTTCCACTACAATCACAAACATCAGACTGCTTTCTGAACAGCAAACCTACATTCCTGTCTCAGCCGTCTCAACCGCAGCCTCGCCTTCCACATCCTGTCACCTCATTAGTGTGAGTCACACCTCCTCTGAGATACGCGATTGACTGGTGACAAGGCGGTTAACCTCATACATGCCAACTAACCCACGTCTCGTCGGCGTGTTCGTCCCCATAACGTCTCCATATGGGTTCAGCTCAGATAGGATTGTTCCATGCCACATGGCACAGCTGTGGGAGGCTCACAATGAGGGCAACAAGCTGTTATGATTGCTCGGGAGCCCTGCTGTTCCTTCAGATCATTTTTCACGTTATTCTAGGTGGTACAGAGACCGAAAAGCTGGATGAAAGACGGCATGACATGAGACAACAGCCTTGAACCAGAGACGAACCCACAACACCGTGAGTGCACAGTAGGCATCCTGAGCTACCTAAAGGCCCCTCTGGAGGGCTGTTTCGGCTGTGGCAGCAACAATGTCACCCTCAGAAAATGCTTGCTCCATGCTTGTGGCGGAGGCTCACATACGGTACCAGGTCGCTCCCTAGGCCATAGAGGTCGTCTCTCTGAAATAAAACTCCACGGCACAACTCTACAGCTAAAATCAAAGCTGTCACTATTAGGCCACACGTTCACAAGAATGACTCCACTCCGGGTTAAGAGGAGAGAGAGAGCCGAGGAGATGAGGAGCAAAGATGAGTAAAGTAGCAGAGTGCATTTAACAGCTGGTCTTTTGAAGTGATAAGCATGAAGTCAAAATCCCATTGCTCCCAGGCAGTCCACACTTCAACCCTCTCCCTCACTTTTTCTTCATTTCCATCTCTCACTGCTCCCATCGCAAGCATCTTTTTGCTATTCCCTCTACACTCTCTTCCTCTTACATGTCTCGCCCTTCATCTTCATACGCCTCTCCATCTCCTTTTTCCTCCACTCCTTCATCCCTCAATCCCCCCCCCCATCTCTCAATCTCACTCCACCACTATTTGTCTGGTCAGCTCCTAGTCTGTGTACTGACAGCTTGAACAAAATGTCATCGTAAAAGAGGGTGTTTCCACCAGGCGTCGAGTTGAAATCAGAGCTGACAGAGGGAGCAGATGGTGAAATTTTCCTGATGACATCTTTTGGCTTCTACAGCGATTCTCCACTACCTAGTTCCATCCCTCCCTCTCTCCCTACGCGACAGATTAGACAGCCTTTTACTGAAGTTTACTGCTCCCTCATCTCAGCCGGGAGTCAATAGCGTTACGCAACGAAGCCACTGGCAAATTGTTCTACACAGACACAGAGACATGCGAAACACAATGTTGAGTACATCAGGTAGCAATCTGACCTGGAACAGAACGGTCCCCATCCAAACAAAGATAAAATAAAACCCCTTACCTCCTATTATGCAATTTATTAATTTCTCTTTGATAAGCTCATTTATTTTGCACATTTCAAAGACTTAAACCTCCATTTTGATTGTGAGTATCTTGGGGCAAAAACACTTTGACCAACAAATCAGCAGCGATATCCAATCCTCTTAAGAAACAACCCTTTCATGAAAACAGTTCTTTCTTGCAAAGCACCCCTTTCCCTGTTGATGCAGTGGAGTAATCCATCCTCCCCAAGAGATCAGCAGTCGTCTATATTTTCTGGATTCAGTCAGACAGCCATGAGTGGTTAGCAGGACAGCAGCAGACCCTCCCTCTGATACACTATCGTCCTCACTCAACTTCCTTGTCATCACAGATCATTGTCTGTCTCTCCACTTTCTGTCATGTGGTGGGTGCCTGGCATCTGCACAGTGCACAAATCCTGTTCCCTTGCCCAGATGTGCGCACTTCCTGTAGTGAGGCGTCAACGCATGCACAGAAGGAGTCCAAAAGAGAGCAGACTCTGTTCTCTACATCACCCACTGTGGAGGACTGTCATCCCTCCCAACTCACACACAAAACAACAGACTTCTAAGCCTATACTCACAGGCGGTACTTTGCCCACACGGTTGACTGTATATATGTGAAGTTATAGTTTCTGCCTTGATTTAACAAATTCTTAATCTGACCTCAGACTAGTGAGACTGTTGTCCCATGTAAACACGACATTCAAAGGCTGTTTTTCCGAGAAGCGCAGCCCTCAAGCTTGTGTGGTAATCAACACTGATACTGATCAATTTAAATTGCAGTGTGTGTTTACACGTGTGTGCCAAGATAGCAATTATGATCAATTTATATTCACCGATCTGAAAAACAAGCCTAAACTGGATAATACTAGGTTGGAAATGTTTGTTCCAGGAACATCTCCTTAAATCAGATGAAACCTTGGAGAGTGGGAGCGAGAAAGAGCCCTTATGGTATCAAGTGAAAAGAGAACACAACACTGGATGGGAAGCAGCTGAACAATATCCTTGGGAGGTGGTTTCCATGGTGATGACACATTCTCTGCCTGCTTGTCCCCTTGCTCATCTTTTCAGAGTGACCTGAGATTTTCATGTCTCACACATAGCACCCTCATGATCAATTTGAAAGCCTAAGAAAGGCCACAACCCTGAAAGAGAGACGACAGCGAAAGGAAAGAGGAGGAGACAGAGAGAGAGATAGGCCCACGCTTCTTTGTGTTTGTGTGTGTGTGTGTGCGTGTGTGTGTGCACGCCTGATTGCTGTCACCCCTGGCAGTGTGACCTGGGGCAATGGATAATGGGGCAGCCATCAGCATCCTTGCACTACAGTGTGAAAGGTACTGTGAGTTCAAATAAACACATCAATCAAGGACTGAGGACTGACAGCAGGTATGCACAGCTTCTGCACTTACAAATGGGCTTCACCTCACTTTCAGGAGACTGGCTTTTTTTCTTTTTTTTTCCCCCCGATGAGAGATTGGTTTGGACGGTGGATAGAATCAGTCCTTTGAGAATCCTCTACCTGAATATCGGAGTGGCAAGGCAGAAAGCCACAATAATTCAAGCCCACACAACATTTGACAGCTGACAGAACCCAGGCCATGAGACATCTCTCTGGTGGGTATTTCTCTCCACATTCTGCCTCGCTTACTTCACGCTTGCCAATTCTGCTCTTAAAGTCTTTGCTCGGTTTCTACAGCAACAACATGCGCCTCTCTCGCTCTCATCTCCTTAGCGCTGTTGATGACAGACTATAGTCGTGCTCTTCTTTGCCTTATCTTTTCATGCTCTCACCTGGGCCCTCTCTCTCTCTGCATTCGCTCTCTCGCCAGTCTCTTTCTCCTCTTGGTAGACAGTGTGAATGTCAAAGCTGGGCCACGAGCTTCTGCCCACTGCAGCACTGAGATAATGCCTCATCAAGGGCCAGACACTCATTCATGTGGCTGTACCATCCACTGGCTCAGTGGGAGATGATGTGTGCCATGGGCATGCCATTTCATGGGTTCAAGTGTGGCTCATGACCTCTGTTGCATGTCATCCCGTCTCTCTACATCTATTATCTTTATCCACTGCTCTCCATCCTGCGCTGGCCAGTGATGCAGAAATGGAAAATCTTCAATAGAAGGCATAGAGAAAAAAATATATATATATACACACCATTGCATTGAGATACAGCATGTTTTATTTGTTCTCCATACAAACTCCACAATACCAACTTTGTTTTGAGACTCGGCTGAAAATAGATTCCAAGTTTCCAAGATGTGCTTTGGGCTTCGAGCTCCTAGACATCTGGAATTCTACTGCGGCCTTTGTGAATGCCGTCTTTCTTTTCAACATCAATAGAACAGCATTTTCCGCCCCCCCTCTATAAAGCATCTTGGGAAAAAGCAGCAGAAGATTAGTCCCTTGGTTGAATCCTCTTGGTGTGCAGCGGCTCCGTTTGACCGCCTTTCAACTTTGATATAGAAACGGAGGTGGAGGTTAAAGAGGCGAATGGATTTCTACTGTTCTGTCCATCAGTTGATCCACAGAAACAGAGATGGAGGGGGAACAAGATGAGGGAAGAAAGCTCGTTAGACGGTCTCATGTGGGTTGGAGTCCAAGTTACTCTCACGGCTAATGAACAGAGACTACGTTCAACAAAGAATATTCTTGACAAGGCATTTTCCATAACCGATTAAAGTCGTAATCCATGCATTGTTTTACGCGTGACCAGATTTACAGCCCCTATTCCTCATACTACTCTCCTGCCTGCAGCCTAAACAACTGGGAGGAAATGGTCTTGTTTTGTTCCATCCTGAGATAAAGTCGTAAATGGCTAAATCAAAAAAAGGTAATGACTGTTTCCTCCAGCCCACTCTGCCATGTTACAATGAGTTTATTGTCGTTATAGTTGATCCTCATATGTACTCCGCCTGAATACACCTCCTTCTTATCACACATATTGTATGTTTTTGTGCCCAAAGAATATGCTAACATAGGAGTATGGCAATGGTGATGACTGAGATATCTATTCATGAATGGACAAAGGTCAACTTGAATGATCCGTCCTTGTGACAGCACACCGTGGGTAGGAGTAGGACTTCAGGGACAAAGTCTACATTTGAGCAGTTGGGCCTGCCTCTGCAGACAGGCAAAGGAGAATTCACATGGTCCGAGTAGAGATTAACTAAGGTCGTCTTCCACTGGATAATATCATGAGAGAATGACTGAGAGGAGGATGAAAAAAAGGAGGTGGGAGGTTCAAGACATTTACGGACATAGGGATTGGAAAAATTGCAGCCTCATGGTAAGAGACTGGAGAGTGTGTTTGTGAATGGGGGCAGGCTGCAGCTGGACCACAGGAGTAAATAAAAAGGACTTCCCTTCCAAGTAACGGACACCCAAGCATTTCATTATCATATCTTAATGGAAATGTCTTAAAAACGAAGCAAGCGTCTCACTGCCCACCGTCTTTCACACAATGCGCGAGACATTCATTATGTGCCTGAAAGCTCCCTACACACTGGCCACCACAATGGAGTATGAAGGAGCTGCTAGCTGGATTCTTCAGGACATTACACAGCTTTGATCTAGGGCTCCTGTGAATAGCATCCATCAGGCAAGCCAGTGTGTGCCAGATCCCACACCACCACACTCCAGGCTAGAGCAAGGCAAGCAGTAGCTGTTGGGGAAGATGATTTCTATCAGGTTGGGAAGAGCTCAGAGAGGCCCCACCATTGATCTGGCAGTGGCTGAATGTCCTGGGCCGTGGCAGTGCAGAAGACGAATCAACACGTCGCAGGCAATCAAGCGGAGCCCTCAGACGACCCACGAAGCCGCCTCCCGGTGAGCAGCACTGCGGCAGAAAGCCCGGTCTGGACGGAGAACAGGATGAAGACCGGCGTGAGAGAACTGGTGGATTAAGTCTTTCATCATACGAGTTCAAATCTCCTTCCTGGAAAGGTGTGTTTTTATCAGTCTGGTTATCTGGTTGTTCTTCAATTGTCTGTATAACCACAGTCACTATTACCACAGAGATTTTCAAAATCGGGGTCAGCAGCCAAAGTAAAATTAAAATGGGTTCCCCTAAATTTATTCTGGGGAAATTGACGGCTTTTACAGCTGAAGACTTTTTTGAGGACGATGTTACGCTCCATATTCTGTCCCTGCAGCGTACGGTAGGCTGAATAAAATACTGTAGGTTAGTAGGTTAATAGCCTAACGTGTTGGATTAAGCTGTACAATAGTCCCACATAATATGTACGGTGATGAGCTTATCATCTTGAAAGTGGAGGTCCCCCGAGAGAACGTTTGAAATCCGTTGTGCTTCGGTACACAGATTAAAGTGTGTACCTACCTAGCTGCTGAGTCGTTGTTCTGAAGGTGTTGGGAAGCAATGGAGCCGGGGTTAATTAGAAGATATCATCTCCCCCGGACCTGTCTCACTGCTAATAGCTGCTCTTCTGAAACCACAGAGGGACCAACATGCCCACTCATACTGCCCAGCGAGGGGAGCAGTAAGATTCTTTCAACTTTGTCTCATGCGATATTTTGTCATATCTACCAGCACATACAGCAGCTAAGGGGACTATAATTATTAGCTGGCACTCCTCTCAAAAGACTGTTCTATTTTCTGCAAGTGTGGGCCAACTGCAAGAGCTGTGGCATGTAAACCTAATTATGAAGCACAGGGACTTGAACTACCGAGCAGAGCCATCACAGAGCCTCAAGCCCTAATGAAATCTATAAGGTGAACGTAAAAAGTCCTTCCTCGCAGCAGTCCGAGGCCCGGACATCTTGTCGGCTCCTCCACATTTAATTATGTTTTTTAGCACTTCAACCCTCAAGAGGCTCAGCGCGGCCCTGGTCCTCACGGAGCTCTGCACAAGACCTGGACAGACGGGCTGACAAACAACACCAGCTGCCGGCATGTGCGTGTACCTGGTACATGCATGTGTGTTTCCAGAAAAAGAAAAGTGAGTAAGTGAGTGACTTGATGAAAAAAAAAAAAACAACCTGCTAACCATCCACACACACAAATAACAATATTTACAGCGCTAGCAGCTCTGACAGGTACAATCAACAATCAGATACAGCCAGACCACCTTCTCCTAGCGTACATATTGTGTTGTGCAGCCCCCAGGTATCCAGAAATGAGACAACATCATTGCTGAGAGACAAATACATGTGCTCCACCCTAAGCTGTGCAGAAACCATCTCTTTTAGCATCGCGATCACGTTGATCCTGCGGGTCAGCCAGGGGCCTGTTCCAAGAAGCGGGTTTAGTGAAAACTCTGAGTTTGTTAACCCTGAGATGAGGGAAACTCTGGGTTTTCCGTTCCAGAAAGAGAGGTAACTCAAACTCTGATTCAGTTACCATGGTAACTGACTCTGTGAACCTAACCTGCTCGCTGGCAGGTTTTCTTGAACAAACCCTGACTTTCTCCCTGTCTCCTCCCTCTGCTGAACCTGAAGCAGCTGTCGGACATTGCGTGTCCTTTCCTCGGTAACCCGATCGATATTCAAGCGGAAGTAATTCGCATAGCCTTATGTCGGGAGAGGATTTTGAGACCCCGATTAGATGTTCTCTGTCCAGGATGGAAGAGCTGTCCGAGATATAATATGCCGTTTACACTTCACGGATTACGCTACCACCACCCCGAGCAGTCAAATAAAGACACCTTTCATTTGGTCTTCTTTATTTCCTACAAATACAAAAGCAACAGTTAGTATTTTATATTGTTCCAACAACACATTTCACCTGTGACCATGCACCCACCTCTAACTTATGTTCCAGTAATTCAATTTCTAGATCTGCATTTCTAATTTGCCGCCCCAAGTACACCATTTGAAGTATGTCTGGCCCAGACAGCTCAGTTAGTAGAGCATTAGACTCTCAGTCTCAGGGTTGTGCGTTCGATCCTCACATAGTGTTAACTATCACCTTTGTAAGTCGCTTTGGATAAAAGCCTCTGCTAAATGACTGTAATGTTTTTATATTTCATTTTCAGCTGCTGCCAAGTGCGCTTTGCGCCCGTGGGATTGCACCTAAATGAAAATATTTTTTTTCCAATACCATTCCACCACTTTCTCACATGTAGGTAATATTATAAGAAAGTGTGGTTAAATGTTAAATGAATACACTGCTGCATTCAAACGTACGCATTGACTCGGGCAGCGATTCTCTCCCACGCCAATTCCCTCTCCTTTACGACCCTTCTGCTTGCTGGTTGCCATGGTGAATCGTAGTATCGGACCTCCATTGATGATGGCTTTTTATTGTCGTCGCGCACGCGCTTAACTCAAGGTGAACATACTCAAAATTGATTGAACTAACTCAAATCAGCCGTTCTGGAACCGAAAACTCAGACTTGGCCATCTCGGAATGAATCAACTCAGAGTGCAGGGTTAGACTCAGAGTTTGCTGAACCTGCTTCTTGGAACAGGCCCCAGGTGGCTAACTCAGCTTGGCCCAGCAGAAAGTTCAGCAACACACAGAATACACAGGAAGCTCCCCACACAGAAAAACTCCCCCAGCCGCTCACGCAAACACTTAACAAGTTCAGCAAGAATGTGACACAATGACATTGCAAAAACACAAAAGACGAGAGTTCCTGGTTCTCCCACCCTCAGATCCAGCCGAGCGAGAAAGCAGTTTGTCGTGTGTGTGTGTGTGTGTGTGGTAGAACTGCAGTAATTAAGTCGGTAGTTTAGTACATCCATTTCAGTGGTTCAAGAATGAAGTTTGCAGAGTTTGTGAACTCTTTTTTCTGAACTGCAACATTCTAGAGGAGAGGTGGAGCGGCGTATGGAAAGTAGGCTCATCTGCTGACACATTACATTCATACCTTCATGAAAATGGCTCCCGGTACAGAGAGAACCCTAATCCGCCTGTGTGTTATCGTCCCTCTCCAGCTTCTGCTTTATAGACAGACCCGGACACCTGTTTGGCCTCAGAACATCTACACCAGGATGTGCATGCATGGGTGTGTAGGTGTGTGTGTGTGTAGGTGTGAGAGAGAGAGAGAGAGCGAATGTGTGCATGTGTGTGTGCAGTTGCGTACATCCCAGAGAATACACAAATGTGGCCGCTAATAAACTTTTGTCAATAACGTGTATTAGCACCTATTAAGTCTCCATTAGAAACCCGGCCCAGCCTCTCAGGCGTATTTACTGAATGGACCCAACCTGTTCTTACTCCTCTTGTACCCGAAGTCACACAACATGTAAACGCTCCTTTCCCCGAGAGTTCAGCGTCCGATGCCTTCCTTACCCGGCCCCGTGGCTTGATAGGTAATTAACACGGCATTTCTATTTGCCAGCCTCCAGGCATGACAATCTGGAGAGGACTGATTCAGTGGGAACCCGCCAAATGTTTGGCCAGTGTTTCCACGCCTCAGGGTTGAGAGGAATGCAACACATTTGTAGAATTAAAGAACAGACTTTTTGGTTCATATTATTAGCAATGGTGTTTCTTTTCAATGAATTCGTTGAATCAGCACAAACGGACACATGAATCAGGCTCTAATGTCTCCGTCTAGCCTGGAGCCTCTTTTTAAAGTTGTTGCTGTGGAAGTCAGTGTTTGATCCTTCTCTCTACAAAGCCCAGCCATTCCCTCTCAGTGCCCAGGAGCACTGTGGCGGCTGCTATCAAACCCCCAAACATCAGAGGAGAGGGGGAGTTTTTTTTCTGTCCTTGACTCCAACATACACACACTGAAGGACAAAGCCTCAAGTGCTCTCTGTGCTTTCACGGAAAAAAAATACATCACAAGGGTGTGTTATCGTGGCGTTCACAGAGATAATAACTGTGCGTGCAAGTGTTACGATGTATGTATGACTGTGTGGAAATGAAAGTTACAGCTGGGCTCAGTGGAGTGTTATTGTACTTCTCAGTTCCCTGAGTGTAATCAGGTCTACTCAGAACGGGTTAAAACCAGCAAGACATTGGAAATAGAGGCTGAAGAGATTCGATAATCAAGAAAACAACCACAGCTACACGTTGAGTGGATGCATTTCCCACATGCAACACTTGAAGCCTTGAACAACAAAGCAAGGTTAGTTTTTCCTCCTTCCCCATCTGCCAACCTGTACCAGAGCTTATTTTATTCTCAACTCAATACATAATCCGCTCCCTGCAAGCCTTATCAAACACCCCAGACTCAAACAAGTCTGACTGTATTATTTGCTAAAGCTGAGATCCGTCAGGAGAGACTGTTTTCAAGAAGCAACACTTTGATCTCCGGGTCTTTTGACGCGGCTTTATTTTACCTTCATGTATCGACACAATTTCACATGAGAATACAAGGACACGGTGGTGCTTGAACAAAGTACCTGTGAGCACATGGTGGGAGACAAATCATATTGTTTCTCAGTAAAGAGGCCAAAGAGAGGTTAGCAAGAGTTAAAGATGTTGTTTTTTTGAAGAAGCAGCTGACTAATGCTGAATTCTAAGTAGTAGGAAAGTTCTGCTTTTTTTTTTTTTCTTGAGGAGCTAAAAGACCAGTCGTGTTGTGGGGCCAGATGGGCTGTGCCCTGTGACTAAACTCTGGACACACACACACACACACACACACACACACACACACACACACACACACACACACACACACACACACACACACACACACACACACACACACACACACACACACACACACACACACACACACACACACACACACCTCAAGCTGATCAGCATTCAGAATAAACACTACCAGTTTCCCCTTCCCCCCTTCCCTCCATCCCATCTCCATTTTCTGATGGTCTGCAGGGAGGACAAGAACCATCGTTTATCCACTTATTCCCGAGGGGAATAGGGGAGGCTAAAGCCGGAGGGAGAGAATAATGTTGAGCAGAGGGAAGGAGGGTTGGATATTAGCCTGCTGGAGAGACCCAGACATTACTAAGCTTACAGTGTCATCTTTCATTCCTTAACACAGACTAAAGGTTACCTCGCTTTGACTGCTCTCACAGAGTTGGACATGCATGGTTTAAAATAACATCCTGTTAATGTGCTTTATGTGTGAGCGACACAAAATCTTGCCACACTAGCTTCAGGAATAACATGACATAACATGAGAAACCAGGTTAGGAATGTAATCCCACGTCATTTTCACTTTTGTAGTGACAAGGCATGAGATGAGTTTCACATTGACTACTTAAAATGCACTGTAACGCTGATAATGCACTTCCTGTGAGGTCTGAACTACCAAACCAGTCATCGATGAGGTTGCGCGTGGGCGGGCGCGAACGGGCGACAATGCAAATGTCAATTTCACAGCAGACAATATCAGCTCTCGTACCGAGTGAGGCGGAAACACTCCACCATATGCGGGGATGAAACAGGCCTCTTAAGACCACCTGTGCTGGTGTGTTGCAGCACTTAGCGCCGAGGCTCTATTGTGAGCTGATGAGGCCTGTGAGACATGAGCAGGCCACAGACACATTGTCTTAGCACCTCGCTTTGTTCCAGTGCTTGAAAAAGCAACAGCATCTGAGAGCACTTCACTGAGATGCACGATGGGACTGGAGAACAGGTCCAGAGAGGGGGGAAAAGAGAGCCCAGAGCAAATGAAAGGATCAACAAGCTGGCATGCCCGACTGAGAAAAGACTTATTATGACGGTGCTATATTAATCATTGACAAATCAATTGCGATAACACTTAATCCTCACAATTCAACACAGCCGTCCACATTGCCACAAACAGTGGCCCTGATAGGCTGCTTTGGGGTTTTATTTGGAAGGATTTGGGAGATTTCAGAGATTTTCTGTGCAAGCTTTAAATTCCTTGACTGGTAAGTGACCTTTCTAAAGCAGCAGAGGGGATAAATGAAGTGTTCCCATGAGAGGGCAGGTTTAGGGAGACTGTAGCAGTAGCCAAGAGATTTCTAATAAATGAATCCTACATGTGGAACCTTCTCAGTCAGATGACAGAGATGTGAGGTTTCAGACACAAATGGAAAGGCAGACCAAACCGTGACCAGTCTTATTAGATTCAAGGCCACCTCTATTCAACCCCATCTACAGGCAGCACAGCCAATCATTTGTTTCCATGGCAATGCTGTCTTCATTCATCAGTTATTGAGGTGAGATTGACAGCCCTGGTATTACAATATTAACTTCCTGTGTAGTCTGATTACTACAGTGCAACTACCCCCCCTTCAACCCACCCAGTTTAAACACCATGACAGCCATGACACTTCCTGGTGACAGCACTCTCATTTGTGTCAGCAATCACTTTTGGCAAACAACAGCGGAGGCAGGAAGAAAAGCAATGGGGAAGAAAAGCAAGAAAAGGGAGGAAATGGCGCAGAATTCTCTGAGATGTGTTTTGTAGTAAGATGGAAGAGGAGCGGTTTCAGTCACAGAACAAATGTGACAGAGTTGAAGTAGTAGGTTAAACTCATTCTTGTGTGTTCAAGACCGGAGAGACTCACTCCAAGAGGCTTCAGGTTCACCCACCCACCCAAATACATTTCAAGGTGTTGATATACTGTTACTGTGTGCTTCACATGGCTTACTCAATACATGCTGGCAGACAGGCTAGGCTCATCAGTGACCGTGTTCCAATAAGACTGGGGATATACTAGAAGACACTCACATAATGATGTGTGTGATGCAATGACACATAACGAGATTATCTGACTCTTGAAATGTCACTAAAGTCAGGACATCTAATCTCACAGGAACTTGCACGAGCCAATGAACACAATGTGATTTAACAAATAACACACAAAAAATCATTTGGGGTGGTTTAGATTGAACTGATAAATTCCCTCCTACTACTAGATTATCTGTCCCAACCAAGCATCCGATCGGGACTTCCCCTCCAATGCACAATCGGGTGTAAATCAGTCTGACAATCCTCTGGCGTGTCCACAGCCTAAGAAACAGTTTTGCTTGAATGGACCCGTTAACTCTTGCCAGTACCTGCTTGTCCTTGTCCTTGGCCTTCCCACTGCCTGACACCCGAGAGGAGGTGACATCACGGGGGATGACAGAGATTTGGTGCAGTGGCATGTTCATCCCAGCAGAGCCAACCGGGGGCACTCACACACACTCTTCCAGTCCTGCGGGCATGTTGGTCTGAACTGCTACACCTGGCCCACACTGCCCTAGAGAGGACACAAAGAGGACAGCAGCAGATTAGATATGAAAGAATATCAACCGCATTCACATAAGAGATATAATCATACAACATATCACTGTAGCCGGAAGGCTAAAATGAGAGTCCACAGTAAGAAATAAATGTCATCAAGGCACAGCGGCACCGCTTCATTTTGAACACCGTGTGTAGAACACTTGAATAACTTCTTCTACAAACACGGTTCTTCAAACCTTTTTAGCCAACACAAATTGAGTCAATTCAGAGTCAAGCTGTCACCCTGGAACACAATCTGATCAAGTAGTACTCCAATGTTACAACCCACCAAAAACAGGCCCATGGCCCATTTATTGTGCTAAACCACAATGTAAGAAACCTTGTTCTTTTGTATCCAGTTCTCAAACCACCAAAGGCACAGCATGATTTTCTTCAAGAGAGTAGAAGCCTGTCTCAGAATAGAGACGGCATAGAGAGTGTGATCATTTATTGCAGGTGTGTTCCCAGGTATGTGTAATAAATCACTGCAGAGGTGATCCTGCGTTTGCAGGAATTTACTTTTTCTATGGACCTGGAAATTCAGGGGGGCTAATTCCCGGCACCACTAAAGAGAGTGCAGTGGTGTGTGTGTTTCTTAGATGTAGACAGGAAGAGCCATGATATCAGACGGTATCATAACAGAGCCAGCAGTATGGGGCTGTCCTGGGGAGTTACACACCAACAGGGCGTTTTTACTTCAGTTAATGCAGCCAACTGCACTGCCGCTGACAGCAATTAAGCCTAGGATGTGTGTGTACATACTGTATATGTGTGTGTGTGCATGTCTGCCAAGCAAACCCTCAATCTCTACAGTATTGAAATAAAGGGATTAAGAAACCAAAACGCAGGGAGATGGAGAGAGATGCAGGGGAACGGCTTCGGTAACCGACCACCACCGGCAGAGCTGCCAGTTCATTTCATTCCTAATCACTCCAGTATCTCAGATTGAAATAAACCCTTATTATGATGGAGAGGTAATTATACACCTGTATTATACACCTCATGGTGATCCCAGACCTTGGCAGCTTCATTCACACACAACGTCAGCTGTCATATCAGCTGCTAGCGCAACAGCTGGCAGTCTCAGCTCGGTGCCAGGAGAGGAGGGTGTCGCTGAATACCAGAGAGGAAGCAGCCTGGCATCAACATGTTGGTCAGTCAAACTAACAAACTGCACACCGGCCCTGGACATGGTGATGGGATTAGGGATGCAGGGGAGGGTAAACACACCTCTGCAGTCAACAGCTAGAAGAAAAACTAATGAAGAATATTATTGTTTGTTTAGACCATTAGTCACTGTTTGCCGTATCTTCATCCATGACTTCACCTAACGTTAATACCAAGATAGTTCATCTTATCTTAGCGGATTGCAGCAATTCTAAATGTGACTCCACACAGATTTAGTAGACGGATGATTCATAATGTAAAATAAATAGCACTGGAAAAATCATGTGACTGGAGCTCATTTATTCAGTTTTCGCCACTATAACACAGTACAGTACAATTCGATATATGAGGAAATCTAAAAGGTAACACTGTAGACTGATGATTCATAGTGCAGCTGTCTCAAGGAAACTGATGCAGACAACTGTAACCGCCGCTATCATATATTTGTAGCTCTGTGGTTCACAAGAGAAGTTTTGCAGCAGTCCAATGAAATAAAGAACAGCATCTATCACAAAATGTCATCTGTGTCTGTGCAGGCAGCAACACAGTGATGCTGTATCCTCCAGCACCAGAAAGCTAGTTACAAGAACCGTAGTAAAATCCGCCAACTCTTAATTGGCATCCTGTTTCAAGCCTAAGGTCTTTGTTGGGCCGAGGGATTGCACTAATGGGCTAAGCAACGTGCTGGATAGGCAGGGGGGATTACCGCTTCCTCATCTAAAACACTCCATTCATCCTATTTGGCATATATTTTTAGGATTAATAAATACAGCTAAACTCAATCTGTCAGTCAGCCTGTCAGACGCCCCTTGGATGTGAGATCTGGCTATTTCCAGCCATGCGCGTCCTCTGGGTCGGCTGCCAGTCAAAGAGTTCAATGCAATAATATTAATACCTACAAATCTGGCGACTCTCCAACCAATCGCAAACCTTCTGTGGTTGCAATGTGACCTGTTGCCATAGCAGCAGCTCCAAGGGTCAGTGTAAGCTGTTAAGGCGTCGATGGCTTCAGATTGAACGAACGCGTGCAAACTGTCTGGTTCCAAGTTTCATCAGACTATGACGAGAAACAAGATGCTTCCAGGTAAGCTTCAGTCGTCCACGTTGTCGAAACATCACGTCAGAGGAATGAGGAACGAGGCCACAAGAATATTACTGTCGATGGTATTATTCCACTAAAGACCATTCATGTTACCAAGAGTCTCTGGAGCCCTCCTCTCCCTCTCCCTCTCTCTCCCCCTGCCAGGTAAATCAGAGTCCTGTCTCATCTACGTTCTGCTCGGCTGGGCTCTACTGTTATTCGGTTTGCCAAGAGTCCCTGCTCTGTCAGAAAGGACCTGCGATATGGCAGCGAGCCCATTCTCCAGTCCTGATGCGCAACCAGGCGGAAAAACTTGACTGTGTATCAATCAATCCGTACATCACTACACTACAGTCACAGTCTGTATCTAAAAAGGGGCCCTCCCAGGGATTGGTGACAAATTGGGTTCATATTGTGTCAAGAGCCTTGGGTAAAAGGGAACACCGCTGTATTTGGGATTTCAAGTAGGTTATCTTCATCTTCTTCAACCCTAGTTGACATTCACGACTGTCTCCCATAACCAGAGAGGAGAGTTTGTCCTGCCACTGCCAATCTGAGATTTAATACTGATGCTTCAGCTTTTTAGAGAATTATTTGTAAAGCGTGGGCAAGATGAAGCACTGATTGAATGGCCCGAGCCATTGGAATAACATACTGTAGGTGACTGTGTGGTGTTCTTCGTTAAGACAGCTCTTCCAGCGAGCTATTCAGAGCTCTATCTGGCCTCTCTATTGGACAAATTGACAGATAAAACTTCTGAAAATGGATTTATTTCCATATTTGATTGCTGTACCCTCCAAGGACATTTCACTTTAAATCCTTTTTACGAGAGGAAAGATTTAATAAAGCAAAATGCTACAAATATGGCTCTATATTGGACTGACGCCTCTGCTGAATGGTACAAGTCAGGATAGAGATGGGGACATTCATTTTCTCCTGGCACAGATGTATGGCTGTGCTGGCAGCAGTGATTGGACTCACTAGGTCTTAATGCCCTGCCAGAGCTAGCACGTCCTCCAGACAGAACACAGATTAACAGAGGATCAGTCAAACTTGATGGGCTTCTCGGATAAAGCCTGGTGCAGCTCTCTTTATCAAAAATGCATGCACACACACACAGACACACACACACACACACACACACACACATATGTGAACCCATCAAAAAGCCAGTATGTGGGCACAGAATTGTTTTGTCTGATGCTTTGGTTCAATGTATTCTACAAGCATGCACACACACAAACACGTGCCATGCCGCTGAACTTGAAAACTTTTGATTACTTCAATTTTGCACTTTTCATAATGTACTGGGAATAAATTATCATAATGATCCTCATAAACTCATTGTCCTTTCGAATGCTGCAGCCTGATTTATCAGTGGTGTGCGAGTATTACTGTGCCTCCTAAACGCTTCTCTGCCTCTCTGCCTTTATGCAGGATTAATCAAAAGCATCTATGAAATGTAAGTTCACTGCATTCCTAATGCCTCTGTCAACCGGCCCGTTTGATTACATGCTAATGTGATGAATTTGATTAATCGTGAGGGTGCCGAGCGAGCTTTCAAAAAAGGCGTCTGGGATAAGCAGCCTTGTTGGTCCGGGACACGCGTGACCCAGGGCCTGCCACATCTTCTGTGAATTCACCGGCATGTTCTCCAAAATGACTTTCACATTCACACCCTCTTGTTTCACCTGCTGGGGGAGGTGCGAAGGTCACGCCGGGGCTGCAGGGAGGAAGACAAACAAGCTCACACTTAACAACACACTCATTCATGAACACACACACACACAGAGGAATGATGAAGCTATGCAACAGGTCTGACTTTTTCTCCTGTAAATTTCAGCAGCAGCTCTAAACAAGACGACGACCCTCTAACTCACGTTTCATTCTCACCACCACAACCAGAACAGACAGTGACTTTGCCCTGGATGCACAGAAGTAGGCCATTCAAAGTTTAGTTATGTACTTTTTGCACTGTACCACTCCATTTCCACTTCCAGCCCACAGTAACTGGACATAAGGAACCTGATTCTACGAAATGCCAGAGACATAAATCCTGCCTTGAACAGCCCCTTCACTCTGTCCATTTTTTAAACATGAGCTGAAGAAAATGTGAGGGTGTTTTTTTTTTTTAAACTTTGAGTGTGTTTGGAGTGTGAGAGGTATATTACTGTGCCAAGTTGAAGTGAAAATTGCACCATAACACACCGCTTATTTTCACAAAAGGAATCTGATCGCCATTTATCATCTAACACAAGTTACAGACATAACGCAGCCGGGCCAGGCAGGACTGAGCTGCGAGTGAAAGATGAAAGGCTGGAGCGCTGTCTGTCTGTCTGTGACCATGATGATGTGGATCGTCATGTGCAGAGCCCTTCCTCCTATCCAGAGGGAGATTTGCCTTCCTCTCTGCAGCTTCACCCATTCCCTTCCCTCATCATTTGCCTCACTTACCCCACTCTGACAGCTTCACATGCCTTGTCATGAAAGGCATGAAAGAAGTCAGAATATGTTAATGCAAAACAATAATGTCAAATCAATGCGCGGCTGACTCAAAGGAATCTGGAAATTCACTTGAGTAAGTTTTGACAGGTAGCGGGTTTAACTCTCTCTCTCTCTCTCTCTCTCTCTCTCTGTGATGGGGAGATAAGAGAGAGACAGAGAGAGGGCGCATACAAGCAGGATGATTACAGACTTTGCTCGAAAAGCAGAATGAACTGTCTGGAGAGCAAAAGTAAGGAGAAAAGTGCAAACGCATCACAATTCCAAAATGTGGAGACAGGAAGTGACATTTTTTAGACAGGGCAGTCACTCACATAGCTCATATACTCTGCAAACACACACACACACTGACTGTGCAGCTTCTGTAACCTTTCTGTTACAGTAGATGGGGAGTGGGCAGTCTCACAAGAATGTATTTATTTCATTAGTTAATCTAGCCTTTGCCAGATCAGACACACCTAATCCTTTGGCTGTACACCTATCCATGGAGTAACCTGAAGCAATTATCTATGGGCCTGTAGGTGGAAGTAATTTATGTGATCACGAGGCAGGAAATCACTGAAGCTCGGCCCAGTAAAGATATGACTAGGTCTGTTTGCACTGATTAACTTGAACACACATGCTCAGATTAACATTTACATTTACAGCGTATTACAATCAGCCAGCAGGTCGGGGGTTCAGTGTCTATAGACAGCAGATGTTCATGAACACAGCCCGCTGTGTGTGGGGGGGGGGGAATCGAACCTGTGACCCTTTTGTTATGGGCCAGACTCTGTGACCACTACGTCACCCTGCCACCACATACACCTTCATACGGTGTACGGTTAGCAAATAATCAGTCTGCACTGCTGGTAGCTTAGCCCTACAGGATATACAGTGGATATTAAAAGTCTACACACCTTTTCAGATTTTCCAGTTTTTATTGCCTTGAGTCCTGAAAACCCATTAAATCTGACTTTTTTTCATCATCAGTTGGACATGGTACCCAGCAAAATCAAAGAAAGGAAAACTAAAAGAAACTAAAAAAGGACTGAGGTCTGGATTACAGTCCTGCAGCTGTTGTAAGGTTTCCGTTAGCCTCTTGGCTTCGCTGATGTGCTTCCTCTTTACACGGCCATCCATCCTGGAGGGACGGCCTGATAAAAGGTGGTCCCACATTTCTTCCACTTCTTAGTTTTCATGTTCACTCTGTCCCAGGGTATATTTAAAAAAGTCTTTGAAATAGTTTCCTATCCTAATCTAAACCTTTGAAGATGTTGTGTTAGCTCCTTGTTGCCCATGCTTGTCTCTGCACAGTGACATGCACTATGCCAGAGAAGTGAAACTTACCTGAAATCCATGTTTAAATTGATTTCTTTAGCATCACTTCAATTGATTTCAGGTAAAGGAAAAATAGCTTTGTGCTTGCTGTGGAATGTGATCAGTTAAATCTTGACACAATTACACAACCAAGGTGTATTAGTTGAGTCATTATGCTGCACAGAAGAATTAACGTCGATTTTTCTTTCCAGAATCAAGAAATACTTGTATTTCCCAATACAATAAAGGCACTGGAAGTTCCCCTGGTGTTAATGATCACCCAGTTACTCACATTACATTACATGCTCACACAGCTACGCACATGGTACCAGGACAGACAGGAACTCAAGAACCGTGCAAAAGGACAGAGCAGAACATCCCACGCTCAACAAAACAGTAAAAAAAAAGAGTTAGCTGCATGGTAGCGGTATGGTATTAACTGGCACAGCGCCACACCGCACCTTACCGCACCTCTCCGGCGCCAGATCAGGCCAGCTGCAGTGAACTGGTGCCATCTTTTCACTAATGTTTAACATCTAGTCTACTAAAGATCAGCTGACAAATAAGTTCACTACCTTCTTCTGCTACCTTAACAGTTAAATACTGCAAAGTGCACAGTTAAGGGATGTATCACACAAACTGACACCCTGAAACAGCAAACAGGTGCTTTAGAACTGAAAGATATTTTAAAAAAATAAATACAATTATATTAATATATAATAAAATATTTTAGCTCCCTTTTAAAATTGTTAATTTCTAAAGATGATGTCCAAACAATACAGCCATGCCTCTCATCGTGTTGCTACAACAATGGCCTGCAGGCTGCATGTGGCACCCAGCCACCATTCAATCTAGCCACCACAACAATTTCTTGCCTCGTGACTCTCCAAGGTTTTGAAGGCCTTGGAATAATTGTTGGAATGGCTTCCTGAATGTTTGAATATTTCTGTTTCTACTAATCTCTTTAATGTGCAACTAAACTGCTTAACTCTTATCAGTCCAAAATAGCAAGTACTGCTCACATATAATGGTAGTAAAACACAGGCCCCTAAAGGCTTGAGTTTAAGTATAATGAACATTTTATTCTTCTAAAATGTTATTGATTTGTCTGCCAGCAGCATCCAATCTGCCATGAACAGTAGACAGGGACAGACTGCAGATTATGGGATGCTGTGAAACTTCTTTTAGGACCATACTCATAGATATTGTCCCTACATTCAATATAACAATAATACCCAGGAGAGTGTTCTTCACTATAATCATGAGTATGATGGTGAGGCAATATGTGAAAGCCCATAAAAGTAAAGAATTCACTCCTATGTGTTATGGCTTGCATACAAACCCGATTGTGTACTGTCTCAAATGTTTTCTACAAAGTCGTGTAATAATAAAAAACAGGAGAAAGCAACAAAGATTAGCATGTACCTGGTTATCAAGAGTTATCATGGCAATTTCTTTTTCTGACAATGGGAATTATTAGCGCCGTCGGACCAGTCAGATTGCTTTGTTCAAACGACTGATTGAATAATATTTATTTTAACACACGGCTGCCAGGAGAAGCCGTGACTTGAAAATGTCACTTGTCAACTGGAGAGTTATTAGGAATTCTCCACTCACTGTGCTATAATAACTACCTTTAACCTCAGTCCCAGCAAAACACTGGCTGTTGAGCTGAAATCTGCCATTATGATAGAGTAAATAGAGTACAGTACAATTCAGAGCACAGCCAGTATCTGTCAAGTATCTGTCAACTCTACTCCTTATTCATGGACAGCTTGATCAGGGCTCAGAACTGCCCACACAAGCTACTGACAAAATAGAAACACAGGCTTATGGCAGGAATAAGCCTCCATGTCGCCTGTCGACAGAGAATCATACATGTAGGAATAGCCACAGTCAGGCTCGTGGATTGGAAGGAAATAACAAGCCACTGTAAGGAATGAGGAAGTGAACAAACTGAGTCAACATCTGTGAAACCGAAAGCATTTTTTCCATTCTAACCGCTGTCCTGACACAACCAGTAAAGTCAGTACTGGTATTAGGCAACGTGTGCTTATCGACATAATGACCAGCACCACCCTCAGGCTGGGGTTTATCTATCGGCTACTTCGTAGAATGACCCCACCCTGTGTGGAGGGGTTATGGACCGGCAGGCAGTAAAAGCCCACCGCAGTGTTTCATGAACTAGCAGACGTGTGTGTGTGTGTGTGTGTGTATTCAGGCAGCGCTCACTGAGAGACAGCTTGAGAGGCTGCTGGTCTGGCTGATAGCTGACTCACTGGCCTCTACTCAGAGAGCCAACAGCAACAGCTGAATGACTGTAGAGTGTGGCAGCCAGTTGGATGACTGGGCTCCAACAGTCACTGGCAACAAAGCTCTGCCTGTGAATACACTCTGAAACACAATGGAGAACGGCAGAAATTGAAATCAGATTCAGTAAAACTCGCTATTCGCCACCGGTGAAAAGAGATTTAGCGTTCATCTGGCCTGGCGGCATAAAAATAACAAGTTCACACTCAATTAGTGTCTCTGGAGATCAGATGCAGACACTGTGTCCTGAGGGAGGGATGAGACACGGCGCACATGGAGAGTGGGATGTTAATCACTTTAACTTGTGCCACATCAAGGTCTCTCTCTCTCTCTCTCTCTCTCTCACCAAACGGAGAGGTCAGGTCTGTTTGACAAAGCCGCTCTGCATCCTCAATACACCCTGTTCTCTACGTAATTAGGATCATCAGACATTCCTCACTGGCTCAGTACACCCTGACAAAATTAAACCGGGTGCGTCTCTATCAACTTGCCCAGATAACACAGAGTTGTTAGCCAAACATCACTGCCGACTGCCTTAGGGACAACTTGTTCAGTTCAGAACATCGATAACGCAGACCTATCAGTAGGCTACAAAGACTAGTGGTTATATAGACTTAATCAACACTTTTCTCCGTGTACATAGGGAGTGTTATGTCAGATTCATCACCCCAGAGCTGGGAGAATAGCTATTTGAATCCCCCTCTGGACATAATGTCTTGCGCTACAGGTTTTCAAGAGAGTTATCCAACCTTTCCCCATCATTACGATGGTTGATTTGGATGGTAGAAATATCACCGGAGCTGCCGAGGTGCTTGGTGAATTTTTTCCTCCTACAGTTCAGGTAGCTTAAAAACTAATTCAAGTGCACAACCTCATATTGTGCCTACAAAACAAATTTGAACAAATGGTAAAATGAATGATTTGTTTCTTTCTAAACCACCATTAATACGCACGACATGGCTCAAATTACTGAGCTAGCACTCTGGATTGAAATAAAATGATCAAAAGGATCGTGGGGTTTTCTAAGACACAGTAGGGAATTAGGGCTGGATGTACTTTATGCTGCTGTAGTCTCTGACATGGTTGATGGAATAAAGCTGATGGATGCACTTAAGTAAAAATTACAACCACCACCACCTGGAGGGCCTCGTAGCAAGAACTCACCACCTCGCTTCTTCCATATTATCTGATTCTATTAAAGCGTCTTTTATTAGAGCTCAAAACACATCCAACTGCAGAATGATTGCCACTTTTCTTCACTGCTGCTCCATTAATGGCTTTGTTGTTTATAAAGTCATTTTTTCCACTATGAAATGTATTGTCTGAGGTTTTGATTAAAGGACTGACAGAATGTGACAGCAAAATGAGTTGTGAGGCTGTAAAATCTTTCTTTACATTTGCAGTGTTTAAAAACACTGGAGTCAAATCAGTCCTGAGTGGTGAGTTGATAAAGTTCTTTTTGCACTCTTTTCTTTGTCTGTTCAGCCATGGTGGCTATCGCTGCTCATGCAAACTACCCAGTTCTTCTTCTATTTAGTCCAAACAAACAGCTGTTGTTGCTTCCGGTAACAGACAACAGATCAGTACCCGACACCGGGTGTCTAGAACAAATACATAGGTTGAGGAACTATGAGTTATAGCAAAACAGAGCAGCAAATTTATTAGATGAAAATGTCACAGATCATTAATTTAAACTAAACAGAACCCAGCAGAACAACTTTTCCATAATGATTTTGCAAGTTCACTTGTTTGATTTATAACAGTCGCACAGCCTTCATAAAATGAATAAAATATTGTTTGATTTCTTGCAACTAATTGAATGCTGGCCACTTTAGTTTCAGCCAAGACTAACAAACAGCATAAATCTGAGTGAGGTGGATAAATATCCAATATCCACCATCGACGGTGAATGGTGTAGGTAGATATCCATCTATCCATCCATCCATCCATCCATCAATATACCTGCTCCTGTCATCACCGCCAATCAGAAGTAATGTATCAACACAAGAATCAATTCTGGTTTCGCTAAAACCAGTGAATGATGGTCTACTGCCCAATTTTGAACCATTAGATTATTTGCCTGAGACAAGGAAACAGAATACCCCAAACATGATCAAATCTATATATAATATATAAATATATATAACCAAGGTGATTTACTCACAACTCACTGGTTTGTGCTTCCCTGGCATTACATTTGCATTAGTGTGTGTTGGGTCTGCCCACTACTGCAACATTCTCTCGACTTTGCTTCACAGACACGCCCGCTCGCTGGACCGCTGCCATAAGCAGAGAGAGACCTTGGGACGCCATGACAGCTCTAATGACATCATCAACCATGGACCACTACCATGCAGCAGTACCACCACTGTCCATTCCAGCTGAGCTGGCACTTCTACACGGTTGATGTATAGCACCTGTCCAATGTTTCCCCTCTTTCATCCCATACATTACAATTTCTTAGCATACCTACAACACACACACACACACACACACACACACACACACACACACACACACACACACACACACACACACACACACACACACACACACACACACACACACACACACACACACACACACACACACACACACACACACACACACACACACACACAGTAAGCTTGAGTAGACCGCTACTTAATATCTGTAGTAAATATGAATCCAAAACAGTATTTTGAAATACTCAGCAAGCTGATTCACCATGTATTCCAGCAAGGCCGGGTGACACAGTAGGAGGCATGACATCATCCATAGGAGGAAGGCAGTCATTAGAGAAGATCAATACTGCCTGGCCTATGGAAGAAGACAGGCCACAGTGGAGCACAGTAGTAGGGCAGGGCGGGATTGAGTTAGAGCACAGGAGCGAAAGATAAACTACACAGTAAGATACTTTTATTATGTTATTATATTACAGCCCAGCCAGATGCCCATGCAAGACCAGCAGGGGATGTATTCATACTATTATAGACCAGGATCAGATAACGAATACAGTATGGCACAGATACATAACGTCTAGATGGACCATTGTTCTTGTGCATCTGCGGTTGCCATATGGTGGAAGAGACTATAGGATAGATTACACACAATGTTGTTAATAGATTTACTGAGAGAATTGCTACGCTGGAGGTCTAGTAGAGACAGTAGAGGTTATTAGAGGTAATGAGTGATAGGGTTGTGGCTTCCATACAGCCACAGGAGTCCAGAAAATAAATCACATCCTGAATACTGAGAATACTGAGAATACTGAGCACACACACACACACACACACACACACACACACACACACACACACACACACACACACACACACACACACACACACACACACACACACACACACACACACACACACACACACACACACACACACACACACACACACACACACACACACACACACACACACACACACACACCTTAAAAAAGGGAACAGGATATGTGTGCTGTAGTCGTTTTTGTTAGTTCCATTTCCTCCTCCTTTGCGCAATCAATACGACTTCACAGTTTAACAGGGCGATTGTGTGAGATTCTGGACTGAGGGGAAGAGGGAAACCGTTGACGTGGAGGTGCGGCGTGAGCAAGCACATCTGCAGGTGCCATTTTGAAACAGGCTGACATGACAAAAAGAGGAATCGTGACACTTGAAAAGAAATGCAAAAATACTAAGAAAGAAATTAGTTGGAACTATACAAGACATATAGCAAAAAATAAAGTGTGTGTGTGTGTGTGTGTGTGTGTGTGAGAGAGAGAGAGCTGGTCTTGTTAACAATCCACCAGGATAATCTTTTTCAAACAATATGACAAAAAAACGATGAATTTATGATGTACAGTATCTCATCTCAAACCCAATCTGTTTTTCTAAGTATATTATTTATGGGAACACACAAAGATTATTGAACACGCCAACAGGAAAGACAACTTTCCATTGTCGCTGTAAAACACAGGCCAATTATTCTCCACTATTTAGACAACATACAAACATACACTATTTACAGCTCCAAGTACTTGAACACCTATGTCTTTAGTAAGAACAGACATCAATTACTGTACAGTTGAAACACAAACTAATTTGTCACAACAAAGAGCGGGGCTACCGTACATCAGTCAGAATTGAAAACTCTTTTTCTGAAAACCCGTCAGCAAGCCAATAGCGTTAGCCCCCGAAACAAGTCAAAATGTTTCTGGCCTTTGTTCAATTGAATTTGAGTGAAACCGCTGTAGAATAACACAATGGAGACTGACAAATCCAGTCTCCGCTCCACACGTTAAAATACTGTGGGAGGCTCACTCCACCAGCACAACTAATTGTGTCAAACAATGGCAGCAGTTAATTGGCAGAAATCTACTATAGGTGCTTTCAGATATTCTGATCACATTCTTGCCAACCTCCAATTACTTTCCTCAGAACATATCTCTGAAGACAGTAAGTATGAGTTAATTTGCAAGCACACAATGGCACAGTCCATTAAGACTCCAGGCTCCTTCCCTCTCAGTTTTGAACAGATTAACTGACGCAGCCCCGGCCCTCCTCTTCCTCCTGTTTAAAATCATAATTATGGCTTTAGTTTCTCATTTCTCTCATGTCTCCCTGTAGTCAGGCCTGTCAGGACTACTGACGACTTCAGAGGTGGTTGACAGCTCGGGGCGGCTCAGGCCATGGAATAGATGAGATTTCACGCGAGGGCAGAATGTTTGTTGAGGCCTTCACAAATCCCTTACTGTTCAAAAGCACACCAACAGGCTCTGGTAGGAGGCCGGGCTACCAAGAGTAGAGGCAGAGAAGTGGAGCGACCTGAAACACCTGTGATCAGGTTCACAGAACTATTGAAATTATCTCGTGCTACAAAGAACAGGTCGGTCCCGTTGCTGTCAAGTACACCGCAAATCCACAGAGATGTCTGAAAATCACTTGATTCTAAAGTTCAATCATGAAATACTGTGATTCAAGTTACAATACAACGTAATTTCACCCTCACTAAAACTCTGACAAAGAGGCTGAGTGCAAACTCAAATGAACAAAAGACTTGACATGTCTGTTGCTACAATGTTTTTTTTCAGACTGTTGGTGTCAATTAAAAGCATTACAATTTATCTTTCTGAGCAGAGAGATTTCTTGTTCCTAATTCAAGTACAAAACCAAGATTAGAGCTCCGACTGTCTGCCGGCAGGAAGGCCATCGTTCGCCGTCATTGTTCAAAAGCTCAAGTGTGTCAGAAACCTAAACATTGTGCACAGTGTTACAGAGAAGCCGAGCTATATGCAGTAATCCCATGTGAGGAGGGAGGATTAGTTACACAGCAGCTCAATGCAGAGAATAAGCATTGTGTTATCTGCAAGTTTATGCATGCACGGTACACCAATACCAATGAGACAATGAGTCCTCTTATCGCAACAAGCCCCCAGTATTTCACAACAGTGGCAAAGAAATAACTAAAGGCTACCGTCATGTAACACGCACACATAGACAGAGACACAGCTGGTTCTTCCTCAGGCCCTGACAATATCTGAGCACTACACTGAATCCTGGATAATGATGAGGATGATGAGGATGAGGAATTATAGGATGGTTTCTCTGAGACCAAGCCAAGACTTGTAACCTTGGAATGAAGGAATATGACTGAGACTGAGAGGCTAATTAATTTGCCCTCCTAATGGAAAAGCGAATATCACAGCAGGCTTTTCCCACATGAGGCTCAGATGCAGGTTGTCACAAGAACACAAAGCTTTTCCATCTAGGAGTACTCTACACTTTTACTGCTTTGCTACATCTTAAAGATAATAGATATAGATATATATATAACTGAATACAATTGGAATACACTGTTTGCAGTGTCTAGATATGATGCTATGATGGGAACTGGCAGGGCAAGAGTTTAAGATGGAAGAAATGTGTAAAAGTGTAAAAGGACTGTAGCAATTCACTCAAGTTGCCTGTTTGTAGTTTGTAGTGTAGCCTATAGAAACAGTGCAGATATCTAGGGCGCCTTCTGCCTGGGTTTATTCTAAGGGACCAACCGGCCGGACAGTGCGCCCCAGACGGTGAAAACACGGTGGCAAATGTGGAGTGTGACGAAGCAAGCTGCAGAAATCATAGCCCGTAGCCTACTCATAACACAATCCTACCAATACTGGTCCAATATTCGTGATAAAGTCAGCAGACACAAAACCCACTGTATCGCTTGCATGTGACAAGACGGGTTTCTCTGGTGATACAGAAAAACCAACATCCTGAAATCAAATTGACGGTAAAAACACACTCATCTCTCAACCTTTCGTCTTAATTGTGTCGGAATGCAACAAATAACATTTCAATGCCCGGGCATCTCAATCTTATTTCACCACAAACGACACAAAGCTCAGGCGTTGAAGGTTTGGGGGGAATTAACAAAAGGATCGGGAAATATTCAGCATTACGAGCAGCAGTAGTGAGTGGACTATTCTGTGCGCCGAAACCAACAGCAGGTATCAGGCGTTGCAGAATAGCTGCAGAGGGCATCAATGGTTTATATTAAACTCAATTATGATACCAACCTTAGTTACAGCCGGCTACGGTGGACGTCGCGGGGCTGGCTGTCAGTTTCTTCAGCAGGCGAAATATAATGAGAAAAAAAATTGTCACACAATCACATCCCCGAGCAGTCCGTCCGCCGCCTGCGGTTGGAGTTAATAACGCGAGAGGCGCAGCTACAATGTAGACGAACGCAGCGCTGCACCGGACGACAACAGGACCGTCAAACCTTTTAGTCGGATAACTGAAACAACCGAAGGCATGAAAAGACGCTAAACCACTCGCCGCTGTGTTTGGCACCAAATGACGATGTCTTTTTTTTGTTTTGTTTATGTCATTGCCCCGGTTAGCAGCTGTGTGTAGTAGCCTGCGCGTCACAGACTTCCGTGTTAAAATGGAGTGAAAACATGCAAGTGAAATAATGGATTTAAAGGACAGGCGGCGCACGCGGGCGCGTTCAAGGCTGTGTAGACTACAAAGAGATGATGATGATGATGATGATGGTAGTGGTGGTGATGATGATGATGATGGTGGAGGTGGTGGTGGATAGGATTTAGCTTGTTTGAAGAGGATGGTGATGATGATGGTGGTGGTGATGAAGATGCTGATGATGGTAGAGGTGGTGGTGGATAGGATTTAGCTTGTTTGAAGAGGATGGTGATGATGATGGTGGTGATGATAAAGATGCTGATGATGGTGGAGGTGGTGGTGGGTAGGATTTAGCTTGTTTGAAGAGGATGGTGATGATGATGATGATGATGATGACGATGACGATGACACACAGCAATCCAGTTTATCATGTTATTGGAAACCAGATCCTGTCACCCTGTGTTAAAAACTTCCAGAGCAGTGGCCATTACTTGAGATTATGAATGGCCTACACTGTACGGCCATCTTGACTCAAGTGAATCATGTAGAATGTAGTTCCACATCAAGAGCCTGTCATCCACAGCACAGTTTTCTGGAAAGAGACTAACTTAAAGAGGGGAATGCAGCTTCTGTTGACTCAAAGTCTCAGCTCTATCTCTGTGAAACCTGTCATTGTATTTGGGCTTATTACTGATGCACAGTCCGCCACGCCGTCCTTGGGGTAGGACAACAGAGCCTCTGTGCTCTGTCTGGAGTGAGTGGGCACCTCTGAGTGAGTCGCAGGGCTGCCAAATTGACATGCATGTGTCTCAGCGTCTCTGAGAGATACAGACGGCCTCGCTGCATGCAGGGATTAGGGTGGGAGTTGGTGTTTTAAATGTGCAGCCACACATAACGCAGCTCATTTCTTGCAATTTCAATAGCAAAATAGTCCTTTAACCTCATATTACAGGACATAAAAAAAATCAAACTTCACCTCATCTTCATACTGGCAAAGCAGTCACAGAGAAGACGCTCAGTATACACTCAGTAAAGGAGTGGCGTCCTTCAGTCCTCCCAGCCCATCCCATAGCGCAACAGACGTCCAGCAATTCTAGTTTGGATTGAGAACTGTGTGTGTGTGTGTGTTGGACTTTAGGAGGTGCTGGGAAGATTGAGTGACATCAGTCCAGGAGGCTGATATGCATTTATGCACATGGTCAATTGTAAGTGCCCTGCATTTGCAGTTTGAGGCATGAATTTGGATTAAAGTCAGACCTCTTCCTGAAAAAGAGCATGGAATGTGGCACTGAATACCAGTGAGATGGCACAACAACTCATGCTGGATGAACACATAAAGCAGCAAAGAGTTAGGGCTCATAAAAGACAAACAGAGAGAGAGAGAGATTGGATGAGAGACACAGAGGGAGTAAAACAGAAGACGATAGACAGGCAGAAGATAGGTCAATCCCAGGAGAGGGGGGGAGGTGGTGAGGTGGTAAAGATGGTCCTCTGTTTTTGAACTGTCAGGGTTTTCTTGTCAAGTGTCTGCATCTGTGTGTGCAAGTGTCCTGTCTGCTCTCTCACCTGCCAGGATGAACCTGTCAAACTGGTAGTGCGTGATCCTCTCATCCTTCGCCCCCTCCAGCCCTGTGTACTGTATATTTGACTCAGCAGAGAATGGCGCTTGTATTTCATACAGACACACAGACTGGATGAGTAATGGATGTGACACCTTTTGAATAAATAGATGATTACGTGTTGGCTTTTTCAAAAACATGCTGTTAGAGTGTGAGATTATAGACGCGAACATGACTTACATTTTTATCATGAAATAGACTAGTGGTTGATAATGGTTGCAGGTGCTGATTTTAACACTATACAAATCAAATCAGTCTGTAGATTGGAGCAAATTGTTTAACTAAACTAAACATTGTGTGGATTTTAGAAGCAAAATTGTACAAAAGCAAGTAAGTAAGTAAATAAGTGTTTGATTGTTCCAATGGATTACATTACCAAATGCAATTTTAAATCAGTAATAGTCAGTAATCTGTAAGGGATTATATTTTCAAAGTATCCTTTCCAACCCTGTAGACATTTTAACATTGAACATATCCAATGACAACCTCACTGAGCAAGACTTGTTCTCCAGTAAGACACCATTTACAAAGTAAAACACAGCTTTATGCTTTTCAGTGAGAATGTGCAGAATGCAGTCTCTCAGCACTTGGCACAGTCGCAGGAGGAGAGCTGAACAACAATCCCAAAACAGAAACAGAAAGGAGAAACAATGTGTTTCCAGTTGGTGTGTAAAGTGTGACAGAAAATAACACAGCTCACCTGAGTGTGTGTTATTTAAGTAGAACAGTATGTTCTACTTACTGAGAAAGAAACAGCTGGAGGCAACCAAAGCATGTACTAGAAGAAAACCCACTAGACTATAATCTGTGTTATAGTAACAATGAGATAAATCAGTTGTTCAGTACAATGAAATATGTCAAAATGCCCACTTAATGGGGTTATTTCATGAGAGCTGGATATAAAAAAAGGAATTTTTAATGTAAGTTTTTAAGATATATGCTGTTCTCCAGAACGGCGTCTTGCTTCCAGAACATTTGATTCAGCACATGAAAAAATCTGGGTCAGAAATAATGCCTCTAAATTGACAAAAATTACAGACAATTCTGAATAGAGGAGAAGGACAATAGGGATGGGTTTTAAACAAAGTGCAACCCCTGATGCCTTTGTCTCCTAAACTTGCCACTTCTAATGAAGAATTCACTTCCTGCTGCTTCAGAGTTTGAAATAGAATTAGCACAGTGAGTCTACTTCTAACAAACATCCAGAAATATTATGCCTGTCAAATCATTTTTTCAAAAGATGACTTTTTCATGATGTTGATATTCACTTATCTGACTAAGCGATGTTTCGGCAGTATAGTTTATACAGCCCAATTATCTTGGATCAAAAGACTATATGAGGGAGGAAAGTGAGGATGAAAACACAGACGTGACTCAGGTCAGGGTTTCTCTATCCTCTATCCACTCCTCTTTGGTTTTCACTCAATGACATACTTACACAAACCTACACATTTACTAAATGCCATTATCAAAATAAACATTTGAGGTGTATTAAAACACCTCATTGCTAAGCCTGTCAAACTGACTAATGCTACGAGAGAGCAGGCACACATTGTATTTGAAAATGTGAACCAGTGATAGGGGATCCAATGGGATCAGTCCTGGAAAGGGCCTAACCATCTGTGGACTGATATCAGAACCAGATTCTCTGGTTTTGGCCATGTGCTGCATCTGGGGAATGGTCTAAGTCTGAATAAGACGTGATTCCATTTAAGATATCAGAGGTTTTCCCCTTTCCCACGAAGGAGATGTGGGTCTGCGTCCCAAATTCAATGTTTATCCTATCAACACAAATAAAAGCCCACTTTGAGACAAAGCTGAGTAACAAACAAACAAAGTAACAGGTGGGGCCTCCATGGATCGGGTTTTTCCAGCACATCTCACAGATGCTCGATCGGATTGAGATCTGGGGAATTTGGAGGCCGAGTCAACACCTTGAACACTTTGTCATGTTCCTCAAACCATTCCTGAACAATTTTTGCAGTGTGGCAGGGTGCATTATCCTGCTGAAAGAGGCCACTGCCATCAGAGAATACCGTTTCCATGAAGAGGTGTACTTGGTCTGCAACAATGTTTAGGTAGGTGGTACGTGTCAAAGTAACATCCACATGAATGCCAGGACCCAAGGTTTCCCAGCAGAACATTGCCCAGAGCATCACACTGCCTCTGCCGGCTTGCCTTCTTCCCATAGTGCATCCTGGTGCCATCTCTTCGCCAGGTAAACGACGCACACGCTCCCAGTAGCTGCTACAGTAGCTCTTCTGTGGGATCGGACCAGACGGGCTAGCCTTCGCTCCCCACACGCATCAATGAGCCTTGGGCGCCCATGACCCTGTCGCCGGTTCACCGGTTGTCCTTCCTTGGACCACTTTTGGTAGGTACTAACCACTGCATACCGGGAACACCCCAAAAGACCAGCCGTTTTGGAGATGCTCTGACCGAGTCGTCTAGCCATCACAATTTGTCTCTTGTCAAAGTCGCTCAGATCCTTACGCTTGCCCATTTTTCCTGCTTCCAACACATCAACTTCAAGAACTGACTGTTCACTTGCTTCCCAATATATCCACTCCTTGACAGGTGCCATTGTAATGACATAATCAATGTTATTCACTTCACCTGTCAGTGGTTTTAATGTTGTGGCTGATCGGTGTATATGCCTACTAAGGTCACAAGTTTATCCTGAGATGGTGTCACATCACGAAGAAATGAGGGGCGAAAACAGCTGGCCTAACAAGAAGCTGTCCTCAACTTTGTTCCTCTTGGCTTGGCTAGGATTGAGATAGTGGATAGTTTTAAATTCAACTGGTTAATAAAATCAAGCTTGTTGCTAAGAAACTACTGTCGTGTCTGAGTCAGGAAGAAGACGGGGTAGTCTGTCATGAATCAGTCAGCGATGCTAAACAGGAACCATCTCTCATCTCATCTCAGCAGTTTGAGGGTTATTGTTAAAGGTGAGCAGCAGGGAAGGTCCACCAATCAATGAGCACTTAATAAGGAACTCAATAGACTTGGAGAGACATGATAGAGATTTAAAAGGACGTTTGCAAGAATAACTAAAGGTTTGAACAAAACACAATGTTTCAATTTCCACAAATCAGAAAATACATCTGACAATGGCAAAGGTAATCAAGCAAGTTAAGTTCGGGATCTAAATGTTTAAATGTGAGTCAGTGACAGACGTGTATGGAAAGACAGACTTAATTTATTAGATCAAACCCCCATAGATACTATAACAGCATTTTGAAGTTTTGCAACAGCTGCACAATAAAAAAACAAAAACATTTACAAAAGAGATTTTATGGCAACCACCTTACTGTAGACACATCATAAATACCATTACCACCCCCCCATCCTAATACAGTTTACTTGATAGGCATACAGATTACAACTGACATTCACACCTACACAGATTGCATACTTGCTATTTCAAAACAGAGTTTGAATTTAAATAAGTATTTCATCAATAAATATGTCATCAATAATGAGTGAGTGTACTGTATTCTTCCATAGAGATATCCATTAGTGATGTCAGTAAGTATGTGCCCATATAACAAAGGGGAGAGGTGCTGAATATAAAAATCTTGATGAAAGACAACATAAACACTCACACAGAAATTTAAGGATCCTTCCCCCCAATAAGGAAGGTAAAATGTATAAATATAATTCTAAAGTGCATCTCTCAAAGACTTGTCGAATGAAATCATCTGCAGTCCTATTTAAAAAAAAAAAAACAACAGCAGACAAAACTAAAAATAGATATGTTTCAACGTGCAACAGACAATTTCTTCCAAAAACTACCTATATACATGCAGTTGTTTTTTTGTTTTTTTTTGCTATGGTAAAAGAACAAGGAAACAGAAAAAAGGATAAACTTGTTCTTCACATTGTCCAGAGGTGATAATTAGGCCTGCGCCGTTTCAATTTACTCGTTTGTTCACACTTGGCTTTTCCAAATATTTTATTACTTAACTTTTAAGCAAACTTGGGTGATAAAAGCACACAGCGGTGATTACGCTCCTTCCCTCTGCTAGAGAAGACTTAGCAGACTCTCTGCAATTGTCCACTGGTTCATCCATTCATTCAGCTGAACCTGCAATCTTTCAGTTCATCCCTCAATTTAGGAGAGTGGAGTGAGGGCTTGTAGGGTCTAGATCTTAGGCAGCTTGGGAGCACTGATGAGGGGGTTGGTCTCTTGCAGGAAGCGGCGTCCAGCACTCTTGTAGTCGTAAGTGCAGTCGTGGGTCTCTGCATAGCGGTGGGTAGCACAGAAGTTGTTGCCACACCTGAAAGATTTCCATAACAGAACATTTGGTGTGCATGCAGTATACAATCAAATGTAGGTAATATTTAGGAAAAGTGTACCAGGATTGATGTTACAAATTGTGTTCATCTTTATCACTGTATTCTTCTCGAGTCCTCCCAGTGTTCTCTCATCAGGCTATTAGAGCTTTCATAGCCAAGCTTACAGACTGAAAGCCTCCATCCATGTGCTTCCATCTTTCTTTTGCAATGCATTAGTAAAAGACCGCCAAACTATTCCATATCTTCTATGACCTAAAAGGTTTAATTTGTGACCACTTTAACATGACACTTAGTTTGACCACAGCAGTTTACCATCTAACTGAACTGCTCCCAACTACAATCATCTGAAGGCAGTGGTAAGCTCAACCATTTAGTGTTAGGGAGATTTAAGTTATACTTGCATACTATTGCATCAGGTTTCACTGTGGGTGCCTCAAGCAAAGCAGAGAGAGGGAAGTGTTACAGATCAACATTGTAGGGGCGAACCTTTGATAATGCTAATAAAACGTGGCACAACAATCACTGAACAGGGGAATGTTTTCACTGGAGGGATGGAGGAGACAAAATGACAAACTAGGAAAAGAGAACATCCTATATAGGAGGTTCAAGGACATGACATAGGGAGGGGTTGTGAGACAGCGCGAGTGTGTGTGTGCAGGTACAAACGCTGAAGGCTCTTGTACCTGCACTCGTAGCTGGTGGCCAGGCCAGTCTTCTTGCCACAAAGGAAGCAGTGCTTGGAGCTCTTCTTCTTGCTGCCTATGGGAGCCTTGACTGGAGGTAGATGGTATGTTGGAGTGCCTGAGAGCAAAGGAAACATCTTTTATTTACTTTACAGCACCCAGTGTCAATCATGCAAGATTTCATTTGCCTGTAATAAATCTAGTAACACGTCATGAAATACTGTTCATTTTCTGAGGGAACACCAGCCTTTGTGTATTGATCCATGTGTGTTAATCCATACTCTGTGTGACTGATTTAAGCATACCAATGAGACACATAAATAAGTGAGTGTGTAGGCCTGGTGCCTTCTGTTGCTTGTGCAGCTTCTGCAGTTATACCATACTAAATATTTAAACCCTTGTGGTCCTTTGTTGTGGCACTCACACCCCCTGTGTCCTCACCCTTCAAAAATCCCCGGTCAGAACTGCTTGGCTAATATGTGTACCCTCTGGTTCTGATAAGCCTAGATCACATATCTTCTTTCTCTTTCTCTTTCTTTCTCTTTGAATTGGCGCTTGCAGCAGCCCACATCAACCATAGTTCACAAAGAAAAGACAGCACTCAGCACACTGCACAATGATACTGAATCCCGACTTGTCAAGTCCATGACTCGATGTCATTGTTTTTTTAAAGATTTTTTTTTTGCATTTCGCCTTTATTCGATAGTTCGATAGAGAGAGACTGGGTGAGAGAGGAGGGATACTCAATGTCAATGAGTGAATGTTTATGAATACAGAAGGGGTGTGTGTGTGTGTGTGTGTGTGTGTGTGTGTGTGTGTGTGTTACCTAGTCTCCTAATTGAAGTGGTGGATCCCCCAGCTGATCCACTGTTGGTGGCCTGTGAAGTCAACAGCAACATAAAATATGAGAATATATCAATACAACTACTAAAGGGCATAGTGAACATGAAATACAAATATTTTTTAATGTTCTGACTACTATGGCTCAGGATAGCAATAGTGTTCTTTAGGATGATTTGCAAATAATTGCAGTTTAGATGAAATTTGAAATAATTCAATTGAACAAATTTGAACAAGTCCTAACAGGCAGAACAGTCACAACACTGGAGCCTGACTGGTCGACAATAAATGCTGCAAACTGGCCTGACTGGAAGGATTTCAGTAATTATTTTGTGAGGGGAGCCAATCAAGACCAGATCCAGTTGTGATCCGTTTACTGGAGTTAGGCTGTCTGCATTGAAGATCTTTGATCATATATAGAAGCATTTTAATTCCTTTTACAGGGGACCTTTAAAATTAAAACAAGAGGGAACGATATACCGAGGAGAGTGCTTGAGGACTGATGTTAACATTCTGAAAACAAAACATTCTTGGAAGAACAAAATACAAAATGATAAAAACATTTCCACCAACCCAATCGTACTAGCTTACATTGACACCTATGAGTGAACATTAAAGAGTCCTTTCTAAATGTTTGCTCACCATGTAAGAGGCTGCTGCTCTGTGCAAAGGGGACATTTGTGTTATGAGATCATCCTGGAGGAGCATGTTGGTTGGGATGGAGGGCAGCTTGGATCCCAGGATGCCCTGCCCTGAGGCACTGGCAGTAGGCAGTGCCAATGAGAGTCCCAGGCTAGGTCCAAGGCCTTCCCTGCTGCTGCTACCTGCAGCCCTGGTGGAGAGAGAAGCCAGTAGCTCAGAGTTGTTGAGGGACCCCAGTGGCTCCTTACACGCTCGGTTGGCCATCTTGGTGATGCCTCTTGCCTCGTTCTTGGAGATAATCTCGGGTCTCTTGCCAAGTGAGTCCACTTTGATACCACAAAGGCGTGGTGGAGAGATCGACAAGGTGGAGGAGGGGTGAGGGGATATGTTGCCTGGCTTCACCTGTGCTGATGGTTGTGCTTGAGGGTTGGGCTGTAAGGAGGAGCCAGTAAAATCAAATGGCTGAGTCAGCTGTCTGGTAGCAGTGGATTGTGAGGTGGAGGTGGGCAATGGAGAGGGAGGGTTGATATGCAACGAGCTGCCAAGCTGTGTCCTATCAACTCTGCTGGTGAGCCTATCAGCAGTCCCTAGTGTCCAGGTACTGAGCAGGGAGGAGGAGGGCAGCTGGTGCTGAGCCCCAACCTCCAGGGACTGCAGGCCTCCCTCTGGCTGGGTGGACACATCCAGACTCAGAGGGTCTGACAGCAGATCGCCAAATGGAACTCCAGGCTGTGTTGGCTCCACCAGGCCAGCAGCTTCCTCCAACAAACCCAGCCCCATTGCCTCCCCTACAGGCTCAGCTGCCTCAAAGGTTCCCTCAGGTTGCCTGGTAGACAGCGAAGGGAGCTGCGGGTACACACAATCCCTCATCAACCTGGTGCTGCCAATGTCCAAACGGGACACTTTGGGAGGCGGCCGGATCTTTGCAAACGGAGGGCACGTCTCCCATGGCGGCTCTTCCTCCTGAAGCATATAACAGGAAGAGGAGGAGAAAGAGGGAGGGGCTCGTCTGGTGACAGACAGGTGAGCAGAGGAAGCAGCAGAGGGAGGGGAGGGGGCTACGGATTTGTGGTCTCTGATTGGAGGTAGTTGTGTGTTTGAGTGCCGAGACTGGTTAATCTGGGGGAGCACACGGAAGAGGCGATGGTGTCGTGTGCTGGAGGGCCCAAGGGAGCCACTGCTGGGATGGGGGCTGACAGGGGGCCGTGGTTTCAATTTAGCAGACTTTTTGGGCTGGAGGACAGAAACAGACACAGAAAACAGTTACAGTTAGAAAACAGGACTACACCACACAACTATCTGAAAACATAAATTAACAATATGTGTCCAACGTTGTGAAAGCCGTGTTAATGTTGCAATGACTAATTCTGTACCAAGACAATATTAGAGATCACTTTATTTTATTCTATTATAGATGAAAATATGGCAAAACGCAAGAGACAATTATTAAAGCCATCGCTGAAGACAACATTGCCAAAAATAGGCAGCTCCCAGAGCAACAGATAAATTGCGGAGTGTCTAAATGTAGTAAATGTATTCTACACTAATGCAGTGGTGCCATTTTTCTCAATTTTTTACAATTAATTATAACATTTTTGTCAGATACAATGTTATTTTAAAAACTAAAATCATATGCAATTGTAGTGAGTAATTGGCTAAATTGAATCAACATAACATGACTAAAACCTGACTAAACTGAACAAATATTTCCAGACCAAGAAAGGGGAACCTCATGGATATAAAAATGGTACAATAGGAACATATATGTATAGGTTTCACCGGTCCCTAGAGGTTCCTACCTTCTTGTTGAGATTCATGTCCTCCATCTTGGCTTTGAGCAGCTTCATTTTGTTCATGGTGATGGAGTTTTCAAGGCTCTGCTGTGCAGCGGCAGAACTCTCCCCGTCCTCCTCCCCCTCAGCGTACATATTATACACCGAGCCACCACTGGAAAACATTGCAGGCAAAAACACTTAATGCTAGTGATCTCACAGGACTGCCTTCTAAATTAATCAGTGCCTAAAACAGATGAGACCGCTTCTTGCCTTGAGCGGTGGCACTCACCTACTATCATATAGTAACTCTATACACCTTTTCTTCCCTTGCATTCAAAACACTCACAACCCAGTGCAATATTCTCTAGATCAGTATATGTTAACATTACTGACACCCATAGCTTCCTATTAGTGCAGTCATGCTCTAACAGTAGTAAAGAGTAAAGTAAAGACATATTCCCTATATTTCCATTTTTTAAACTGCTACTTTTATAATTTTGTGTTATGTTTAATTTGACCTACATGAGCAACCCTCCAACTTGAATTGTTTATATGCCCAAACTCATCTGGCCATTAAAACAACAACAACTCAAAGTGTGCCAAAAAAAACAAAAACCATACACTGACCTCAGAGATTCAGAGAGAGGGGTAAGAGTGCCGTCTCCTCTGTCCACCACCCGGAAGAAGTTAAGCTGGTCACCCTCACGGTAGACCAGGAAAGTAACCTGCTTGTTGGGCAGGTTTTTCTCCCAGCCATCCTCCCTACTGCCCTCCATCAGGTCAGCAACCTCTTTCATAGGGTCCTCCATGGTCACTGACAGAGGAAGAGAGGGGGTTCTGTGGTTAATACAGGAGAACACCATATTTTTCATTCCCTTATTGACATGGCAAGTTGACCAATCTTGTTGTTTTGGAAATAAGCAATCGTGGACAAAAATCTTTATCATGATAATTTGACCCACTTGTCACGATAACCATAAATACGATAATCAAATCGCTCAAATGTAAGGGGACTGGAAGCTCTACCCATAGGGTTGCCATTAACCCCCCTGATATTTAATTTGATTCAATTTAATTATCAAATTTTCAATATTAATGTGCAGTGGGTTGACTGATAATGTGCAGCAGAACTTCCACTCAGTTCTCCCTCCTATTGTCTCAAGTGCTTCTGCACTTCAGACCACAGCAGCATGTCTGGCCTTAGGTTAGTGCTACCTATTTCCGCCAGCACAGTTAACTGCTCAAACAAGTCTATCTTTATTTTCCTGTCTCCGCCCATTCCTGCCTCCCTTGATCTAACCTTTTCTCCCTCACGTACAAAGCCTGTTTAACTTCCTTACTAACAGCTAAAGAATTTACTTCTAGATGTTTTTCCTCAACTGCAGCTGCCAGACATTTCAACACCTGATTGTGTATTGCCCTTGGGAAAGACTAACTTTACACCCTGACAGTATACATGCCTAAGCGTACACACGCTGGAACACTCGTCCTGACGATCTACTTCTTCAACTACCAGCTTTCTTTTTTCTACTGCTGTCGCCTTACTCCACACAGGTTTCCCTGCACACAGCCCTAAGCCCACACTCCCATGCTGCACCTGACCTACGATGTCCCTATGTCTAAGTGCTGCCTGTGCTTGCTGCACTGCCTCTTTTGGGTTCCACTTCCTCTCTGTTTTAACTGTGGGTGCTACACTCCTAACCACTGGATCCTTTGACTGGGTCAGAGTCATTTCCAGTCTAACCTTAGCACACTTGTACTCCTCTGTCAGGCTAGATATCGGCAGCTCTAACATGCCTTTCCCATACAAGGCCACACTGCTTAGACAGCGTGGGGCTCCAAGACATTTTCTAATAAATGATCAACCTTTCTAGTTTTTCTACCTTGGATAGGGGAACCTCATACACTGTCACAGGCCACATCAGCCGAGGCAACAATCCAAACCGCACAATTTTAACTTTCCTGGGAGCCCTGACTTGTACCTGAAATGCCTTGTATCATTTCCTGCCTCAACTCCTGAAATTGAAATGAAATTGAATTTTTCATCTATAAAAAACTTCTTGTCTACTACCTTCCCTTTAACAATAGAAATACTCCTAGATTTACTTGGCTTCACTTTAATCCTAGTCCACTGTAGATTATTATTCAGTTTATCTTGTAACCTACTAGTACATGGAGCTGTTGACGTCATATCGTCCATGTAAGCCCTAATTGGTGGGAGGCGCAGCCCTCCCAGCAGCCTTTCCGAACCCACTACCCATTTTGAAGCTCTAATAATGACCTCTATTGCCATGGGCTGTTTATTATGTCCAGTAAAGTTCTGTTGGTAAGAAGACGTTACTGTCAGTTTCGGTACATTGTCAGTTCATCGCCCAGCCCTAGCTACCAGTATGTACAGTTCTTTTGGTTTTCCCTTACCTCTCCTGGTGTTGATGGGGCCTCCCCTCATAGCCAAGACCAACTTCAGAGTGCAGCCCTCTGCAATGCTGCAAACATAAAACAGACTGGTGATCAATACAGCAGAATCAGAGAACATTACCCTAACCCCTTCCCTAGCACTTTCCTCTGCAGTGTATGCAGATCAAAAGGAAGAGGAGGAGATAACGGTAGGCAATATATTTAAGGCTAGGGTGAAGTGCTTTACTTCTGAGCCAGAGGGGAGAGGGGCTGATTGAGAATAAACATCATTTGAAGGGGATGGGTCAGGATGATTTCCAGATGAACTTATAAACACGACTGGGAATTCCACTGGAACATCCGCTTCGTGTGAACAGTTTCATTGCCTACTCCACTCCCCTACTTCTCAAACTTCAAAGCATGTTACCATGTGATAAGCAAGTTTAGCAGGATTTCACCAGGGGCCATTCATGTGAAAAATTAAGCGACAAGTATTCATAACAATACCACCATCTGCAGCAAGCAGAGCACTGGACGGGCAAGTCTGCATCTAATAAACTGACAAGTGGTGTAGGGGCGAGCTCTCTCAACATGGCCAATATGTCGCTTGTCTCATCCAGTTCTACATCTCTGGCTCATTTGCAACACGCTGGATTGAATCAAGATTGATTTACTGCAGCGTGAATCGGTTTTTAAGTGTACATAGCATGTCCTCAAACCAATTGCTCAATCGTTTTAATGAGTTTTTTTGTTTGTTTTTTTACTTAGTGCCAGTGGCAGATTGAAGGACAAAAATAAACTACAGAAGGTCAGGAGGAAAAGGTTTACCCATAGTCATGTAGACAATATTCGTCGTCCAGCTCCAGATTGTTCCAGATCAGGTGTTGCTGGGCAACAGGTATACCTTCAGAGACAGAAAGACAGAGGGGGAGAAAGAATACAACCAAGGTTGAGTAGGAGCTGTTCATATTTCATAGACTAAGTTTACCAACCAGGCAGACCGACAAGTTGGAAATACTAGCCAGCAGAAGCATCCTCAGATTGGCAAAAAGACAACTCATGTCTGCCCCCTAAAGGCAGAGCTATATTGGTGCTGAAAAAGGCAAGCCATAGAGTAGATGTATTTTAACAATCAAGATAGTCCAAATCAAAAATCATACTTTTTGAGGTAGTGCCATACAGTGTTAATTTCCTGTCATATCAGGTCTTAGTTTAGAGCACAAATATGGTGGGTTACATGTCTCCAATGTGCAGGGTTCCTACACCTTTTAGCTAATCAAATCCCATGACCTCTCCAAAACTATTCCATGACATATAGCACAATTTCCATGACCAATATTTGTCAGTCTATATTGCAAATGTCACATTGTTACGTTGAATATCTGATCAGAATGTCAGGTCTTATTTCTCGCTGCCAGAACTACCACTTAGGACCTATGCCATAAAACAAAATAGGTTACTATTCCTCAAAGAGAAGTGACAAGCAACCAAGCTTGATATTAAACATATCAAACCAAAACATGTCAACAAATTGTCATGCCATTTCCCATAATGTTTCTAGGTCTGGAAAACTACTCTTACACTGTTATATAACATCAATCTGTGAGGTTCAATGCATTCCAGGAGTCATTTTGTGATTACGTTTTTCATTTACCTTTTCATTGTACTCCCACTTTCCCTCAACCTGCTGCATCTACCTCTACTTCAGTTAGTGATTTCTGGCCTTTCCCAGTGAACCTGCCCCGACTTGTTGTATTCTGCTGGGTTTTACGTGTAGATGGAGAGAGCAATAACGACACAACAGAGAACAGAGTAACAGCAAGAGTGTGAGAGTTTCTAGTTAAGAAAAAACTGAGTCACGTCCCTTACTCCAAACACAACGCGTCTTGCAGCTGCATAGCATTTTGGTCTATTGAGGCTACTGTTGATGGAGAAATTGGTGTATCTTCCTCTTCTATGTGGATTTCTCCCTGTGTGATTGTTGAACATCGGTCTAAAATAGTGGGTCTAGAAAGAAGGCCATGCTCTTTGATTCTGAGGGACTGATACCAAAACCTGACATTTATGTTTTAGATTGTGGAAAATGTTATTCCTATTAAACTCTCTAAATTGTAGTTGCGCTGGTAATATTGACTTGACATCACGCTGTCTACGTTCAGCCACTTATCCATGGGAATAAGAAAAATACACCAAACAACAAAATGGACCCAGGAATGCGAGGTACATCACCAATAGCAATGTTAGTGTTCTAGGGTGGATTTTTCTTTTAAGCCAAACCTATAAGTCTTCAATTCCACTCCAAGTCTAGATGCAAGAGGGCTGGTAGTCTAATCAAAGACTTTCTAGAGCTATTCCTTGGAATTAAATGGAGCTTATGCCTAGCCAGGCAGTTCTCTCTGTGCCCACAATAAGTGAACCTGCTGACCCGATGCTGGAGGTGGGCCAGCGTTTGTCAGTTAGCAGCAGTTCCTTCATTGTGTAGTGGCATACCCCATCACACAGGCCGGCCTGACACACCTCCCACTCTCACACACAGAGAGACCATTTTGTTAGAGATGGAAAAGAGCAGCAAAGAAGGCTGACATGGAAATTTATCCCTTAGTCAGATATCTCAAAGCAACCTCAGAAGACAGCTGAGGTCAAAGCTACGCCCGACAATGAACTGAGTGATGTAGCACCATGTAACAGTATACAGTAACAGCATACCCAGGAATCCCAGATAAGACTAGCCAGCACTGAAATACACAAAACAGTCAAGATGTTCTGTTCATTTTGAGCATAGCCTAGGTCACACTAGTCTATTCACAATAACATCAATTAAAACTAAAAGGAAAGCTGTTATCTCAAAGAGCCTGCTTCTTGCGGTTGCTCTAAGTGTAAACCTGAGCTTTCTGCCCATCGCCTTCCAGTTCCAGCCTCTGCAGACTGCCTACCTTACACACAATTGCTCTAATAATTGTTGGCACTTTCAAAAGAAGAACTTTTCTCTGAGCCATAACGTAACTAAAGGCTGTCAGATATCTATAGTAGCGCCACTCAACAGCACAAATAACATGAAAGCCCTGGGAATAGAGGAATTGCAACTCTGCTAAAACAGGCTGTGAAGGTGTAGTTAAGGATGATAAAATGCATGCTTAGCTACATCAGCACCTGTTTTATAGAAGCAGACACTCCACAGGCTATACGCTACTCTTGAATGTCTTAGTCCTCCCTAAGCACTCTCTGCTGCATGCACTCCCACACGACCCAGCTAATCTACTGCTGTATTGATGGGGCCATTTGGAGCTTTTATAACAGAGATGTGCACCTCAGGAGAATGAATGGACCATGAGGCCCAATAAAAAAGGTAAAACAAAGTGGCTGTATTAAATATGGCAGGTTGTGAATATGCAGTAGCCCAGAGGAAGCTACCTTAGCGCACTCATCTTCTTGTCAAGTGGCTGATACAGCTTGCTGGCTTGAACCTAGTCAAGTCTTACTGGCTGAGTGACACTGATAATCAGTAAATTAGTAAATCAGTAACTTACTTCAACAACTTAATTAAAAACATTACAATTCACTCATTGGTCGATTGCTTTTTCTTCCATTATTTGTTGCCCATCTATATCTTTCCAAGCTGAATCTATTAATCTAAAGATAAATGCTATGTCCAAATTATCCTCAGTACAAACAGTCTGCATGGGAGTTTCAAAATTACAGCTATTTTCAATTTTCCCATCACATCATGTCACACTAAGTAGTTTTTTACTCCACTAATTCTCTGCTAGCATTTTGCCTTTGATCTGCTCAATCAAATCCAGAAAACAGTACAATAACCTGGCTTTTACACTACACTTATGTTGGAGAAAATCTTGCCTCTCCAACTATTTCATATTTGCATACTATAACAGCCTACTGGTCAGCAGGCACAACCTGCAATTTGGACAAAGCAACTGATGGGTACCAAAAGCAGTGTGGACTTGTTGTGAGCTCTGTACCTTCCAGCCTCTGGATCTTGGCCTTGACTGAAATTATAGCCTCAAAGGGCGACACGCGCAGCTCAAAACAGGTCCCTGTCAGGGTTTCTATGAAGAGCTCCATGGTCTCATAGAATGGCAGCTTGTAGTGGAAAGCTCCCATGCTGTCATCATTAAAGAATGGTGGCTCCTTCCTGTCGGCCATCTTGGCAGGTCAGGAGGGAAGGACTTCAGGGAGAAGGTGAAGTGGGGGGACTGGCCCAAGAGAGGGATAGGTGCTGCTCACTGCCCTCGCCACAGTCACACATCGTGCAGGATGACCACAGCTGTGGGTAAGAGCAAAAGATACCAAATGACCATTATAAGGTTGGCCAGTTAAACCACTCTAAGCACCTGCAAATGTCTTTTAAAGCATCATAAATATGGATATTCACACACACAATCACAAATAACATAAAATCTGAGGCATGATAGCTGATTATGTATGAGATTGAGTATGAGTGAGCACAACTGCTTGTATCATGTCAGTAAGGAAGCCGGTATTTCCTTGACAACACAAACACAATGCTCTGAAGCTGAAATGTAGGTAACACAGACTTCAATTCAGTATGTAAGCATTACATTCTCAAATGGTTGAGATAAAGAATAAATGGCTCCACCATCTTCCAATGAAGTATAGTTTTAATAAGCTGTAAATTGTGCAACCCCCTCATGAAACATTCAGTACAGCATAAGGCCCTGGCAAAAGCTGATCAGGTGTGTTACATATGCCCATCAACAGTGTAGTATCACATTGGGCCTAACCATAGTCTTGAAAGTTCACCTCTAGTATGACTACACCCACCACTACAATCTCTTAAAAATGGACAACCTGTATGAGTGTCAGTCCCAACAGGTCTTACCTTTATTTAGATTGAAAAGGAATGCAGCTGAATTTAACCTTCCTAATGCTAGTCATGCACCCCAGGACACTTTGTTACATATTCCCTTATGTCACCCATAGCCAAAAATAACCGCACACTTTGTACAGTTCTATGGATAATGAAAACATGGAAAAAGGTGTCTGTGGCAATACCGAGAAGGATTTTCTGGGGACCGTTTCTGACTTGGAACTGATAACATTAATATATTATAAGCTCCAGGTTGTAAATTGTCTTGTCTCTCTGCTTTTTAGCTTTGGCATCAAGCTCACAAGCGCTGTCCAAGGAAATTTGAATAATAACTCTTTAAATTGAGATAATCCATTTTAAAAGGGATGATGTTGGGGCTTCATATGGAAGCAGGAAAAAGGACACCACCACAAACAAACCCACAAATGAAGAGAGCACGGAAGATGAATTGGTATAGCTACTTATTTCTGGTTGTGAGAGGATGCTAGCCTACAAGGCCTTAACTGTAGCCCTTCAGAGCAAAGAAGGAGGGTTGTCATAACAAGGCCATTCTCTCGAGACAAAGGATTGGTTGTCAAGTTAGCCAGATAACGTTAATTGCAGATTGCCTAGAATTTTATTAAAACACTGTTTAACCGCAATACTGCAAAATAGTATAACGTTAGAGTCCCAGGCCAGGTCGGCTAAAACAGAGAGCTACCCACCGGTTAGTAACAACGGGGATGGATGGAGTTGGCACTCGTTTCACTAAAATTTCAGCGGCTAACATTAGCAGAGAAAGGTCATACAAGCTTTAACCAGACCAACCGGATTCATGAGTCCAAAACCAGTCCACTATGTTAAAGCCTCGCAGGCACTCTTACCATTATCTTCTGCAAAGATAACGTTAAGGAGTGAAGCCCATTTAGCCGACGCTGCTAGCTAACGTTGCCATGTTAGCCAACAACTCAAACAATGGCTACCTTTCTCGATGGTTGGCTAGCAAGCTGCTAGCTAGAGTCCTGTTCTGCTCTTAATTCCGGTCTAGCTGTCGAGGGTATGTGCAAAACCAAGCGCCATTTTATCACGTTTAACCCCAAAAGTAGGAACTAAACGTTCATAAAACTAGCTTGTCGGCCGGGCCGGGGTCGTCGTGGTTTTCTTGTTGAAGTCATCATCCCACCTGTCAAGAGAGGAGGCTGAACAAAACCTTTGTGACATCATTTGATTGACAGCCAAAGGCACCATTCTACATCATGAATGATGAGACGGAAGTTCCAGGTGACTAACGCAAGTACCGAGGCGGGACAACAAAGGTTCTCTGGTGTCAAAGGGAAAGGTCTACTGTTGCAAAATTAAGCCTCTGGTGAGGAGGATATCGAGAAGTAGGGATGTAGTGGAGGGTTACGGTTACCCGCTGAACAAACCTATATTCAGTTTAGCCACCTTTTCATTACTGGATTAGAATCTAAATTTAAGTTTAGCCTGACATAGGACGCATAATAATAAATATAGCATCAAAATATTATATGAAGATAATGTCTTCAGAGGGAAAATGCATAAATCAATGCTTTCATGAAAATGAAATTTTTAGTTTTGTTTATTTTGGTTATATGCCTTATGATCACCAACTGGAGGTCAAAGTTTATTCACCTTTCCATTTACTACTACATCACTGTGAAAAAGGCCACTGGATTTCCACGAAGAGCAAACAGGTGGGATCTGAGGTGAAGTTCTTCTTGAACACTGACCAGGGAGCAGTTTCAACACCCCCTTTCTTAGCAGAATTTGTGACAAATGTTGCCAAACCCTGAACCTTAATTATCTGAAAACAACAGTGAGATGAAGGTGTTAATAAACACAGATCTAAAGCGCCCTCTCTCTGGAAAGGGCACCCTGCTCATGTCAGGGAGTCAGACACTGATCAATATTTATGTCTAGACTGAAGAACAGGTGATTACTTCAACCACTAGTCCCACACTGAAAATAATGAAACAAAACCTCCTACAATCCTACACTACTGATCAAGCTGTAAACTGTCTATCTTCTCAAATGCATTGTTCCATAATAAATGTCAAAACAAATGGATTTGTAATGATCACACACATTTCAGATAGCATAAAATATGTTTCTTTTTAGTTAAAAATGAATTTCTTTTTCATCACAGCCAAAGTTAAGAAATGGATGAATTTCATATTAATAAAAAACATTGTCAAAATGCCTAGGACACTAAGTAAATACATTGATCTCTCATAACCATGATATGGCACAAACCCAAAGACATGGAATCTCAACATGGCGAAGGCAAAGGACAAACAAATGGCATCTTCAAAATAAACAAATCATTTACTGTTAATTTCTGCAAGCCTTGAGGCTACGCATACGATATGCTTATAAAGTGCTATCATTCAATAATGACAAACAGTCTTGAATAATTGTTACATAATCTGATCTGTTATTGAGATGATTTTAGAAATACCGTTGGAAGTTGACTGGAATCACTTTCATTTGCTCCTTTAATTTCCTTCCAAAAATAAGCCACAGTATTTCATATAAATACTCTATCAACAGTGCCAATCCTTCGGCCATTCAAAAGACAAAAGAATTACTCTACAATTGTACAAATCTGGCTAATCAAAAACAGTTCAGTTCCCACCAAGAGCATTAAGTGGATCATCAAATATGTTGCCTGAATCCACTGTTGCACTGGTGTCCTGGGGTAGTGGGGCTTTCTTCGATTTATGGGGAGCCTTTGTCACTGGTTTTACTGTGCTTGATGAGAAGATATCATCTTTAGAGAAAAAAATGTGAAAAGGATTTTCTGTTAAACAATGCCAATTTTAAATGATGAGCAGTTGTTGAAACTTACCAAGCCATACAATAGACACTGTCTACACTGTACAATGTAAAATAAATACACCGCCTTGTTTTTTTGTAAAATGCTTACCCATGTCATCATCAAATATTGACTTGGTCCCCCCCTTCTTCTTGGACATCTCTTTTGGTCTTAAAGTGGCTGTCAGGTCAGCAAAAATGTCAATGTTGTCATCAAATAAGCTGGCATCAATGGGCTTCTCTTTGTGCTTCTCGTGAACTTTAGGCACAATGGCTACTTCGTCCTGGCAAAACAGAAAATTCAGCATGTCAACATGACCAGTAGTTACAGTAACAAGAACAAACGTTCACATGCTGGCACAGAAAACCTTGATGACAGTATTAACATCATTGTGACAATGAAAGTACCTGGAAGATGTCCTGCTTGGTAAAGCTACTGCTGCTTTTGGAGTCTTTACTGACTGTGGATGTGGGGGTGGAGCTGTTGCTCACTCCAAAGATGTCCTCTTCATCATCATTATCTTCTTCCATAAAGTAAGAGGCCTTGGTGTTCTTAGGAGTTGACCGTGGCTTGACCTTCTGGAAAAGGTCATCACCGTGGTCATCAAAAATGGACGGAGGTGCACTTATCTCTTTGTCTTTCTTCAACATTGTGCCGCCACTGGCCTGATCTTGTGAAGTCTTCGTAATGTGTCTGGAGGAGGCTGTAGTGTGTTTAGTGCCTGAGGTGGCCCCAAAAGGACTGTTGGAGTCAAACATGTCATGCTCATCAGAAGAGTCTTTCTTTCCAAGGTTTGTGGATACTGGCAATGTAAGGACAGATGGTCTGGGGGAGACATCAGAGGATGAAGGTTGAGAAGGTAAGGAGGTGGGCAAGACAGGAGTTGATGTTGAGTTAGGTAGTATTGGACTGGTCAGGATCTGGCTCGGCTGGCCTGGGGTAGGTAGACTGAGGTTTGGCCCAGGCATATCCTCTCCCAGGCTCTCTTCTCTATCCTCCACAGATCTCTGGGCTGCTTGCTGCCTGGCTGATCTGGTCTGAGGCCTCCGGCGCATGGAGCCTTTGGTACGACTCTGTGTATGAGAATATGTATACTCAGAACAACAAACCAGAACTTTGCAATCAAGCAATCAGTGGAAAAGCAATTCAGGACTCCAGAGAACAGTGACATAATGCTCATGGACTCCAGAGAACTGTGACATAATGCTCATGGACTCCAGAGAACAGTAACATAATGCTCATGGACTCCAGAGAACCGTGACATAATGCTCATGGACTCCAGAGAACAGTGACATAATGCTCTTGGACTCCGGAGAACAGTGACATAATGCTCATGGACTCCAGAGAACAGTGACATAATGCTCATGGACTCCAGAGAACCGTGACATAATGCTCATGGACTCCAGAGAACCGTGACATAATACTCATGGACTCCAGAGAACAGTGACAGTGGCATAATGCTCATGGACTCCAGAGAACCGTGACATAATGCTCATGGACTCCAGAGAACAGTGACATAATGCTCATGGACTCCAGAGAACAGTAACATAATGCTCATGGACTCCAGAGAACAGTGACATAATGCTCATGGACTCCAGAGAACAGTGACATAATGCTCATGGACTCCAGAGAACAGTAACATAATGCTCATGGACTCCAGAGAACCGTGACATAATGCTCATGGACTCCAGAGAACCGTGACATAATGCTCATGGACTCCAGAGAACAGTGACAGTGACATAATGCTCATGGACTCCAGAGAATAGTGACATAATGCTCATGGACTCCAGAGAACAGTGACATAATGCTCATGGACTCCAGAGAACCGTGACATAATGCTCATGGACTCCAGAGAACAGTGACATAATGCTCATGGACTCCAGAGAACAGTGACATAATGCTCATGGACTCAAGAACCCACCTTGTTAGTGCTCTGCAATGCAGTGACCTGGACTGGGGTGTCAAAGCTCACCCCTCCCTCACTGTCTGTGTGGGCCCCTACAGGAGTTGTGACAGGGCTGGGGCTCAGGCTGGAGCTGGACACCCCAGAGGAGGAACCAGGGGCCAGGCCCGGGAGTATACTTATGGCCCCTGGGACACGGGGGACAGCACCAGGGAGCAGAGTAGAGGGGTTGATCACCAGACTGGCCTGGATGTTAAAGGAACAAATGTACCCATAAAATAATTTAGAAAGGCTAGAAAGACATCATGAACCCTAACCACTGATTACACTATTCAAGCAGAGTGTCTTTAATCAGAGATCAATACATACTATATACATGCATTTGCCACAAAAGCAAGCATTTTCATCAAGTAAAACCCAAATGAGAACCCAAATGAGAACCCAAGAAAGTGTATAGAAGAGAACGGGATGCAAGAGCAAGATGTGTGAGCAACATCTTGTGAAATTGGAATAAAGGCGGAACAAAATCTTTCAGTCTGACAGAACATTATCTCAATCAATGCTATCTTAGCAGAGCTTTTAAGTCAGAATGTGAAGAAGCCCAGGCATTGTTGCTTCAAGAAGGAACTTGAAGAGAGAAAACACGTAGGGCAGAATATAAAAGGCTTTTCAGAAGTAGCAAATAAGAAAAGATCAAATAAGAAAAAAATAAGAAATGAGAAAATTAGTCTTTGAGCCTTTGATTCAATAAAAACAAAAACAAAATTACTTGAAGTTTTCCAATCCTTGATGAGGGATCTTTAGGTTTTACAGGGCTTGATGCAGTCTTCTGTGCAGTTAAATGACAACATAGCAGGTTGAGAATTTACTCTAATGGAGGCATTTCTTGTATTCATCTAGAAACAACCATTTTGATGCATTACCATATTTCTAGTAAACAGTCAACTGGGAGGTAAATATGTTTCCAACAGCTAATACAAGCAACAACTTCCCCTAGATCAAAAGCCATGCAGGTGTGTAAATCCATTGTTCAAAGAAACAATGGAGTCCATGATATGATATGGAACTACAGTATATGCTTACAGTAGACTCACCTCACTCTCTGGTGCCGATTCTGAGCTTCCACGTTTCAGAGATGCTCCATCGTTAGGTTTACTGGGCTTTTCTGCTACTTTCTGAGTATGGAAATCAAATGGGCAAACATGAGACGTTCCCTCTCGGGTGTATTTCAATGACTATAGTAATATACAGTGGCAGGGAAGCAGGAATCCAGCTGATTTCTAATCACTAATAGAATCATTGAATTGCTACCGGAGGAGGAGCTTTGGGCTTGACGGAGCTGAAGAGGTCATCCTCATCATCTGCGAACAGACTGGGTGCTGCTGGCTTCGCTGAGCTGGGCTTGGCACTCTAAAAACACAAGCTCGCCTAGTCATGTATCCTTAACATCAAATAAAAGGCTCAATGCATCTGGACAAAGAATGCAGTAGACTAATGCATGTGCAAACACGCAGACAAATAACCACAAGCAGATGCACACACAGACGGCATATCTGTTTGACTGACCGCAGCTTTCCCTGAGGTGGCGAAGAGGTCTACGTCTGGGTCGTTGTCTTTCTGCTGTGTCTGACTGAACAGCAGTTCCTCATCCTGGAACACACCGGTGCTCTTTGTTCGTGGTCTCTCCTCTGAGGGCTGTAAACCAATAAGAAAATACACACATGCACACAACCTTGACTGTAATGGGAGTGTTTCCTGTATATTTTTGGCAGATGTGGCGGCTGAGGGTAATTTTGGTTCTGAGACCCACGTTTGCTCCTTAGCCTGTTCCAGGATCAGTATTTGTATATTTATATCATGATATGCGGTATGATATGTGGTCAAAGGCGGTTTGTTGGGACCTGGCTGATCAATTGTCAATTGTCAATTTACTCCTAGCTGTGGAGGGACACTGCAGCTAAATTCATGTCAATGAAACACTGAGTAAGTCTGTTGTGGATCTCTCATGATCATACAAACCTTTAGTGTGTTTCTGGCAGCGGGTTTACTGGGTATAGAAAGTGGAGCGTTCCAATCTGTGTCATCTTTCTCATCCTCATCATCAAACAGACTAACGGCGATTGGTTTAACTTTCTCTTCCTTCTTCTCCTTCTTAACACTGGGTGGCGGGCTGTCCTTGTACAGGAAGTCGTCATCACCGTCAATCTCATCCAACGGGCTCTTGGTCTGCTTGTTGGCGAGAACATTGATGCCTCCAAAGAGACTGACTGCTCCAACAGGCTTCTTTTTAGTTTCACTGCCCTCCGATGGTGATGGAGGGAGCTGTGCCTCGGGGCTCTTCACTGTTGGCTTCTCCTGCTCTGAAAGCTTGTCTTCTGCTGCTCTCCTAGAAACCTGCATCCTCCTCTGGCTGCTCTGTGTCAAACAGGGAGGGAGCTCGGGAGGCCACAATGTTGGTCTGAAGAAAATGGGTAACAGAGGAATTTGATTAATGGGTGCAAGATAATGTAGGTGAAACTGCACCATAAACCAACAGTTCTCTGATTAAATGATATATGCATCTAGTTATACATTTATCTTTTGATCCATCTTGAACTATAACTTAGCTCACTCACGTTAGCGGCTGGGGCTGCAGCGCTCGTGCTGACGGCAGGTTTGAAGCCAAAGAGGGATCCTTTATCTTCACCATCATCACCCTCATCTTCAAACAAGAGAGCAACTCTCTGAGGCTTCTTCTGGCTGTATCGACAACAGCAACAAGGGGGAAAGGTAGATAGCATTTCTTGAACAAACATTAAAATTACAATGCACATCCCTGCTCCCGGTTTTATTTTTCAAAAATGTGTACTTTATTCAATGTAGTGTTTAATTCAAACACATGTCTATGTCCAAACATTTGAGATGCATGAAATAGGGAGCTTTGTTCCAGTTTGTATGAACACTTCATACACTCCATAGCTTCCTTTTGTCCCTCATTTACCCCAAGAACTTAATACCTTGACTCTTTTGTTGTAGTAAAAAGGTCATCATCCTCTTTATTGTCAAAGAGGCTGCTTTTCTGCTGTGTTTTGGCACTGGGGAGACTGGAGGGGGCACTGGCACTGGGCTTCATCCCTCCGACCTTGGTCTCTGGTTTCCCTGCACTGGGTTTGGAGCTTAACCACTGATCCTGTCAATAACACATATAACACCATATAATTACCTTTCAATCAAAGAAGTTACAATAAAACATTACTTTCTCTAGAGGGTGATTGGCTTAGTTAATTTGAGTTACTTTAACATTCTTAAATCATTCATGCTGACAAGGCTTGCCTGTCATCCACTGATTCACTTTTAACCAAAAACATGTCTTTTCCATCAGTTAAATCAGCAAATGAGAGTAATGTGTGAGGACACAGAGCTTCTGTATTCTCATACCTCATCATCACTGAAGAGGGAGCTGGACACAGTCTTCTTGGGCTGCGGTGTGGAGGCTTTAGCTTGGTTAGGCTTTGTCTTGGATTTAGTTGCAGATGCAAACAGATCCTGCAAAGTGAAAGCCATGATTATAGTGACACACTTACAGTAAAAACACACTTAACCTACTTCAATTTTTAGATTAGGTATGTGATGTGAAAGAATATATGTCTATTTTTTCACCTCTTCTTCCTCATCATCAAATATGGACAGGGGGGGCCTTGCCGACTTTGCCCTGGCTTGTAGGTTCAGGCTTGGACTGGCTCTTAGTGATGGTTGGAAATATCTGTGGAGGACAAGCACACATATTAAAACATATAATTATCATTGTTACTTGGATTATCTATGAAGCTTAACAGCTTTACTTGTGCGTCTTCATCATCAGAAAAGAGGCCTCTGGTCTGGGGTTTCTGAGTCTGCTTGGTGGAGGCCTTCCCAGCATCTGGAGGTAGCCCATTCTGAAACACACAACGTGAAGATACAAAATAAATGACAAAAGCTTTAAAAGCCTTTGTGAATGAGAGAGGTATCATTCCTGAATGCCAATATTGGTACTGTACACTCAAAGAGAACTGAACTAGGTCAACAAGAATTAGACAATGATCTATTCAGACCTCCTCTGATTTGTCAGACTCCTCACTGGAAGACGGCTGGCGTTTTCTCAGGCCCTCGGTGAGCAAGCTTTTAGTCCCAGGGCCAAACATGGAGATGGCTCCTGCTGGCATCTAAACACAGCAATCAATTATCATCAGCAGGTCACTAAGCCTGAATACTCAGAGAGCTTATTCTTAGAAGGATGAGTAGCAGAAGTCAAGCAGTTCAACTCCTATAAGACACTTATGTGTTGATCTTTACCTTTTTCTCAGGGGGTTTAGCCTGCTCTTCCACTACCTCCTTCTTGCTCTGAGCTGGAGGCGGGGTACTGTAGGCCTCATTGAATATGTCACCGTCCTCATCATCTTCATCAAAAAGGTCTAGGGTATTCTTGGTTTGGGATTTTTCCTGTCCAGCTGAGCAAACAAAACATGATGGTTTTCAAGTGAGCATTCCACCTGGACCTGGACTGAAGCACTAAAGGGCCAATTCTCACACACTTACCAGAGCTGGACTTATTCTGGCTTTTACCACTGAAGAAGCCATTGTTCTCATCATCATCATCAAACAGCCCACCTCCTCCACCACCTCCTGCAGGGACTGGATTGGGGGCTGCCTGGGTCTTGGGTTTAACTGGCATGCCATTCGCCTTGCTCTCCAGTGCATCAGAATCATTCCCGGAACTGAACAGGCTGTTGTCTGCAGGGAACAAGCAATTTGTTTTGGTTGGAGTTCACTGAACAACAATTTGAGGTACGATGATTTACCAGAAGATGAGGCAGTGGTTTCAGCCACCACACAGGTAACTGCTAGTACCTGGGAAAATTGAAACGCCACCCGATGGAATCTTCTTTCCAGCCTTGCCAGATTCTAGCAGGGGAAAGAACAGAAATGGTGATTTAAAAGTTCATATTGAGATAATACAGTGATTTTAAATGTTGCTATGAAAAACAATATTCAAAGCCATGCATGACAGCGGGGTGGCTTGCTGGTTAAGCAGACCGTCTAGAGTATAGTGTGTGTGTCTGCCTATCACGGTAACACATTTATAATTACAATGGATGCAATATAACAATCAGGTTGTTTAAATTCCTTAATCTGTCTGTACCCATCTCATCTATATGGCTTTGCACATACCTCTCTATAAAGGCTGGCCTACCTGCAGTGCGTTTTGTGCTTTCGTGTGGTGTTGTTTTTTCTTCAGACACAGGAGATTTTGGTGCCTCAGAGAAAAGATCACCCTAGATGTACAACACAACATCGTTAAACTGTAGCCCAGATTTTGTGTAATGTCAAATTGGAATTGGCAGATGGAGCAATGAAATCCCTTTCAGTTTAATATACCTCGTCATCATCGTCAAACAGGCCTTTCCCTCCACTGAAGAGGCCACCTTTCCCTCCAAATGGAGAGAAGTCATCGTCATCCATCTTGGGTGGCTTGAACATGTCATCACTGTCATCTTCAACTGCTGTTACAATGTAAATAAACAGAGCAACATGCTGGAAACATTGTGACTGCTTTGGAGAGAAACTTGAAGAGGCATAAATACATACATTGTGATACAAATAGTATGAATCCAAGTGATGATGTATGAGTGTCCTACCCGACGGCCTTGCAGGCTTTGTCTCTTTCTTGCCTTTACTTTTCTTCTTAGATGTCAATGCTTCCAAGACATGACATGGTAGAAACAAAAAAACATGAGCATGCAACATGCAGCGATGGCACTGGGCACTGACATAAATGTAAAGCTCAATTAAGCGATTCAGGATCTAGATGCGGAATTTTCATTCATAACATGAAATATGAAGAGTGTGAGGAACAAAAGTTAAATGAAGATTCAAAGTGATTTTTTTTTCAGACAGTTGGCTGAAGGAATTGGAAAATAGGAATTGACTTACATGTGCGATCTCCCTCTGGTTTGCTAACTGGTTCACCTTTGATCCGTGCTGCAAGCTCATCGGCAAAGGACGACGGGCCTGTCTGCTGAATTTGACATGAAGACTTGTGTGAAGAAACAAGAGGGACAGCATACGTCAACATTCCCTCTATTATGGTTATATATCATAGATCTTTTTTATTTTTAAATCAATTTTGATCATTATCTATGAGCTAACCGTTATGACAGGCATACCTTTTTGTCATCATCATCATCATCATCATCATCCTTGTCTGACTCTCCGAATATGTCAGAATCCTCATCCTCCTCTTCATCATCCTCGTAACTCAACATGGACGACTTCTACAGGGATGGGGATCCAAAATCATACATTTATCCAAATGAACCAAAATGTAAAACTTAACCTTTGATCCTGGGTTTGGCAAAGTGAAAGCCAGCTCACCTTCTTAATATTGTCATGACCCTCCTCCTCCTCGTCAAAGTCCTCATCTGATTGCTGGTGATATAAATACCATGAGGTTTTTACTTTCCTGTGCAAGAAGTGAACTAAATAACTTGACAAATGGATTGATTCTTTCTTGATCAAAATAAAGATAATAAAAGGTCTTACAACTGCTTCTTTGGCATCATCGCTTTCGATTACACTGTCTCGGTCACTGTTGATGGACATTTCTGAAAAGGGAGGAGAACCATGTCCATACATGAGAAAAACACATCATGTAATAAACAGCTACATGGTATGACTGACATGTGATGAACAGTGCCTCGAGACACTGCTGAGGGTGTGTTACCATCACTAGAGAGGTCACCAAGTCCAACATCATCTTGCTCCATGAAGGCCTGGGAACCAATCAGATATGGTAGGGGCCTGTCCACATAAAGGTCCTGAAAATATCAAAACAGAGAAAGGCACAGAGAGTACAACACAGTCAAGTCATTATTTGTGAAGAAGGATGTATATGACTAATTCTGTATTCAGTAACAGAAGCTTTATTTGGAATGGTATGTGAATAAATCGACAAGAGGCACTTGAGCTGCCTCATGTCCCGCCATATTCACCAGATTAAAAATAGACCAGTGGTGGTTTTCAGTAGGTTCAAGAAAATCAGTTTCCCTATATGCAAATCTATGCAGCAAGTTGCACCAACATCTAAATCAGATGATCGACTCTAGACAGCACGCACACGCGCACACACACACAATGTACCATGGTGGCGGGGCATAAAAAGCTGACGATACAGATACACAAAACCATCTCCCTTGATGGTCGTTTCATCTTTCCTGGTGAGATTAAAAGCACACCTTGGGCTCCAGAATGGCCTCCACTCTGTCTGTGGTCTCCTCATCCTCTGAGTCAGAGTTTCCTGCTTTGATGTCCAGCTGCTCGAAGGCGGAGTCCAGCACCCTCAGACCGTAGTTCACTGCTTCCTGCATCTTAGGGATCAGCTCTGCCTCTTTCTGCTCCCGAGTCTTCTCCTGAGGGAAAACACGTTTATTAATGTTAATATGGTGGCCAAATCATTCTGTGAACAATAATCTTCAAGTGCATTGTTCAGTCAGTATTATACTGGTGGATCTGTGTTGTTGTCTGTGCTGGAAAAATTAAGGAAGAAGCAGGATGAATTGTTTATACCTGCTCAGGCTGCTTCTCCAAAGCCTCAGCCTTGTGTACAGGCTCCTCTACCTCTTCATCATACACTCTCTGATTCAGGAAACAAAGAATAAAGACACTTGTTACCGGGTAGATTACACCATCAGATGCAACTTTCTTATTCATGTTATACATGATATAGCATGTTAGCCACAATGAAACTATAATAAGTAACATTACAATATTACAGTCACTAAAAAACAGAACTAATGTGATAATACATTACATTTTCAATGAACTGTGTATTGGAAAGCATGAGGAAGTCATTAAAGACAGAGTGCAAGCAGCTGTCTGTGGCCTTGGTGTCACGAATCAGACTATCCAGTTGCTTTTCAATCTCGTGGGTCTTTGACAGCATTCTCTGGGAGAAGTCTTGGAGGAACAGGAAGAGCTGTGTAGGAGGAACAAATTATTTGAGTTAGCCACAGTTGCAATACACCAAAGCCACTTTTGCATTACAGTGAAGCAGAGCTCAGTGGGTTCAGAGCAGTAGGATTCCTAAAGAGTTACTATTGCAAGCGTTACTTGATAAAAGGTGATCATACAGTTTGCATGGGCTATCCCAGAGCCAAAGAAGAGGTTTCTGACTTACCCCTGAGTCGGCTGCCAGGGACCAGTTGGCACTGGTGTGTCGCATCTCTTCAAGAGTCCAGGGTCTCTCCCAAACCTGAGCATCTTTCCCCAAGTGGTCACTCTGGCTCGGGCCATTCGCCATTCCATCTGGCAACCCGCTCATCTGCAATCAGATCACTTGTTGCTACTGACGCAATCAATTATATGAAAAGACATCCAAACAGCTAACGTAACTAAACGTTAACTTTGTAGTTTCACTGCTACACTAAGCGACACAACAAGCTAGTTTGTGCTTTGGCGACACAAGTCTGCGCAAGACACAGAAAACATGTCCTGTTGCGTATAAAGTTACTGAAATACAATATCCTTCAACTGGCTTTCACAATCTGATGGAATGTTCCTCTGCTGAAAGAGAAAGCGGAAACCGACTGCTGTTTGGCCGCTAGCTAGTTAGCCAAGATAACTAACGTTAGCTAACAGGGTAGCTAACGTCAACGTTAGCTAAAGCTATTCAAAGAAAGACAGAATACGCTGTCCACTCTAATCTAACGCTTACCTTGAACGTCTCTGATCAACTATTGTCCACGATGGTAAATTGTGGTCAGAAACGACGTAGAAAATGAGATCGATTATGCTAAATTTGGCCTTTTCCTCATTGGTCTTCTGACAGGTCAGCCATGTTCTGTCTGCAGACAGTCACCTGACTACCGTTGCCTAGCAACCCAATGAAAGTGGGGCGGAGTGGTGAACAAACCTAAGAGACTATGAAAACAAACAGCTCTAAAATAAACATTACTTTGATTTGAGTTCAGCTTTAGTCAGTGATTACCTGTGATGGTCACTATTACTTGTCTAGGCCTAACAACATGTTTTAAAGTGCAAATGGAACACAATATTACAGAGCCAAATTTGGGGAGATGGTATTTTATAGACCAATCTAGATATTACTTGTCTGTTGTCTGTTTACATCTCAAGTGTTGTTTATTGCAGGGACACTTCTGAACATGTGCACAAAATTAAGAAGCCCTCAAAATTATATAAACCTTCTTTGCAGTTTTTCCAAGACAGTCCTAGCTTTAACCTGTCTGACCCAAACACCCAAATGCTGGATTGGGATTAAAACAACCTACACAACCCAAAACTAAAAAGACATTCCACAGGCAACAGGACACAGGGAAGAGGCGTATCACCCAAAATGTCAAAGAACACCCAGAAATAAGGTGTAGTCTATGCAGAACAAATCTGTAGTGCACAAATATAGAGATAAATCACTGCTTATTTTGTGCCAGGTGTTGTGTACCCAGTGAAATTAAGTATGCAAGGTACATCAGTGCTGTTATGCTGTCCTGAGAGTAGTTTTATGAGACAGATGACATCATAGAGATCTGTATTTCTATACATCATTAATGTACTAGCTTTACATTACTGTTATAATATCCTTATTACTTATTTATAGTCTAGTTAGTTGTTACATTGGTATATTGTATGGTAGGATCAAAAGGCATTAGGAATAATAACACTCATGAAATTGGTGCTTTGAGTGTCAGCAATATCTTACCAGTGTGTCACCATCACATAATGTGATATAAACATGAGTCACAGTGTCAAAGTCACATTTGTTGTATTTAACAGTATATTCATTTGTCAGTATTTCCTACAATATTGGAAAAGTAAAAGTGCTGCCTGCCACGCCCTGTCTTGGATAATGTGCTGAGTGTGGAAGCTGTAGAGCACTCGATGAGTCAGAGTACTTGATGGTCCTACTTTAATTTGGCTGTGACTCAAGTAATTCCCATCTGATTTAAAGAAACATTTTATGAGGCATTTTATGATACAGAAGATGCACTGGATGATTTCAGACATCTCCATAGCTGACATCAGGGACTGGCTCATTGTTAAAGGGAAGAGCATCTTTAGAGAAAGGAGAAGGAAAAGGGCCAGACCGAACACTTGAAAAACACACTGGCTGACTAAACTATAACTAAACCATCTGCATTGTTTCTAACCCCAGCCCACAAATCTGTGATAAGTAATTTTATTTGGTAAAGGATGAAAGAAAGCAAAAGCAAAGGAAGAGCTTGACAATTTTGTGTTGAAGTTGTATCATAGCTAACATTAAATCAAAGCTAAAGCACTGAGGACCTTGTGTAATATTACACTAGTTGGAGGTTGGTAGGAGAAGGTTGGAGAAGATTAAGAGGGATTTATGCAGTGAGTCCCAACTGAAATACAAGTTTTCCCTAAGAGCATTTTCAATGAAAATCTCTTGTAAAAGTCAAATTATGTCTCTGTCCTCTCAAAGCACAAAACCCTGCTGACTCCAAGGAAAATAATGTAATGATTCTGAACTGACATCACCTAGAAGATTGTCTGAGGAATACCCACAAGGAAACAGTCTCTTTCTGCTTGCTCCGCCTCCACAGAGCAGATTGAAATTAGGAGGTCTGAATACAGAATTAGCTACAGAGCAGCAGCTTTAGAGTTGGATCAGTGGATCAGTTATACTTGGACATTGATGACATGGCAATGAATTTGACGTGAAGTAGGCATGTGACACCAGCTTTAAGTTCAATTTCAAGAAGCAAAGGAAAGACATGCAATGGTTTCAAGCATTCCACTTGAGAATGCAAAACGTTGAGGATGGACACAGGAAAGTGAAGAAGTGAAAGCTACTTCTTCACTTTCCTTTCGCACTTTCTTTACGTACTAAAGAAAAAAATCAGTTGGTGAAACTGATTCATTTTCCCTCAAATTTAAGAATCTGTATTGATTGGTCAAATATGTAGTGTGAACAGCAGCCTAATGGGAGTTATCCAAGATGTGTAATACTTTGGAGGCTGATATTGAAATGGAAGAGGTGAACCATCAGAATAGATGAAGTATCCTTCATTATTTCAGATGCTGTTTACATGGAGGCAAAACAAACAGCGTCCATGTTTCCAGAGGCAGAGGACAGAGGACCATCTTAAGTATAAACAGTATCTTTCATTAGATAGCAAAAAAATCTGTGTTGTTCAAGAAGGTTCTCGCAATATCTGACATAAACCCAAATAACTTGTGTTAGTGAACCTGAAGTAACTAATTTGACCAAATTAGTTCATACACATAGCTTCAAATGAAATGCATTTGGGTACAGTGATTTGTCGATTCATGGGATGCTTTTACAATATTTACATGTTTAGTATATAGTCATACTACATTTTTGTTTTGTAAAGGTAACCAAAATAAACAATGTTACATGTAACCCAAGTTTATTTTCAGTATTTTGCAACAGCAATCAGGGCTTGACATTCCCCAAAATTGCAATGAACTTGCCCCCAGCTGTCAGGCACTTGCCCACCACTTTGCGCGTAGCGGACACGCCCCACAGCGACGACGGAAAGGCGGCGCGGGGAGAGTGCGGGAGGGGATACCGGGAGGGCCTCCCCCCAAGAAAATTGTAGTTTTTCAGGTTACCTAGATGCTCTCTCGTGCATTTTGACACAAAAAATGCACCTTTCCCATTGTGGTAAGTTTTTGCTGAAATCTTTTTTTGCATGGCTCTGTTTGTAGAAATGTTAAGTTTTGCATTGTTTCATTTCTGTATTACTCACATGTTTCACGTTGGTCATGACACTGCTCCATCTGATGAGTGCTTTATAGCATTCCCAGATATATAGTTAAGACTTTGAAAATATCTGGGAGACCTCCAGTGTATGAGGACCTGCTTCATAACATTAGAATGATAAGATTGCCAGAGGTTGAAACCACCCTGAAATCCTTGAATAAAATATTTGCACTATTTTCAAATGCTTTCACTAATTCATTTATAAATATGGCTTGAATGGTAGCACTTCTCATGGTAATTCAGGGTGGTAATGGAGTCTGAAAAAAGTAAACAAATAATTATGTAAATAATAAACATTTATTGCTACAACCCCCGACGGTTGTCGCCGCGGAGGGAGACGCGCGCTCTCCCACTCCGTCCTCTGCAGCTCGCGCCCTCGCCTCCGTCCCGGCACTCCGGCCGCGGACCCGCTCAGACGCGGCTGCTGGCTCACGCCGGGGACACAGCGGACGCGGAACGGCGACGAAAGGCGCCGAATGGCGACGAATGCCGAGGAAAATTCTTTCGGCGCCCATGTTAACCAATGTGGCCGTGCACACCGGACGCGGAAGGGCGCCGAATGGTGCCGAATGGCCGCGGCCTGCAGCGACCGTTTCGGCGTCAGCGAATGTGTCAAGCTGGGCAGGAAGTCAGACACAGGAACGGCATAGAGCATCCGGTCAATTTCCAAAATATAACAAATTTCAAAATAAAACACCCTGATTGATGGTATTTCTGAGTTGTGTCTAAACTTTTACCGTCTGTGTCTAAACAGAGAGCGAGAGAGACGAGCAGGCACACGCACACAAGCAGAAAGAGAGAGATGTATATGTATTATGCATGTGCATTTTAATAGACACCATACTACTCAAGTATACATAATGCTTAATAATTTTTCATTCATTGCTGTTCTTACTTGTGTTGCCCTGTTACTTGTGGCATGTACTTTCATACTGTTGTAAATGTTGTTCTTTGTCTGTTCATATACGTTTGCTTTGGCAATATAAGCACTGTTCACTTTTCATGTCACTAAAGCTTCAAATTGAAATTGAAGAGAGCGAGAGAGAGAGCGAGAGAGATGAATAGAGAGGGGGAGGAAAAGAGACAGACAGATACACAAAGAGAGAGACAGAGAGAATGGGAGAGAGACAGGGAAAGGGAGAGGTAAAAAGGGAGAGATGGGGAGAGAAAGCAAGAGATATAGAGAGAGAGAGACCAAACCCCTACATTGAGAAAACCAGCGGAGATCGGCGCCTTTCGGCGCCGGTGTGAACAACCAAACTCCTTGCTCATTCGGGCCGATCGCGGCGCTTCCTTTTCTTTCCGCGTCCAGTGTGTCCCCGGCGTCACACTGGCGCGTCCCTCTCGCCACATCCACACACAGGTTAAAAAGCCGCTGAGACCAGCCGAACCTACCACCCTCCCTCCCCCCAGTCCGCCACAGGCGGCCTCCTTGGAGAAGTTGTTGCTTCGGTTTTCTCGTCTTCATAACAATTAGCGAATTAGGTTAGTTTTAAACATTATTTCGCATTAAAATCGACTTGCCCGAGCGGACAAGCCTTCAGAAATGGTAGCCAGCCCGACTTGATGAGTAGACAGCCTCGGGCAAGCGGGCTATAGGGAATGTCGAGCCCTGGCAATTAAAAAGTCTTTTTAATAATAAAAAACATTTTCCCAAAAGGGAAATTCAACAAAATTCCAACATTTCACACTGACAGGAACAAAACTATGACAATCAACAAAACAAATTGTTACAAATAGTCTTGTTCAAGACTTGTAACAATGTAAACTATCTGGAAATAATTTATAGTAATTTCTTTATCACCGATAATTTGATAATCAAACAAGCATTGCTGAGAAGCCAAATTATTAGCCCCAGTTTGTAAACTGATGAACTGATAACCAGACCCTGCTTAAACATTGGAAATAGATACAACACCATGCATCAAGGGAACCTTCAACCAGCTTTGCCTAGAAAAAAAGAAAATGTTGTATGCTATCTCTGCAGTATGCTGGGGCTATGCATTATCACTAAGCATGCCATGTGCAAGGCCAGCTTTTTAGATGAATAAGTGGCTGTATAGTTGAAAGGAGATGTTAAAATCAATTTGCTACAAAAAAGTTGACACTAACAAATTACTTCTAGATGCAGGCAGACAGACAGCTGGGGAACTATTGATAAGAACATAAGAACCGTTAGGTTGTTATAGGCACTTAATTGCAATATACAAACCCATTTTTGTATATTACACAGCTGACAAATGAATAAAACAGCAGCAAAGCAGAGAGCAATTTATATAGGATCTTAACATTAACTTAATTCTCAAACACGTATGAATTAGATCAGGTCACAACCATTGACAAACATTCTGATCTCTTTTGAAAGGTAATACAAAAAACATTTTTTTAAATTCAGGTGCAAAAAAGGATGTTGGGGGTTAGGGGCATATGAGGAGAGGCAAACAGTGCAAATAGAAAATAGTTTACCCAAATAGGGTATGGCAATAGCTATGAAAACTAAGAAAATCCCTATGACTTTGAGTGATACGCCACTAGCTGGCTAAGGTAGGAGGTTGATCCTGATCCTCAGTCTCTTGTGTTGATTTCTCTGTCTTCACCTCAGTGTGCTCCAAGTCTCTCTCCTCAGTTTGCACACCCATGGCCATTAACTCTTTGGATCCCAGAAGCTCATTCTCTGGCATCTCTTGGCTCAACTTCTCACGCATCAGTTCTGTTGTCTCCTCCTCCAGTTTCCTGTTAGTCTCATCAGCTGCATTTTCTCCCTCCTTTTCTGTTAGCCTTTCCCTCAGTTTCTTTCCCTCTTCCTCTTCCGCCCACTCCTCTTGATCCTTCAGTAGTGTGTCTTTTGCCACCCTTTCATTATTAACCAAGTCCTTCACAGCAATACAAAGCTCCTCTTGCTCTACCCTCTCTATATCCTCCTCACCATCCATGGCAACGTAATCCTCTTCAATCCCCTTGATTTCCTCCTTTTTTTCGTCTTCCTCCATAATAGCCTCTTGTTCCTCTATGACAGTATCCTGTCCATCATCACTTTCCTCTGTCTCCTCCTCCTCCTCCTCCTCCTCCTCTCTCTGGCTGCTGCTCATTGTATCCCCAGCTAAAGGCTGCCAGTAGTCATACAGCTTACCCTACGGAAGGAAAACATAGGATTGCAAATCAGACTTACAAAATCTTAGGTCTTTATTGGAAGACTCCTGAATTGAACTTATTTTAGCCAACTCTGACAGCAGTACATTAATCAAATGTTTATATTCTATGGCTGTTCTAAGACTACTGCCATTATCTTTTGGTAGACAAATCATCCTGGCATAGCAACGTAAAGTATTGATGTGAGGAGGATTTGACTACTGTACATGGAGAGGTCTGGTCCTCTGACAGAGCATCTGCCACTTGGTGTAGATCCTGGCCACAAGGTCCTTCACCTGGAGGGAGAAAGAGGACTCATGTTGTACAACAGAACAACCATTATACCACACTGAGTAAGGCTTGTCCATGTCAGTTCATTGACTTTGCATATTCAAATGACAGCCATGCTAGGTTATATCTTTATATACATGGCCATTACTAATGTCTGGTAGATATACATGGGAATGTATCCTATGTATCCTGGGTATGGACTCAAAGTTTGGTTCTAATAATGTATTCCACATGAAAAACTTTTAAATAGTCAAATTATATTTTTTATTTTAAATTGGTTGTTTAAAATAACTTACTACTACTTGACAATATAACACCTTCCACTCACCTTGCTCCGGTACAGACATTTCTCGCTCTCTCTGATGTCACACTTGATGTGTGTTTCCAGCTCAGTGCACAGAAACAGCAGCTGCTCCTGAGGGCCAGAAAAGAAGGCCAGGGTAGAGAAGAGGACAAGGATTAACACAGCTTGCACGGGGGGATATCACCGTCCTCTCCCCAGACATTTAAAATCCCCATGCCAGATGAGCTGAAAACTAGACCGCGGTCTCTGCTCCGAGACTAGAGATCAGCAAGAACAAGAGAGAATTTAGGGCAAGCAGTACCTTCTGATGAGTTGGGAAGAACTGAAAATTGGATGCTTCATTTGCCAAGGTCAGAAGGCTATAGCAGAGGTAGTAGCTCTGAAACACATGATAAACAGCAATAAAGATCAGAAAATTTGTGAATGATGTTTAATAACTTCACAATGCAATGCCGCTCAAATCCTCAAATTACTCTTTTACTGATACCAAAAACCTAGACAAGAACAGAAAAATCTAAAATAACCATTTTGATCTTGGGCCATTTTGATCTCCCATGCAGTTAACCCTATCCTGACCTGTTGGTCTAAGGTGGCCATGTCCTCTTCCTTTTCTTTCTGTTTCCTGCTGGAGGAGCTCAGCATGCCTCGGAGGAGGGTGGAGGGCTGCATACGGGGTAGGTATGGCCGCAGGTCAGCGAGCTGGGCCAGGAGAGACAGGGGAGACAGGGGAGGGTTACGGGCTACTTAGACAGTTATTACACAGTGATAGTCATTTCATAATAACTCAATACAAAAACAGCTTGACCTGCCTAATGTCATAGTCATGATGATATACTAAACATAACCAGGTATGCCAATTAGCTCTTTTAGATAATTAATACATTAATTAGCAAATATTTACTTGTTTTCATGGGTGGCATTAATATAAACGGCATATTTTAAAGCATTAAGGAGTTTATAGCACAAATATGCAGCAAGATGCTCCAAAATGTAAGTGCTGCATAATAGAACTGGATCACCTACTCTATAGAGGCGCTACCTGTTGCTTGTGCTGCCTCAATAAAGCTGTGAAGCCTGTTCCGTTTCTGACCCGACACCCTGTAGTGTCGACTAAGCTCCCTGAACCTCCTCAGTACAAAATTGTTACAGCTGGAATCTGAATGCATGTTACACTCAAATACCTTACCTGAAACTCTCTGCCAGTAGGCCTGTAAGTGCAATTTTCATCTAACAATTTAGAGATCATGGATAGACCAAGATGTCGGCGCAGTTGCCTATACAAACAAACACACACACACAAATACATTTAAAAAAAGGTCAATCGAGTAAAATCAAAATCAGTAGAATCAAATAAAATATTCTTATCTTGAGATGAGACTGTCACTCACTCAGAGACAGAAAAAGGGAGAGGAGGCAGCCAGAGGTGGAAAAAAAAAAGAAGAAGCAAAGTAGGAGCCTTACTTTCCACGTGTGCTGTCAGGCAGCAGTTGAACCAGCCAGCACATGTTGTGGTGGTCATCTGTCAGATCAGTAAGGGCCAGACAGATTCTAGGCAGCTAGGAGATACAACATTACATTCACAAGAGGCACAGTTACAGCAAATTCACAATCTAATAGAAATACAAGTCATATTCTGGCTATCCCTGTGTAAGGCTTGGCATAAAGGAACCAAAGACATCGTTGAACTGACCATGGTGTCCCAGTCCCTGATGTTGTTGACGATGTTGTACTGTAGACAGCACAGGTCCACATTGGGCTGGAGGGTGAGCTGCATGTCCAGGCTCACTTTGCTCACCACCGTCAGCAGCAGCAGCAGCTCATGATCACTGTACACCCGTGGACACAGGGCTGTGCAGTAAGACAGGTACTGCAGACAAAGACAGAGGAGAAACAAGCAAGCTGTGAATGATGTGCACGCAGACACGTTCCAAGCTGTTTCTGTCAAACGCTCACACACACACACACACGTCAATTGTCCCTATCAGACATCCATTTCCTATTCTGTCTCACCTTGAGGATGTTGTTATAGTTGTGCTCAGGGAAAGTGCTCTGTTCCTTGTTGTTGGAGGGACTCTCAGAACTGATATGAATGTCCTCCCTACAAAAACACACAAAATCAACTGGGTGAAATTACAATTCCATAAATAAAACATTATCAGCTCTTTTAAAATTGATGGAATGAATGCGGAAACACATACAAAATAGGAACACTACTTACAGCAAATCTCCTTCTGTGAAGGGAGGTTGAAGGTTCTCAAAAGGGAATAGAGTGACAAAAGGAACACCCATATTCATCAGGACCAGCGTCACATTTGCCACACTTGGTACCCACACTTCAAACTGCTGGCTTCCATTTCTCACTGAGGAAAAACACACAGAGAAAAGCATCCATCACTTCCCCTAACCGTTCTGAGTAACAAAATACAAAAGGTTTACCAAACAAAACAGACACCAACCTATCTGATAAGCAGCAGTGGAGGCGATGTGACGGAGGGCCTGTAGTATCTTTTCTGAGATCATCCTCTCAGTGTGGACTGACATCATCTGACAGAGTCAACAAAGAATTACCACCCGAAAGAAGCTTGAGACATTTGGAGAAAAACGACAGGCTACGGGGGTATGCAGGGCCTACCTTGAATAGGAAACGGGTAACCTGGGCTGGGCAGGGGGAGGGGAAGTCATAAGCTTCCTGGAACAAGCCAATATTGACATGCAATCTCAGCTGAGCAGGGCTGGACCTGATGGAGGGCAGGAGAAAAGATGTTAGCAGAGAACGATGAGGGGAATTCATTCTACAAAACGACATGGTCTTTGTTAGGGGAGAAGCAAGTCTGTTATTTCTTCCTGTCAAAATCAACAGGTGACATGTCACATTACAATACCACTCAAATTTTTACATTCACCTTTGTGAGGGAGATATGAATCCATTTTTAAACCGTGTCCATTTCCCAGTTGGCCAAACTTGCCCAATTCACACATCTTGTGTACTACTCACAAATTCATGAATAGTTGAAATGAGCAAATCCTGTTTCTTCCCCCCTCCCAATGGTCCACTTCTAAATGAATCTCGCTTTGAGTGCCTTACTCCTCCGGTCTTTCACACGTGCAGGCACAAGCACAGACAAACACAAACACAGCTCACCAGAGAAGTGTTTTCTGTAGTGTCTCCTGTGGGTTGACCTTGCATTGTCTGAGCTGCAGTGTGTGCTGGTTGAAGAGCCGGCCAAAATTCTCCAGGTTGAACACCACCTCTCCTGGATGCACATCCCTGATTGCGCTGGACATCAACGAGTAACGCTCCAGAAATTCCCTGGGAAACAAAATAGAAGAACAGTTCTTAAAATACAAATAGAGATGTACAGATGTGCATGGACAGCATCCAAATGACGGTACGCAAAATCTGCAGCACGGTAATTTAAGCTTGTTCATAGTTACCAAGAACTGCTATAGATGACTTGCACGTGTGGCCAAACATTTTTGAAAACATTCAAGAGAAGAAAATCCATTTCACACAGGTTTCATACAATCAGGCTAAAACAAGTGTCATTGTTTGCGCGACGGTGTGCTTTTATGAATCTCTTACGGCACATGCGAATGATGAAAGAGACGGTAGTGCCGCATAAAGCGCAACGGTGAAACAGGCCGGTAACACACATTTATGAAGAAGAAAAGAAGATACCGCGACTGTATCTGCCCTTAACGCCACGTTAATCTGGCGGTGTGTTTTATCAATCTGGCTGAATGTGTGAAGGTCTAGGTGCACGCTTGTCTTCTTACTGTTGTTCAGCTGAGATTGCTTCCGCTCGGTTCTCCTCTGCCTCATCGTATTCAGCTATTCTCAACAGATCCTCTTCACAGGCAGTGAGCAGTTTTGTCTGAATCTCTTTAGATCTGAGCGACAAACAGGAGATGCACAGTTAAACCCACAATAAACCCACCGTTAGCTACAGATTAAAAGACATTTGCAATGGGAGTGAATTTTTAATGTGTAATAATGTACTTCTTATTGCGATTTATTTCCTTCAGCATCTGATCCAGGTTGTTCATGTAGGTGCCTGGTTTTGCGTTGGATGACAATGGCTGCTGGAGAAAAAACAAAAAAAACACAAGACAGAATTTTATTTCTTTTTAGTACCACACAGAGAAGTTTTGATTGGTCCTGTAGCTCAGTGAGTTGACCATGGTACTAATACAGTCAGGGTTAGAGGTTTGATTTTCACTAGGGCCACCTTTGCTAAAAATATGGTACTATACTTCATTAAAACTGTCCACGAAACGTCTCAAAATAACAAGGTAGACAACACATTGCTAGACATTGGTTACTCTATTTCACAGGATCACCAATTCGTCAGTAACATAAAAACAATCAAGATAAACCCTGGTTGGTTGCAGCTTACAGCTTTGGACTGGCAGCTGGGGTGCACAGGTGTACTGGGGTCTGAGCGGGCTCCCTTCTCTGGTGTGTCTGGAGGCTTGGCAATGCGATCCATCATCTCCTGCAAGGAGAGCAGCTGCTCCTCCTCACTGCTGTGCGAACTCTGGGTTAGATCAAAATCTAGCTCAAGGCTCAAGCCCAGCTCCACATCTGAAAGGTCCTCTTCATCCACCCGCTTTCCACCCCCTTCAGCTTCCAGACTACCCACGGGTGTAGTGGGGGAGCAGGATGCAAAAGTGCAAAAGCTAGCAGTGTCTGCCAGGAAAGTGCATGGTCTCACATTGTTGAGACAAGATTTGGGTCTCTCGTCAATTTTAACAAGCTCAACATTAAGCTGTCTGCCTGAGGAAGCGAAGCGGCTGTTTTTAAGTCCAGTGTCTTTGGAGGGAACGTTTTCCAATTTCACTCTCTCCAATGTTATAGTTGGTACGGAGGTTTTTGGGTGAGGTAATGGTGGGAGAGAGCTTTTGGTATCCAGTGCAGGGGGGGAAAGAGTTATTGAGAAGTTCCGAGTTTCGTGGCCGAGAGGTCCAGTTGAAGGAGTATTGGAGTTTGTCACTGTGCTGGACGAACCACCTTTGTGTGAGGCGGGGGATCTGTTCTGTCCCCCCTCTATGATGAGCTTTACTGGTTTGTGTACAGAGCTGATCACATAAGTCAGGGGGTCTGGGGTGAAAAGCTCATCTATGTCATTGGGTATTACTGAGGGTCTCCGTGGGCGAGTGGTTCTGTTGCGTTCTGCCGTGCGACAGCTCAGATTTGGTTTTGGGGCTGGTTTGGGAGTTGTAGTGTCCGACCCACTGCTCTCCCCTATGTTAGCCTCACCTTTGGTATCCTCCCTGCTCAAGGACTTGACCTGTGAGACTGGAGTAGAACGTGGAGTATGACCAGTCTGGTAGCTTCCCAATGATTTATTATGGGAGCTACTGGTGTCCTTCAAATCCTTGTGGGGAACCCCACTTTGTCCTGTTAAAAGCTGTCTTGTATAGGAGCACAGAGTGCTTGAATCCCTTTTCTTCTTTTCCTCAGCCCCTTTCTTCAAATTTTCTTCAACTGGCTTTGAAGATGATTTTAACTCCTTCAGCCTCAGAACCTGATTCTGAATCTGAGTCATATAGGCTGGTTTTACCCCTGATGATGGTTGTCTGGATATCGGTGATGATGCTGACAGGGTGGGTTTAATTTTGGGTGACAGTGTCAAGCATGCCAAGTGGCCAGGTGCTGGTTCTGTCTGCAGATGGCCAGCTGTGGTCTTGGGTGACAGTTCCAATGACTGTCTCCATAAAGGCTGAGACACCAGTGACAGGCAGATGGAGTTTGGTGTTTGTGCTGGGCCAGAACTTATGTCCTGGAGACACGGTTTCTTGGTGGTGTTGTCAAGGTCTTCAGAAACCCTGCCTCTCTTCAGAGATGAGCAGTCCCCTGGTGTAGAGAGAAAAGGACATCGATAATAACTTTTGAATTGAACAATATTCAGTGTTTATAGCAGGGATGCTCAGATACAGATCCTGGAATTTTATATGATACCAGGTGAAAATATAGTACTGTATCAGATAATATCCCAAATACTAAACTCTGTTACCAAGAGCCATGTGTAGCATGTCAGTGATCAAGTAACTTCAATTTCTGCCTTTTTTCACACCTGGAAGTATGTTAGATCACTTTAATAAAAGAAAAACAGATTGCATCTCAATCATTTCTGTCCAATGAACAGTTTATACTGCTCAGTAAAAGTAATAGCTCAGTACTTATCTGCCAGTACAAGTTTACATTTTTCTTTTAAGGCATTTAGCGATGTGTTTATCCAGAGCCACTTGCAATGAGTGCAACAGTAAAAGAAGTTAATTTCCTAGATCACAGGAAAACACAAGCAACCAATAGTAATGACTGCCAAAGTGCAATATTCCTGTGGTCATAGTACTAGGGAGAGAAATACAATAAGAGTGAAGGAGAGAGGTAGAAGAGGTTTTTTGAGACCATTAAGAGGAGAGGGGCTATGGGCATAGTTCAGTAGTCAGAATCTGTATACGCAGTAATAAATAATCATAAAAAAAGGTTATTTCCCAATTCATAGAATTGTTTCATAGTAAGTAATGTGTATTGACAAATGGGGGCTATGGTGACATTTTCTCTTTAATCACTATGGTAGCAACAAAATGCACTTCACAAATGTATGTAAATAGACTATAAAAAACAACCTAGAGTATTCTCATCATTTATATGGTACAATTATCACAATACTGTGGAAAAAATGGCCATCACATTACCTTGAGTTAACTTCTCACTTGAAAGTGTTCCTTTGTGTTGTTGGGAAGCATGGTCCTAAAAAAGGAAGAAGGGGAAAAGAAGGCAGTAACTCCTTGAGAAACAGGTTTCCATCTGTGTCTATGCATCCTATCACAGAAATATCTTTAGGTCATGGTCAACTTCAAAAATGTAGAACAACTAGCGCTTTGAAAGATTTGTACATTAAAATGTTCATCAAATTAGTCGACAGCTAACAAATTCTTTTGAACTCAGGGAAGACTCGTTAGCTTGTGACCAACCAACTGAGCTGCTATTCTACCACCAAGGTCCCAACCCCATAAGCCTGGCTTTTGCTTGCAGAGGGCTACCATTTGTGTAATGAAGAGACAAATAGTTCAACATCTATTAATAAAATAGTGTCATTAAACACATGAAGCACTTTACCTGGCAAGCAGCCACAGGACTGCGCATGGTGGGTAAATGTGAACCATGATTCCTATCAGGAGATTGGCTAATCTGAGAGGACTGGCAGCGCCATGGGCGCCACTGACTGTTACCGGGACTCCAGCAGCGCGGTGCGCCACCTTCCTGACCTGTCCTAGGGGTGAGGGACGGAGGCACAGAGGGTCTGTGGAGCTGGACAGAATCTACGGAGCTTCCAACATAACTGGATCGGACCTAACAGAATAAATGTTTAGGGTCACAACAAATCAGCATCATATAACGCACAGATGTACACACCATACACAAGACCACTTCTTCACCAATACAAAAACTTCAATTAATAATGACAGTATTAAAAAAGGGCAAATGATACCTTGTTTGATTCCCTTCCTGTGTTGGTTAAAGTGACCTTGGGTTCAGTCAGTTGATCACTCCTCATGGAGGAGGATAGGGAATACTTGTTTATATCACTCCTGGAACGGGGGTATGTACCCTGAAAGACTTTGGAATTCATAGACGTGGGCAGGGGCGTCTTAGCTGGGGAGTTCATGTTAGCTGGGCTGCTTGGAACAATCCCTGATGAACGCATTGACCCTGGGGGTTGAGGAGGGTGCTGCGGAGGATCTGGGCTGCCCTTATGGCACAATTCAGGGCTTTTCAGTGGTAACATTCTCCTGGGTAGTGGGTGTGAGAGCCGGTTAGGGACCTGAGAGGGTTTCATTGGAGTCTCCTGGAGGAAGGAGGCCAACTGAGAGGGAAGGGAAGGTAAGTCCTTCACTGAAACACAAAAGAACATGCATGCATTATAGTCTAATGGCTCCCGAAATGTTTTGTGCCGTTAATTACTCAGGTTTTTCTTGTTATTGGCTGGGCCAGCCGGTGGTGCAGCCACGGCTGTCGACAATTGTCTTACGATTGTTCACATGTATCTGTTTTGTAATGTGCTCAAGGAGGAAGGCATCACATCAAATCCCTACGTCAACCAACTGTATTTTGCCATACAGTATCAAGATTTCCTCCAAGGTTTTACATAGGTCACAGTTGGACTCAAGATGCAAGCAAATGCATGACAGCAGCATCTTGTGTGCTAATGGTAAATGTAATGTATTTTATTATGATGTTATTATTTGGTATTCTATGTAAATAACTAATATTGTGTATGTATTTTCCATATCTGGATATCCAGTATTGCTGGTCTGTTGCTGATATCCAGTATTGCTGGTCAATTTGATGCTGCATTCACATCATATGGGAATAAACCATCTGAATCAGCTTTTTCAACTCAACACAAATGCACTTGATACATTGAAATGGGTTGGTGTTATGTTTTATAGCAAAAAATACATTGCAATATCAACCACATTTGCATTGTTTTACCAGGCAACTCGATGTTTAAAATAGAATTGGATGTCTTAAAAGTGGTTTATTAGCTGCCACCCTGAGTATGACTTTGTCCAAAGCTTCCTCAAACATTCTTTCTAACAGTTATGTGCTACAACCAGCACTAGAACTGAAACAGGGATGGATGTGGATGCACACATGCACACACAGTAAGCTGAGTGAGCAAATAATGAATCTGCAGAGTGCACCATGCTCAAAGTGACACAGACCTTAGCATCTCATCGGTATTTTTAAATGTATATTCTGTGGCTATTCGTCATTTCATATTAGAACAGCAGTGTTCAACTGTGTGCAATGATGTGGACGCTTAAATTGTAACATCAAACTGGAATTAGAACTAGATTTTCACTCCCGGCTTGTATGGGAGAACGTTTCTGTGCGCAATGTCTAGCTAGTCTAACCTAAATAAGTAGTATCATAACTTTGTCCAAACATAACTGAATCTCGATCCAAATATATTGTTAGCTGACTAGATGCTGATACAAGGTCTGGCATTTTGACCCACCTTTACTCCTTCGAGAGAAGTATTCTGAAAGTGTTCTGTAAAAAAGCGAGAAAGTGGATGTTGGTCATTTTGCCCCCAAATTAACTGTCAATTTGGTCTCCCAGACAACAAAAGCGTTGCAGTCCAACACAGGAAGAGAGAAAACGGCGTGTATTGGAGCTATGAGATACCTAACGTTAGCTCTGGGCAACATAGAAACACACCTGTCCTGTTAATCCAAGTCTAGTTGACTACCAATCAGAAGACGATATGTGTCAACACAGGGAAGCGTGTTTTGCTCTTGGAGCTAACGTTAACCCTGGGGAGGTATCCGTCAAGATTGACGAGCATTGATGTTGCTTATTTGCTTTCCAATCTTCTGCAGAACCTGAAGCTACTATTCATAAATAGTCACGATGATATCAGTAATATAATATGTAACTAATGTTAGCAATTAGCAGAGCTAGTCCGCTTGCTCCTTTAGCGATGCAACTAACAATGTTAGGTTAGCATATAGCAATAATGACACACCGCCATGACTTGATTAATATTAAGATGAACAACATGGCAGTGTTATTAACAAAGACTACGAAGCTAGCTCAATTTCCCGAAATAAACAGTGTTTTAGCGACGGTAACTATAGCTAACTAGGGAGTAAATATCACGTTGTTCCCGGAAATAAATGACGCTGTTTAGCTAGCTGGCTAACACGCATACAACCCTAGCAACGGACTACAAACTAATTCCATAAGTTTTCTTACTGTCTCTTTCCTTGGTTTTCTGACGTTTTTTTCATTTTAAAGGTGAGGTAGATCTGTACAACTCCAAATTAGCGTTGATAACTGACTCCCAGCTAGAAAATGTCAACATCATCTCATGAACTTCTCCCGCCTGCAGTCGCATCTGCTAACATTACAGGAATTGCATTATGGAACCTGGAGTCCAGTATCTCAATTTAAAGGGATATTCCGGCGAAATGCACCTCTAAATTTTTATTCAGTAGAAGTACTCAGTTTCCAATTTCCCTGTATTCGCATTATTTGTTCCCGTTGTTACTGAGTTACTGAACATACAGTCACTGTCTAAGATGGTTGGGAGATTTTGTTTTTATTGAAGATCATGGTTACACACAAATAAAAGTCTTTGGAAATTTTAGGAAGACATTTACTTTTGCAGATTAACAACCAAAAGGCACATTTTGGTGGATTTCCCCTTGGACCAATGGCAGAGACAGGAGGCAGACTTTTCTTTAGGAATGTGGGGTTGTTGTTTTTTTTACAAATCACAAGGGTCCTGATACTTAAAAATTGGTGAATCAGCTCAGAAAAGCTACATGAATTTTGTAAGTAAGTAAGTATGAGACAAGGCATGTAAACAGTTTGGTTGGCCACAAGTGAAACCCTAATATTAATAGACACAGGCAACTCTGTCAAATTATTATGTGACTATCAGCATGATATTTATGTCTAGTAATTACAATTTAACTCTTGATCCTGTGTAACAAGCAGTAGTCAGTAAAACACCAAGAAAAGTAATTAAACCACAGATCACATTACATTTGCACATGGCCACATCTTTATTACATCACAGGTTTCATTGTACATGTGACCAACACATTTGGAATTAACAAAAAAATATATTAATTGGCAAAGATGTAAGACATGTTGGGACATTCCACACAGAATCCTCACTGACTACAACTGCTACTGCATAACGCTGTGGGTCCAGCTATGTGCATTACTGTAGAAATAGGTACTGGAGGCACATAAACACTAGGAGATCAAAAGACCAAGGCAGACCAGTGTGGTCATACAGAGTAAATATGATGGGTTCAATTTAAAAATAATATATCCTGAGTAATCATGTTTCACCAAGGTAATGTCATACTGGTATCCAAATAATGGGTTTCTCACTGGCACAATGCAATACGGATAGCAATGTGGTGTCTGGTACCATTACAAAGATGGACTTATTTGACAAAACACGAATGAAATGTAAGACATACCACAGGTAGAAGCACCATACAAGCACACAGCTACCATTCACAGGAAGAAAGCGAAAGGGATTGCTTTGCTATAGGTCTCAAGAGATGAAAAATAGCTAACACATTTGCAGTGGTCCCTTTTGTTGAAAGTTGTTTAAAATTCTCATACAAAATGTAAACATAGATAATTAAAATAGATTACAATATTGCATTACTCTTAGTTGTCCAATTAATAAACAAATCAAAAGATACTTTCTGCATTAAAACACAATTAATTATAGAAGTACTATGTACTCTGTAGTCAGTGTCCTCAAAGACTCAGTAGTTGCTCTGATAAGCAAAAAGGTCATCAAATACTACACTTATCAGTTCACTGATAACTTCAACAGGTGTAAAATGAATGGGCCATCTTAGCAAAAATTATTTACAATCTCTTGAGAGCTGTAGGCCCTGGTTTATCCCCATTACGCATCTTCTATTGTTCCTGCACTGTTCCAGTAGAGTGGGGTTGCCTTTGACACTAATCAGTTGTGGAGCTCTGCCTTTCTCTTGCTCTACTTCTTAGCCTTCCCCTGAGCAGCCACGGCCTCCATGGCTTTACGTACAGTCTCCTCATCTCCCAGGAACTGCATGGGCTTCACAGGCTTCAGGTTCTTGTCCAGCTCATAGAGGATGGGGATTCCTGTGGGCAGGTTCAACTCCATAATGGCCTCCTCTGACATACCTGCAGCCCATACAAATAAAGCAGTTTATACAATTAGTAACAGGATTTAAAGCTTGATACAGTGGGGGGGTCCAAAAGTTTGAGTCCAATTTATTTACTCAATTGATACTTCTTATCCAAGAATACATTATTTAGAACTGATATTTTTAGATATTTGAGAAATGCTCGTATGAAATTGATGGATGAAACAGCCTTGGTAGAGCAAAGGCAATGGATCCCATAGTTTTGGTAAGAGCTAGAGTGAATCCAATAATTATTCTGGTGCATGTTGGCAGGAGAAGCCTCATGTATTACATTTGCCTCAGTTATCAACTACCATTTATCCCCATAATGGCTTTAAGATAACAAGCAGTGCTGCATCATCTATTAAGTCAGTGATGAGAAGCAACACCTGCAAGAAGTCAATTAAGATCTGCATTTAAATTCTATAGCGCCACCTACCCTCCAGGTGCTTAACGATGCCCCTCAGACTGTTCCCATGGGCGGCGATGAGCACCCTCTTGCCCTGTTTGATCTGAGGAGCGATCTCCTCATTCCAGAAGGGTAGCGCCCGGGCGATGGTGTCTTTCAGACTCTCACAGGAAGGAAGCTGGTCCTCAGTCAGGTCAGCATAGCGACGGTCCTATAGAGAGGACAGTCTCGGTATGTAAAACAAAATAACAGACCAGAATAGACACAGCAAAGAAATGTTGTATCCCTGTCTCTTCAAGCTCCTTCCTCGGAAACTCACCGTATAGGCTGTGTACTTACTTGGGAATAGGGAGGGCATAAGTCTGAATTGGACGTTTGTGCCCTAGAGTGTAATTCTGACTGAACCAAAAATACCTATGTCTCGCCAGTCATATATTAACTCACCCTGGACATGACAGATAATAGCATTAGGGCTTGTGCTACAAAATAAAAAAGGAACCCATCCCCAATGAGCAGTATTCTGTCAGGTTTCATTTGCACCATGTGTAAAACAGATTTATGGTCTTGCTGAATGTGAAGAACACCCAAGACCATCATTTCTGCTGTTGCCACACCCATTCATATGATGACAAACTTAAATGGGTTAAATGCCCAACTGCAGAGCTCAGTTTTAATCACACCTCTTGATTGTTATGCCTGGAGGTAAGAGTTGATCAGATTGCTGAATTTGTATACAATGGTTAATTTGCTCACAGGCTAACTGCTCAGTGCCAAGCCTCTTGGTTGAGTGTATGTGGAGACCATATTTAAGCAGAGTCAATGTCTTACCTTGCTGATGGTAGAGTAGAAGTCATGGTCTGGGTCCATGGTGGGAGGAGGGGTGTCAAAGGAACGCCTCCAGATCTTCACCTGGGCTTCTCCGTGCTTGGCAGCTGTCTCTGCCTTGTTTAGCCCTGTTAGGCCACCGTAATGGCGCTCATTGAGCCGCCAGGTCCGGTGCACCGGCACCCACATCTGGTCAATGCTGTCCAGAACCAGCCACAGGGTCCGAACGGCCCGCTTCAACACAGAGGTGTAGCATATGTCAAACTCATAGCCGGCATCTGTGAGGTTCAGAGATCATAAGAAACTGGTGTTATAAAATCAATGTATTATTTCAGTAAAATTTTATAGGAAAATTACACCCTTGGATACTTTTCAGATACATTACAGATACATTACATCATTCGTCCGTGACTGGCATTGGCAAAAGCGATTATGCAACCTTACAGAATAAAAACGCATGTTTCTCACCGATTTTGGGCGGCCACGTAATGCGTGCACCATCCTAGAGTTAACTCATTTCACATATTTTACAATGGATGGTAGAAGAGAGACTCCTGTACTCACCTTTCAGGGCCTGTCCACCTCTCTTCGCCTCCCGTTCCCCGGTGTCGCTCAAATCAGCATCAAACCAGCCGCAGAACCGATTCTCCTGGTTCCAGTTGCTCTCTCCGTGGCGAATCAAAACTAACTTGTAGGCAGCCATTGCTGAGAATGAGTCTGCGTCCTATTTGTCCAATTTGTCCAATTTGAAAAAATAAATGATGAGAATTGGAAGTTGAGAATGTCAAAAGGGAACTCCCCACTATAACCGTTCTGCTATATAACCTCCTTGCCTTTTTCCTGTGGATTGGTTACTCCCTCACTTCCTGGTTTTCACATCCAATGAGATTCCGTTAAAATATGTCTCTTTCATTTCTCGACCAATGACAGTGGTGGGCGTCAGCGACAGTTCCGTGACCTTCATACATTGTACTTTATTGACGTTTTCAGCTTGTATTCATTTGAGTAATACTTGTTCCTCTTGTTCATCAACAGTAATGGTGGATGAGTTATATGTAAACCAGTGGGGTAAGAGGGGCGATATTGGACAACAAATCACGAGATGTCGGAAGCTGTCTGATTTCATTGTGTTCATTCATCCACTAATGTGTTTCCTCAAATCTTAAATTGTATTAGAATGATTTGGCATATCTTCTTTCTTGGCAAAACAGGCATACTGTATTTTCAGTAGAAAGTGGCAATTGACAGGAGGACACATATTTCACTCAATAACTTCACACACTGTTCTAAGTATTACATGAACACCTAAGGAATGTGGCTTCTATCATTTACGAAGCCCTTGCATAGGTGTTATGAATGTGTTATAAACCGGGATTCACCCGTTATTCAACTGTTGCCCAGAGGCGGTCTGCCTTCAGCTTTCCAGGAAGCCAAATAATAGTAACTTCAATGCAGCTAAATAATGCTGCTAACGAAAATGATTTATGGTAATCCTATAAGACATTTTAAAGAGAAAGGACTACGGGAAACTGTATACCAATATTATAAGAGGCCTCATTCTATTGATTCTTCTTCTTCCTCTTCCTCTTCCTCTTCTTCCTCTTCTTCTTCTTCTTCTTCTTCTTATTATTATTATTAGTAGTAGTAGTATTGTATTGCTGTTGTTGGTAGTAGCAGTAGTAGTTGCTAACCCTAACCCTAACCCTGTAGTAGTAGGTTTACCGTTAACACTATGTCATTAATCATATTACCAACGTTAGGACGGCAAGCAATGCATCGTCAATTGAAAGGCACTGATCAATTCTAGCCTGATGCTTCAATTCAGGAGGGCATTAAGTCACTGAAACAATTTGAATTTAGGTGACGCTCCAACCTACAGCTGACACTTTCCAGCGCTGCCCTCCTCATTCATCAGCTCTGCAGAAGAAGGCGGAACGTCGCGGAGGCAAGGCAGCAGACTGGCCAATAGCGGCTCAGTATTGTGAGTGGGCGGGGTCTGTATGCGGAAGATCATGACAATCTTGTTTGTATGAGACGAGTTCAGAGTCCTGTCGACCTGCATGCTGGCTTCCATCTCTGCCCGTCGGCCTCTTAGCATTGTTTTCCAACCTCTTCCGGCATGGACGAAACAAGCCCGCTCGTCTCACCTCACCAGGATTCAACAGACTGCGGCTACTACCAAAGCGACGCCTCCAGTCCCCGTGGCGGGTTTGGGGCAAACGCTACACCGGGTTCAGTGGTTCGAGTGCCGCCTGGGAGCCCCGACCGCGGTCGGGAGAGACAGCCGCTCCTGGATCGGAGCAGAGGAAACTCTCCCCGGGACCATCACCGGAACGAGTTCACCGATGATCCAGAGTTCAGGGAGATCGTGAGGAAGGCAGAGCAAGCCATTGATGAGGAGATCTTCCCGGAGAGAATTTACCAAGGATCCAGTGGCAGCTACTTTGTCAAAGACTCTCAAGGGGTGAGACATTATCCAGAAGCTAGAAATGTTTCTGTCTGATCATGGACGGGATGACTTGAAGGATGACGTAATGTAGTTACAGTCTTACTTGTATGCTGTAACTCCCTAGGCAACCTGCTGTTGCTGACTACAACTCTCAGCTGTTTTAGCTCCCCTGACAGTGCAGAGACAAGGTTCATCCTGTTTCCTGCATACATTGTGAGCTTGACATCTTAACAAATGATGTGGCTGACAGTGACAGGTCTCCTAAAGGCAGTTACCTTGATCTGAACAGATGATGGCACTGTCATCCCAAATTAGTAAATGTGACCCCTACACAAAAGGTAGCCTGCAGTATTGCCTCATGACTTTGGTGGGCTTTGGATGCTGGTTGTCTTAATAGTGCTTTGAGCCAAAACCCTTATTAACGTGGTAGACACCATGATGTTTCTATTGCAGCAACTTACACACAGATGCAGGAAAAAACCAAGCAGAGCTCACATATCTGTTACATCTCCCACAGACCTGTTGAGAAGTGGCTTCTCTCACCACTTGGAAACAAATGTACTTTTCAGTTCAAGATTCAGATTCAAGAAGTTTGCAGGTGTGCAGTGAAATGCAGTGTGTCTGTGTGTGTCAGAAAAGATGGCGCAACATAGAAAAAGTCATGTGCCTTGGCGTTTTCAGTGACTAAATGTGATCCTGTTATTTTAAGAAAGTTGCCCAACCTTGGTTCCTTGTCTTTGAGCATATACGTTGATAAGAGAGTTCAGGCTAATCAAGATGTTAAAGCTCTGAACATAATGACCTCAGGCAGCATACTCTCACTAGCTGAATTTCTCTCAGCTCAACAAACTCAAATGTTCATTATACAGGTATTAAAAAGCACAAGATGTAACTTTGTTATGGGGCAAGGCAGGAGCCAAGGACTTGCTTTGGGCAGACATAAAGACCAGCCCCTGTCCCTGCCCTAGAACAGACTATTATACAGTTGATCATGTGAGGACACTTAATCTGATTAACATAAATAAGTTGCAAAACCACTCCAATTCCAATTTGTTAGTTGCAGTAGGCTCCTGCTTTGCTCATGAATCCTCTCCTTTGATGGCAGAGTGGAGGATGGTATTTCCTGGAATGCCTTGCTTACTTTACAGGGACTCGGTTATCAGCCGAGACTGTTAACAGTCTGAGAATAAAGGTATTATTAAATACGGATGTGTCTAGACTGGTGACGGGCTACTTCTCTCCATTAAATCCACATCTTGAAAGTAGTTTTTTATGTGAGAGAACTGTATCTTATTCCATCAGTGGGTTTCTTTTTGCAGAAGATAATTGGTGTATTCAAGCCTAAGAATGAGGAGCCCTACGGCCAGCTGAACCCTAAGTGGACCAAGTGGCTCCAGAAACTGTGCTGTCCCTGCTGCTTTGGTCGTGACTGTCTGGTCCTCAACCAGGGCTACCTGTCGGAAGCGGGAGCAAGCCTGGTGGATCAGAAACTTGAGCTCAACATAGTCCCCAAAACCAAGGTAGGGACATTTAAGCAGGTTCATGACCAGGGAGTTGTTTACAGGACTTATTGCACCCTATTGTATCACACAGTCCACCTTCTTCCTTTTCATCTCTAGGTGGTGTACCTGGCCAGTGAATCATTTAACTATAATGCCATAGACAGGGTGAAATCTCGGGGGAAGAGGCTAGCCCTGGAGAAGGTGCCCAAAGTGGGACAGCGCTTCCACAGAATAGGCCTACCTCCTAAGGTAAAACCACGTGTGAACGCAGATCTCATGAGCATCGCCAGAAGTGCTTTTTCCAGCGTCATATGTTGAAATGATGTGGGATTGCTCGGCTTACATGTCCAATGGCTTACATGTTCTCTCCTTATCCACACGGTGCAGGTAGGGTCATTCCAGTTGTTTGTTGAAGGGTACAAGGATGCAGATCATTGGCTGAGGCGGTTTGAAGCAGAGCCTCTGCCTGAGAATACCAATCGGCAGCTACGGCTGCAGTTTGAGCGACTGGTGGTCCTGGATTACATCATTAGGAACACAGGTTGGTAGTAAAGAGTACACATAGATTCCTCAGTAGAAGACTCAGTAGAACGTTAGATTAGATATGTTACACTCTTAAATTGGATTTTCTGCTTGCAGATAGAGGAAATGACAACTGGCTAATAAAATATGACTATCCAATGGACATCGGAGGGATTCGTGTGAGTAATCAGTGTGTGTCTTGTGACCACTCATTTAATTCTGGTCCCTTGCTGGAAGGGTTAAACAAATGAAAATACATTACATTGAAATTGTATGATTGTTTTGTTAATATCATGCAGACCCTGTTCACTGGTCTTCTGTTTCACGTGTGTGTGTGTGTGTGTGCAGGATACAGACTGGGTGGTGGTGAAGGATCCCATTATTAGACTGGCAGCCATAGACAACGGCCTGGCCTTCCCCCTCAAACACCCCGACTCCTGGAGAGCCTGTAAGTCATGCCAACTGGACACGCAAAGATGGATCCATAGATTGATCAGACAAAGGGATTCTTTTAGATCAGTCAAATACGTCATCAATGGTTTACTACATCCGATCCATTCTTCTCTCCTGTAGATCCGTTCTACTGGGCGTGGCTGCCTCAAGCCAAGGTTCCTTTCTCCCAGGAGATCAGAGAGCTGGTGCTGCCCAAACTCAACGACCCCAACTTCATCAAAGACCTGGAGGAAGACCTCTATGAGCTCTTTAAGGTCAGTTTACAACCACATACAACCATGTTCTATCAAAGCCATAACAAGGTGTTGTTCTTTTGTGTTCCCAACTTTCATTTTATTAACCATGAACCATGACATTTGAGCCGTCAGTATGAATGAATCTAAGTATGAGGATATGAGTGGTGCATAGTTTTCATGTGTCTTCATGTGGTGTATAGTACATATTTTATACACTGTATGTTTTTAACTGTGATGTTATACAACAGCCTAAAGCAATGACCATAAGCAAACAGAACCACAGGTTACTACCACAGCAATACATATAAACCAAAATGGAACATTGCTATTACTTCAATAGTGTTATTAAGGCTTTTAGCATTACATTTGACATTGTATTTTAGCTGCCACTCTTATCCAGAGCAACATGCAGAGAGTGCAACAGTAGTAATGAGCTTAAAATCGGAGACACAGCGTCCTGATCATAGATGTAACAATGTGTCCTGAGAGAAGTGGAAAAGGATTACTTTAAAAGACAGGAGCATATTGGAACAAGTAGTGAAGTATTAAAAGTGTCTGGTGTGTTGCAGAAAGACCCAGGCTTCGACCGGGGGCAGTTCCATAAGCAGACATCAGTGATGCGAGGGCAGGTAAGTGAGTCATGCTGGGGGGACGTGACCAGGGAGAGAAATGAACTTCTTTTTCACAGGGCATTTTCTGCCCCCTTGATCGGATTTTTAGGGGCATTTCAGTCCTTTTTGTACCACAACGATTTGTTTTATTTTAAATCATAATAAACCCACACTTATTTCCCACCACTGTAAACTGGCTGTAGGTCTCTCAACGGTCCTTTCACCCCTCGCTTGTTGAGTCTTTTTGTTTACCATATTGGTTGTGTGGGGTCGGCATTTTCTTCTACTGCTGTGCCAACATTTTCTACTGCTTCAGGCTGTATGCTCCGTTGTTTTCTAATCAGAAAACACTCCGTTTTTCTTGCCCAGAACTCAGAATCCCCTGGTCGCAGGCTCCCACAAATAACCTATGGTGGCCCACAGGGACAGTAGTGGCATTTGTGTGAATAATTGATAACTCAGTGAATAAAATGTGAACAGGGTGGAATGAAAGAAAAGGGTACTCCTAATTATTGGAGGTGTTTCTGCCCTTAATTTTTTAATTTCATGGACTTTCAAGAGCATTTCTGTCCTCAGCCAGTGTTAAAGTATGGACCTGGATGGCACAGTACAGCACCACTCTTCTTTATACACCATTAGATTGCAGATGTGTGTATCTGTACTAATTCGCTATGTGTTTTTCAGATCCTGAACCTGAGCCAAGCCCTGAAGGATGGAAAGACACCCCTCCAGCTGGTGCAGATGCCCCCAGTTATTGTGGAGACAGCCAGGGCCCCTCAGAGGGCCAATGAGTCCTTACACACAGAGCTTCCAGAGCAGAAGACCCTTCTTCACCTGGTGGTAGCGAGAGAGGGACAGGAGGAAGAGAGGCGTGGGTGAAAGAGTGAGAGAATTCGAAAGGAGGAAGGTACCAAATGCTGCCTTACTCCCAGCATGCATGCCTCACCTGGAGCTTACCACAGGCACGGCCATGTTGTCACCGCAGACTATTCTTAATGGGACGATGGAAAGAAAAGAGTGGATATTGAAGGTGGCGGGAAAGAAATTGTGAGTGTGAAGGAAGTAAAGACACACAAACAAAAGGTTGAGGATGGAGGTGATTGATGGAGACAAGGGCAGTTGGTGAAGGATAGGGAGAAATGGAGAGCAAATTGACCTTGTCAGTGGCTGATGAGGTCCAACGGTACAACAAGGCAAACCTCAATTGGCTTCAGTGCAAACCCCAGGCGTTCTGCTGATGCTGCTTGACACCTATCAATACCTGTGTAGTCTCTTATGCAGGATGTGTTGCTTCCAACTGTGTAAGAGACTACTATGTAAATACCTGCCAATAAATGTTGGCCAGTAGATCACAGCACTACGATATGTATATATAGCCGCTGTCCACTACCCTGTTAGCATTATCCAGTATCAGAACCACTGGTGTATGTATGCATAGTTCGCAGTCATTTATAATAATTTGCACCATATAAAGGCTGTCATATGCTGTTGTTGGAGCCTTGAATGTTTAAATGATGACATCTAAAATCACACTATATAGTATAATCCCTGTATTTGGCTTTGGTAAACAGTAGCAACTCAGCTACTGAATTTCTGCTGTTTAGCTGCTGTCTAAGATACATGTTATTTCAGATTTTGCCAGAAATTAAATTTGTCCAGAGGCCTATTGACAGACGAGATTGCACTGTTCTGAAACTGATTCTGAATCATCTGTAGCAAATAGAGATAGAGCTGGATCAAGCCACTAGGAGAGCACTTTATAATGTTCAGCTGCTGATTTGAAAAGCACTGTCAGGGGAACTTGTCATCATGTCCTATACCTCTGGCTTTTTTGTTATGTCCCTGTCCTTATTACAGGCTTTTGACTGAAGGGTACTAAGGAACACATTCTCTATGGGTGTTGACTTCTTTGCCACAGTGATAGGACCCATGGATGGACAACGGAACACCATGCCTGTCGAATGTGTTCAAGTGGCAACTATATGAGAAAACCTGTTAAAAAAAATTGTTAACTTAATGTGACTCAATTTGAAAATCTCCTACCAGATGTTGAAGACTGTAGTCAAGTGCATGTATTTACCAACCATATTGCGCCTCCTAGTGGGGATACTCATTCCTTACTTACAGTTTTCAGTGCTGGGTTTGAGCCAAGGAGCATGTGCATTTCCCTCTGCACCAATTGATCTCAGAGACATTTTACATCTACGAGGGGACAGATATGTAATAATAAACTATAGTGTGTGTGTGTGTGTGTGTGTGTGTGTGTGTGTGTGTGTGTTGTCTTTAAATGTGTATTTTCTAATCAAGCAGTGCCATGAAGTCCGTCAGAAACTATGTTATCTGTCACTCAATACCATTGGATGCCTGTTTTTTTTGTTTCTGTTAGAAGGACATTTTGTTGCTACCAAACTATTGTGTATCATTTTGACAATGCAGTGTAAAAATTGTAATATATTAATAAAGAATGTGGAAATACCTGGTTTTTCAATTGTTGTGGTTTCAAAGACACATTGTTGCTGTAACTTTGCTTTCAAACCAATTTATTTTTTCTTATAGAACAGCGGTTAACATGGAGTCTATGGGCTTCTGTGTGTGAACGCTTGGGAGAAAATGTTGCTGGCAACAGTTTTGAGCCATTATCAAGCACACCATGTTCCGTGTTTGAAGGGAATGTTTGTTTTACTTCCCAGTGTGTGTCCTCATACAAGGAGCTTTAGACGCAGCACTGCTAAAGAGGTTTCCTCTTTGAGATAGTGTCTCACCCTGTATTTCATTTACAGCACACATCTCTGTGTGTGTGGTGCTTCTAAGGCTTGCCATGATAGCAGAGGTAGTGCACATTGGGGAAAACAACCCGTCACTTGCAATCCCATTTTTAAGATTAGGTTTTAGTCAGTTAAAAAGATAGTGGATAGCATAAGGAACTCAAGGCCAAGAATCAGAAATTGCATATGGGAAAAGAGTGAATCTATCCACTGGAAGAGACCCAACCTCTCCCTTCCTCTCTCTGCCTCTTTCTTTCTGTCACTCTCTTTCTCTTTCTGTCCCCTGTCTGATTTAGGGTGTACGCTAAACAGACTCATTCGCTATGTAACACATCCTCACCGTCTGCTAGGGACTGGCAGAGAGAAGGAAACTGTGGTATTTCCAAGCTTCTATAAATAGCTCCCATCACATCCCACCACTGACTGCGTTGCCCTCTGCCACACACACAACACTGGAACACAGTGCCCATTCAGAACTGTAGTCTTGGCAAAAGCTTTTGGAACAGATGTGGAATCAGTATATCCCTCCCAAATCCCAGTCTTAAACACCACATTAGGAAACTGTAAACCGACCATGGATCAGTTCCAGAGGCAAACTGCAAGGCGTGCATGCCTGGAACACTGTACTGATTCATGCCGAACACAGACAGGAAATTATGTCAGTCAGTGATATCAGTTCCTCCTGGGAACCGTCCGTGAGGCAAACATTTCTGCCCATCTTTCCCCCCCCGACGTCTTGCTTTATCTATTGCTCGTTCACTTGTTCTTTCTGTCACTCTCCATCTGTTTTCCTATACCCTCTCTCTCCCTCTCTTTCAGTGGAATGTGCGTCTCAGCAGTCTCTGATGAAACTGTGGTTAACAGGGCTCTGGTATGTGTGTGTGTGTGTGTGTGTGTGTGTGTGTGTGTACTCATGTATGTGTGCGTACATGTGTAGCCACCCAAAGGATAAGTGAGTCAGCAGGAAGAAAGAGGGAGAGCGACTTGGAATGGAGGAGTTGAGTGGGTAAGGGCATTTCTAGTCCTGGAGAGCTGTGGGTGGGTTCTATCCAAGCAAAAACACACCTGATTCAGCAAAAAGTGGTTTTAAAGTGGTATGTTGTGTATGTACAGCATGTTAATAAGAGATAAAAGGCCAAACCAGTTTAAGAACATGAATAATACTAATAACAATGACAACATTTTAATAAAAATCTGGGGCAGCAGGGTGGTGTTGTATAACTGGAAGGCCTGGGTTCAATCCCTGTGACAGCAAGAATCCCTGTTGAAAGACTTGAGAAGGACACATAATGCTTACTAGCTCCAGAGCTGCTGACCGCCCTGGGCAAACGGAGGGAAAAAAAGATGAAAAAGATGCATTTCTCCTTTGGGGACCAATGGAGTATCACAATATTTAAAATTCTTATTGAGAGAGACAGATTCCCCCCTGGTAATCTCACCGGTGATTTAATTACAGGCATGACTCATAGTTGTGTCATTGTGATCCATTTGGACTTGCAGAACTCAATTTCAGATTTTCTGGCAGGGGATGCTATATCAGTTTTTCAGCTAATTGACATCAGTCCGTGGCAGCGGTACATATGATGCTGTTCTTTCAGGGAAGGCCAGAGGAACCATTTGGAGGGTTATGACTGTTGGACGCTTGGTCTGTTGCAAACGTGTGGGAGAGTACATACAGGAAACGTCTCTTTGGTCGGGTAGCCAAAGTAAATATCACACAGTTGGCACTGCAGAGTAGTGCCTGGCTCTATGTGTGCTTAAGTGCCGGTATACCAAGTTTTCTGGCTCTCCTTTACTTTCTCTCTCTCTCTCTCTCTGTCTCTCTCTCGCTCGCTGTCCCCCAGGCAAAGTTGGCAAAGGATATAAAAACAAACAACCTCATTCTTGTGGTGCCCACACCCTTCTAACGGCATAACCAGGTTACATTCATTCCAAACTCATTCCAAACTAAACTTATTACCTGTTTTCATCCCAGCGATTCCCCCTCTGAAAATGGATGTGTAGACGCCAAAAAAGTTTCTCACACACACACACACAAGTATAATCAACAAATATGAGCACACATGAGATCAATAAACTGTGGATGACTTCATGAAGAGGAGCCTTTCTGAGCGGTGAGCTAAAAAGACTCCTTCAGGGTAAATGTGGATGAGTGTTTTCTTGCCCTAATTGTCAGCATACACTAAAGCTGTGAGTCACTCCAAAACATCCAAGATTCACCATAGTTACAATATCAAATTGACCATCGGATTGACTGCTTTGTTTATACAGCTCACGGGGCTGTTGTGTGCTGTCTCCATCTGGCCGTATACACAACTAGTGTTTTTCCACAGGCGCCGACACGTGGACAGGACAACACTTCTATGGAAATCTCAGGGTGGGTAGATGGGTGGGGATATGGGGGGCGGAGGGCGGGGGGGGGCGTCCTCTTAGAAGTGCTAGATTTATGTCCCGGCGCTGCAGCTGTTCAACATTAGCCCCACCACTCCGTTTACTGTGGGTCCCCCGGTTAGTCGTGTCTCTTTGCCCTGACACATACATCCTCTCCGCTCACGTTCTTGATATAGGGGATGATATAGGTCATTCTTTTCCAAGAGTCTGATCAAACAAACACAGAATAAAATACCACAACCAAATAGACGATTTTAGACGATGATGTACATTTGCTACACATTTGCAGAGTCTCTATGCACCTGACCTGATCACAACCTATAGATGAAGTTCCTTTTTATACGGCTGGATTCGGTTTCTATGTAACTCCAACCTCTGCTTCTGAAAGGTGGATAGGTAAAGATGCACATTTGCATTTGCACACCCAGCACGTATGCCCTTGCACTGCATTGGGTACCTCCTAGGCCTATCTGTAAAAGATGCTGCTTATCCTCTTTCTGTCTATTTAATGTATTAGCTTTATTTCTTATATTGCTGCTGTTTCTGTATTCTAGTAGCTGCTATGATGCAACGTTTTTTTTTATTATCTCAAAACACTGGTCGTCACAAGAGTAGACGGGGAGAGAGTGGTGCCCAGAGAGGAAGACTAGACTGAGAGTTTATGTGGCTGATCAGCCGCTTAAAAGGAGGACTGTCCTATTCACCACACACAAGGTCCTGCCAGCAACAACAAGTGTGCAAAGTAAACTCCAAGTCTGTGGGCGAGGTTACACAGCCGTGCACACATACCATAGTAACGGTTCTTGCTGGCTGTATGAAGGGAACCAAAATGACATGTCACAGTCTACAGCATGTTCTTAGGCTCTGTATGATCTCTAGAATAGACACTGAATCATCTCTCTCTGCTAGGCGTCCTTTTCATTGGCTGAACATTAGCCCACCTCCAGGCCCACAACAGACTGTTCCGGTAAGAACCGGCCCCTTCCCAGACTATTACACTAAGTCATAAACACCACACACGCCACACACACACATACACATTGTTTCCGACTATTACACACAAGACATTCCCTCTATCACACACATGCAACACATACACATTGCTCCTGTATGGGCATGTGTGAGTGTCTCAGCACACAGATAGGTCTACCAATCTAGCTCTTTCATGTGGTCGACGCATGTGGTCGTCCCTGCTGATTGGCTGGGGATTTTATCTCCCAACAGGAAGTTCCTGAGGGCTCTACATCTAAATCAACGCTCTAAATCTGTGTTTCATTTGCAAAAGCCATAAAAAGCATAATCTGTACAAGGGCCCCAGCTCTCTTTCTCCTAATTAGACTCAAAGCATCCAAACAAATAACAATAACAAAACTGTTTTTTCAAACACAGAAGCAGCTTGCCTGAGCCTTTCTGTGCACATGTGCAATATAGGCAACATTTCTTTAGCCCAGTCATGTCATAACCAAAGAAACCTCTCACTGGCACTCGCTTACTGGTCTTTATTCTTGCACTTTTGGTCTTTTTTTACATAAAGAACACTTAGGGAATTTTTCAACATACATATTTCCTTACCATAGCACCCATCACATCCATATTTTTGGGTTGTTGTTGTCACAAGCTTATTGAGTGTACAGCATTCTGACAGAAGGCACTGATACGTGTGCGGACATGTGTAATAAAACCAAAACCAAAAAGCTTTGGAATGTTTGATCCAGACAAAACAAAAACAAAGCTGGTCAAAATGATATCCTCTAGTTAAGTGTTTAGTCCATCACACTTCAATAATTGTTCAGTATAGCTTGCTGTCATACAAAAACATACAAAAACATGTAAACACATACAAATATATACTGTCATAATGAAAATAATCCCTTATGAAAAACAAGTATAGTAAACCTATGATAGATTGTAGAGGGGTAGCAGACAGGTGTCACAGCAAAAAGGTCCCTATAGGAATACTAGTGATACCATAGGAGATAAAAGGTCACTATAAACTCACTTTTGAGTATCACAGATCCACTATAAGCCCCCTTAGGAATATTATAGTGATTTTTTGTGAGGGAAGAATGATATTAAATTACAAAACAAATTTAACAGTCTGAGGCATGGGCTCAACTTCTACTAGGAGACAAACTCTTGTCACTTGTGTCTTACTGAGAAAAGGTTTACCATATCATTCCATCCCCTTCAGCCCTTTTAAGGCCTGTAAAACACCATGTCAAGCATCCCAAAATAGACACTCATTAGGGCCACAGACCCCCATTTGATTTGATTTAGCCCCAGGAACCCCATATATGGAAAGTTTTTCCGTTGTTGTTGCTTTAGTATATAATTATATAAGTGTCCAAACTGTACTTTGGGAGATAATAGTGGTGAGAATGAAACCTATGATTACAATAGTCATCCATACATTCTCAAATTGGGATAATAGCTAGTAAATTAAATTACAGTGAAGTTAACTATTCCTCATCTTGCTGGGGATCCCCTGGAACCCCCCCTCAAGGATCCCCCTCCCTCTCCTCTTGTCAGTCTCAGATCACCGTTTGTTCACCCCGACACTTTCTGCACCCCCCATAGACAGCCGAGAGGAGGTAAGCCAGGCAGCTCAGGCATGCGAACACGGCGGCGGCCAGGTAGACCTTGTACAGGCATAAGTGCTTGTACTGCGGCAGGTTGCAGAAGGAGTTGCGCTCCGTCTTGTAGATCATCACGCCGATGACCGGCAGGTAGAGCACGGCGGCGGCCACGTCGTGCGCCAGGTTAGTGTGCAACCAGCGATCCCCGCCCAGGAGCGGGACGAGGTCCTGCTTGTCCAGGAGGGTGAGGAAGAAAAGGGCGAGGGTGAGGAGCCAGAAGAGGACAGCGACGAACAGGACGAAGTGGATGGATCCTTCGTATTTGTTGGAGGCGATGGTGACCCACAGCCCGGCTCCAAACACAATCTGCAGGATGCGGAGGCTCCCCAAAAAACTCTTGAGGAACCCCTGGATATTCCCCCTCACCTGCGGCTGGGGAGCTTGGGGTGCCATCTCTCTCCTCCGATCAGTCTCAGTCCCTTTTTCCCCAAACAGGGCGGGTGCTTTCTGCCAGCTGCGAACAGCTGAGGGGAAAAGGGGAAAAAAGTGAAGAATAAAGAAAATAAGGTCGGCTTTCTGATCTAAATATGAGGCAGAAAAGGGGCAAGTTTGGTATAAAAAGGAACTCTCTGTTCTTTCCACGGCCCCGGGGTTTTGAAATGAAAAACCTTCTTCTGTGTTTCGTCTTTTCCGTTTCCTCTGTTGAATGTAGCGTCTGTATCGGGGGGCTGGGAGACAGAGAAGGGGCGGCCTGTAATTCAAAGCCTGCTCCTCCTTTAGGATGCTGGACTCATCCAGCCCAGTAATCTGGTGAATTTCCCCATAGTGCACTTCCCTTTGTGGTGTGTCATCTCTCTCTCTCTCTCTCTCTCTCTCTTCCTGTCTCTTCCTGTATTTCGTCATACTTCACTTTACGTATTCTATACAAACCATATGTTTAATAGTTTTCAAGCCTAAACAATATATCTTCTTACAATATGTTGAGACGTAAAAGGGCATTAAAAGCAGCATATAATAGAACCATAATCTGATATTACTTACTTACTACTTACTAGGCATACAACAAGTTAATTCCAGGCACATCTCTATGCCCTACACATAATGTATATTACGAAAAATAGCCTATAGGTGACCTATAGCCTCAACATGCACTTATTTTCTGACATTGTATGATTGTATCATATTGAATCGAAATGTCAGCACAGACATGTCATCCGATATGAAAAATGATAGTAATCCTATCATAAATGCATATCACAACCACTTTCTAGGTCCCTATAAGGATAAAATATGAACATTAGAGATTCATCATTGTGGAGATTTATTCTCACACAGACTTACTTCTCCCTCGCATGACTGACAGACGCTTCCAGTGCCAAGATCATTGACGTCAATGGATTTCAGCGCACATACTCTACGTGTCCAGGGGGCGGGACCAACAGCTCGTGCGAACGCCCCTCTCTCCACCACAGCCCTGTGATCGGCCAAGAAAAAAAGCCCTTGCCGAACCCGATAGGAGGGAATAGAAAATATCTCCGTTGTGATTGGCCAGTGGGCGTCAGTGCTATGTGATTGATAGACGGCTCAAGGATACGGGTTGCTTACGGGTCAGAATGGGTAACAGAGCACCAACTGTCCGTTACGTTTAGGTCATCGTAACGGTTGCCATTGCAAACAAATACCGATGCGCACAATGAAGTGGGGAATGTAAGCAAACTGCGCTGGACATATCGGGTCCTTTTCGGGTAAGCAGACGTTTTCAAATCTTTCACATGACTCTCACGGGATTCCTATTTACTGCTATTGCTCATAATGAAAAATAACTAGATTGCCTTAATAGTTGGCCTACTATCTGTACTTATAACGTGTCCGTGGTACTCAATAGTGAGTTTACAGTGCTTTATGCATTTCTTTGTTTCCTATGGCAGGATTATCACTATAATTTATAGATTCCCTGTGATATTTGTTTAGTGTCCTTCTAAAAAAATATTACAGCATTACTATAGTTGTTTTTCGTAAGGAGATCTCTGCTGTATCACTGACCTATATATAACTGACTTATATTTACTTCATTTATTTCATTTTTAGTGTTACTCTTAATGCGGAGAAAAGGGGCTATACATACAACACTGTGTTTGTGTCCGCCAAGAACAGTCCTATTCTGTTTGTGTTATGATGATGTGATAATAATGCCCCCTAGTCCTGGGAAAACCTATAGGAGTCACTTAACAAGTCTCTTTATGAGCCGAAGTTATGGTTATGGACAGAAGAGTATGACTACTATTTTTATTGTCTTTTCTGTGTATGAATGCATTTTCTATGCATGGTACGGTCCTGTTGAGTTTGTTTGCCTTCCTAGCCCTGGATAGGTCTATCATGTATAATAATGGATTATAAAAAAGCATCCACAGTGCACCTGAATCTATTGCACTCTCCAGAACAAGTAGAGACCATATAGGACTCAATGTTAAATGAGGAAGAAAGCAGGTCTGGGGCTGAAACAAGTTCAAGAGATTTGCTCCCATGGGGCCCAAGAGAGCCCTGATGAACGAAGTCTAATTGAAACAGAGTAGTTTTAATGGAAAGCCTGCTGACCCACATAACTTTTAAACATGCAACCATCACTAGTCACTCAGCTAATACCTATCTGGCAGTGTCCCACTTAAAACCATAAGTAACCAAAGAGAGATGAAGTTACCATCTGCAGTGTAATGGGCTTTGAAGCACATCTCCTCTCCTAAAATAGGATTAAAGAAGCAGAGCAGAAGACTGGCAGCTGAGTTAGTCATTGTGCAGCAGCCCTGTCTTTCAAGCTATGACAGCTACATTACATTACAGCCATTTAACAGACGCTTTTATCCAAAGCAACTTACAAAGGTGATACTTGACACTATGTGGGGTTCGAACCCACAACCTTGAGACTCAGAGGCTCATGCTCTACCGACTGAGCTCTTCTGCTGTATATCTGGCATGGCATCTTGTTCAGTTCAGATTTTGTCACATATGTCTTTTAATCCAAGTGCCTAAACATTTCTCCATCATTCACTTTGAAAACACTAAATCTTTTTAAATGATCTAAGAATTTATCTAAGAATTCTTTTATTGTTTCAAAATTGAAAAGTGACCATGGCCGTCATTATTGGCACCATTTATTCAATTCAAATCAATTAAGGGGGGAAATGGATTCTCATTTGCAGTATCTTCAATTACACCTAGGTGTCAATTGAAGGTCATGAGTCCTCCAGTAGGGCAATGACCCAAAACACACATCCAGAAGCACCCAGGAATGGTTCAAGAGAAAATGTTGGACTGCTCTGGAGTGGCCAGTGATCCTGATCTTAATCCTCTCAATCATAAAATGCAAGGGTGCCAATAATCTGAATGTGGAAATTCTTATTGATTCATTTTCCACAGTAGAGATGGATGCTGAGCCTGCCGCCCCCCTCCTCCTCCATGGTAGCGGGCCCTTCCACACTGTGGCGGACTGGCGGAGCGGAGGAGCAGGAAGGCTGGCTCGGGGAACATCTTTGGCGGAGTTAATCTGTGGCAGCTCCAGAGACTGTTCAGGGCAGCTGGGGACCAGGACGCAGAGCGGAGGGCTCAGCTGGTGTGGGGCCACGGGGACGAGGCTGAACTGGCCCAGGCCCTGATAGGGCTGAGAGCTCAGAGCCGACGGAGAGGGTTGAGAACTGAAGGGAGAGACGCACTGGGCTCACGCTGGCTCCGAGCCTTCAATCACCTCAGGTAGAAATACCGCTGAGTTGATGTGATTTCATACGCACACATGCATGCACCCTGACACACACACACACAGACACACACACACACACACACACACACACACACACACACAGACACACACAGCTTCTCAAAAGTTATGTAATAACAGTGCTGAGATTAACTTTGTGAAATTAAAGTAAATCCTTTTAAACAATCAAAGTTTCCCATGTTCCTCCAGGCAAATAACTGCCTGAACCTAGTGGCTTTTTAATCACTTGATACCTGTAATGATTCAACAAAAGCGTCTTTGTTGTTCAGGATTGGCGAGAGCTCGCCAAGCAGCCAGGGGAAGGATCCAGGGGAGGAGAGTGATTCTGAGGCTGGAGCACACAGTAGTCCAGAGCCACACCAACAGACCCTGGCAGGGACAACAGGAGGAGGTGCAGGGGCCACAGTGAAACTCAGTGACAGCCAGGGGCCTGCAGGGACTTCTGAGAGACCAGCCAGGGCAGGCCCAGGGCTGAGGAGAGGAGGAGAGAGCGACCCAGAGAGATACCTCCACCGCGTCCTCCACTGACTCCACCAGAACCTCTAAGAGGCAGAATTCTGCCTGGTCACTGTGTCACCTAAATACTGTTCTGATGTGTTGGTACACACACACATATGTGCACACATTAAGATGCTGGGCCAAAGTGAATAAGCTGTGTGAAGCTGGGCTTAGCTGAACTGGGAAGAGCAACATGGGCACAATCATCTCGACCAGCACAGTACAGTTACAAGTGCATCATTGGCACTGGTCTGCTGGTACTGCAGATCCATCTCCTAGGTAAATAATGAAAGCTGGCTCGTAGCGTTTCACAACCTTATATATTCTGACTGCTTCTCTCAAGAACATGCCTTATTTGTTCTCCCAAATTCACCCTGCCACTCACACTGACCTTTTGTTTGTTACCGTTGATGTTACATATGCAGTGATGTAGCAGTACATCAAGAGGTAAACAAACTATTATCTATGAATTCCTGTCTGATCACCAAAAGGGCGAATAACCACCAAAAAACACCAAATATAGATACATTTTCAGAACAGTATTCATTTTGTGATTTAGTTCCTTGAAAACACCATATTTTCATGTGACCTAGCTTGCATCAGTATGAAACTACTTGAAAACATAAATATCTTGAGGATAGATATTAACTTGAAAATGTGTGTAACCTCCTTGATTTTGTGTGTTGAATACCATAATTCACCCTCCATCATGTCCCTGGCTCCATGTGGGTGGTGTGTTACACAAGACTATACATGGATGACATTGGGACATTAGGAGTCAGGAGATTTATAAACACCTAACATGCATGACAGTGGACATTTAGGGAGGTTGAGTGAACGCTCAAACCTGATGAACAACTGCACCAGCACCCACTGGATGAAGAGCAGCAGCCGGCGGTAAACTGTGCCTAAAGGAATCATTTTAATAATAAATAATTACTAATTGTGAATCTACAATCACTTAAATCCCTCAAACCCGGTCACTGTCGGTCACTGAAATTTTAATGTTCTCATCTACGATGTAATAATGTGCAATGTACACTGTAATAATGAAAATTAAATGATCAGATTACTGGAACCATGGCGGGGTAATGATGCTTTTGATAATAGTACTTTATGTGTTATTGTTTAAATTTAATAAAGAAATGTTTGGATAAATCGGAGTGTTTGTGTTTTGATAGAAGAGTTTGTTGATTGTTTGCCAAGGGGATTTTGAATCGAGTGGTAAGAACAAAGTAGCCAGTAAATAGACAAAGGGCAAAACTTTCACAATTCATGAAGTAATAGCAGTGGCATGGCATAGTTCATGTGCATGTGTTTTAAAGAAAACTTCATTATGTTTAGGTGGGGACAACACACCTTGTGTCAATCTATTTTTCATTGTTGAAACATTGTTTTTACCTTTATTTGTCCTGGAAAAGTCGACTGACCATGCATACTCATTTTCAACACTGCTTGACATATATACAGTTGCACAACCAGTCTTCTGCTGTTGGCCACTGAGCAGCTCCACTGGAGCAGCTGGGGATTAGGTGCTTTGCTCAAGGGCACCTTGACAGTGGTTGTTGAGGGAGCTACTTTTCCCAGCTTATGTGGGAGTTTGAGTCAGTGACCTTGCGATGAAAAGTCCACTTCTTTAACCTCCAGCCTCCAGGCTACCTCCGCTCCCTGTCAAAGGCTATGTGCTGCTACTCATGACTGTGTTGAAAAATGACATCGTTTACCAGGAAGGACTGCATCTTATTCCTGACAAGAGTTGGGTAAGAAACAAACAAATACTGCCCTCTAGCGGTCGTGTCTATCGAGGAACTCAGCATGCAAGTCATCTTGCGCTCACTAGATGTCAGAAAAGATTTTGTTATGGGAGAGCAGGCCGCCTGCAAACACATACTTCAACATGAGCTTGGGAAAGACTGAGAAACGGTCGGCATGCAAGACAGACGTGGTCTCATTAAGCTAAATTCAAAATAAAGCAGTTAAGCCTGACTGATGTTTTACAGGTAACATTTATATTACAAAATCACTTGAATGAGTGTTGAGGTTGTCAACAGAGAAGTTTAGTAACCCTTTACTAACCCTCTATGCATTATGTATCATTGGGTAGAATTGTTGAATTTGTTATTTTCACATAAAATGACCTCAGTGAGCATAATGAAAAAATAATATGTTGATATATGCGGATGCTTTGGGGCATAAAGCAACGTTGTACCAAAATAGAAAAAAAAAAGTTTTTGCAAGAGTTTATGCATTTCTAATTTAGGAAAACAAACTCTTTACAAGAGCTTGTTTGTAAGAATGTTACCCTCAGGCGGTACTACGGCATAGTGGAACAATATACTAGAATGAATCGACCTGCTGTATCTCCACTCCATCTCGGCAGGATTTTGGTTTATCACGACGAGGCTCTGAAAAACTCATGAATGTTCTGAGCACCTGATTTGGCTCCTCTAGTGCAGAGGAGCAGCAATTCGACTCTTGAGGTCCTCCTGGATCGCTGAGCTCCCCACCCTGTCACAGAGTGTGAGCACACTCTGCAGAGAAACTGCATTTTGGCCGCAAGTGTGAGTAATCTCATTCTTTCAGTCACTACCCCAAAATCATGACCATAGGAGAACCAGTAAATCAAGAGGTTTGCTTTGTGGCTAAGCTCATTCTTCACCACCACAGTCCGGTACAAAATGAATCACAGACATATTGTGGTGGAGGGATTTGTATGCCCCAGTGACTCTGGGAGCAATGTTGTCAGGAACCTTGTACCTAGTAGGACCACTCGAGGCAAACTAGTCTCAGGTGAGTGGACAGACAAATAGTGATTCCAAAAGACCCTTATGATATTTTCAAATAGATCTGGGAAAACCTCAACAAGAACAGGGATACCGGGGCCCATTCCTGGAGCCAGGCCTGGAAGTGATGCTGCAGGTGACCCCCATAGCTCAGCCTGAAGAGGCAACATGGGGCCACTGCCTTGTGGGCTCACCACCTGCAGGGTGAAATGTAGGGTGCTTGATTTATTGTTCAGATGTAGAATAAAATGTAAACTTTGCATTTAGACATCTCAGTTTGAGATGTTTTAACTTGCATCAACAGCTTATTCAAGGTAACATTTTTAGAAATAATGCAGTAAAAAATTGAATTATGTGGGCTACTGCACTATCATATCGTCACTGTTGGGTGAAGCCCTTGTATCTCCTGTTTTTCTTAGTTACTTTTCAGTAACTAAGAAAAACAGCTTTGTCTTCAGGTTGAATATTTTTGAGGTTATCTAGTGGGTTTTGAAAGGGATTCAAAAGCCCAAGGGTGGTAGAAGTTTCTCAACCCACAGAGGAGCATGTAATCCTTGAGCTGAATTTCAAACATAAAAATCACCAAAATGAGTTTCTTAGTTATGTGTACAGCACAGGTTAGCAGCAGACTAGATGCCCAGCTTACAGTTTCTCTCTTAAAATTACATTACATTACATTACATTACATTACATTACATTAGAGGCATTTATCAGACGCTTTTATCCAAAGTGACTTACAATAAGTCCATTCAACATAGGTAGGCAAGAGAACCACTAGTCACCAGAAATTGTAAGTGCATTTCCTTTCCTAAACAAGCATCCAAGAGCAGAACCAGTGCTAAAAGTGCAATAAGTTAGCTACCTACTTTTATTAAACAAATGAGACAAATAAGTGAAGACAAATAAGCAAGTGCTAAGAGGAAGGGTCAGGGTAGTGTTTCTTGAAGAGGTGGGTTTTCAGCCTGCGGTGAAAGATGGGCAGCGACTCTGCTGTCCTGACATCAGTGGGGAGTTCATTCCACCACTGTGGGGCCAGAACAGAGAAGAGCCGTGACCGTGTAGATCGGCCGACAGGGGCCTCTGAGCGACGGGCAGCAGAGCGAAGTGGTCGAGCGGGGGTGTAAGGCTTGACCATAGCAGGAGCTGTTCCTTTCACTGCCCTATAGGCTAGCACCAGGGTCTTGAACTGGATGCGAGCCGCTATGAGAAGCCAGTGTAGAGAACGGAGAAGGGTAGTTGTGTGGGAGAACTTGGGGCGGTTGAACACCAGATGAGCTGCAGCTTTCTGAACAAGCTCCAGAGGTCTGATGGCAGACGCCGGGGCACCAGCAAGGAGGGAGTTGCAGTAGTCCAGGTGGGAGATGACAAGAGCCTGGATGAGCACTTATACCGTCCCATCAGTGAGGAAGGGGTGAATCCTCCTGATGTTGTAGAGTAGGAATCTGCAGGAGGTGCAATGCAATGCAATGTTTGCCGAGAACGACAGTTAGTCGTCCAGAGTCACACCCAGATTCCTCGCAGTCCGAGATAGAGTGAATAAACTGCAATGGACCATAAATCTGGCATCTACTTTGCATCTTGATTGAATCCTTTTTTTTTAGGGGTCATAAATTAGCTCTACCTTACTGTCTTGTCTCCTAAATCAGCTAACTAACTGCCACTTTGATGGACAACAACTTTTTACGACGCTCATTTAATAGCGCCTTGTTGTGAGATTTAAAATATGTGCGTCTCATTTTTTTGGAATTACTCTCCCGTGGTGAAGAGCGACGGACCGACAGAGGGAGAGTGGAGATGAGTAAAGGAGACAAGCCGGCAAGAGAGAAAGTGAGTGAGTGATGAGGTACAGTTGTATGGAAAGGATGGGGAGCAGAGTGGATTTCCAAAAGGAAAGACACAGAGAAGAAGAAAGGAGGGAGCTCTCTTTCTCCCCCCCCACCTCTCTCTCGCTCTCTCTCTCACTCTCTCACTCTATCTGGGATTGACAACGAAAGCTGGATTTTAAAGAAGCAAGGATCTGAGATGAGCATATCCCTGCTGCATTGTAATTAGGGCATGAAACAGTAATTAGTGAAATGATATATACAGTACATGCTCCCTGTGCTCTGATAATAATCCCTAATACACATGCACACGCACACACACACACAACCTCTGCGCCACCCTCGACGTCTTTGTACACAGTAGAAACACACAACACTGCGGCAAACCACTCATTGTTATTCCTTCCTCTGTGTCATTGTGTGCCTTTGTTCTTACACTCGGTACTGTACAGCTCCGGGCTCTCGTCTGCTCCTCCTGCAGTCCATTTCCAAACACTTGCATGGCGCCGCTCCCCCTTTGAGGTGAACGCAGGACATCAAACAGTCGTGCAACAGAGGTGTCCCGCTGAGTTGGGGGCCAGCGCCTTCTCCGTTTTCTTAATTTAAAGGGCTCGAGTACAACAAACTCCTTCTCGAAACCTCTGAAAATGAAAACTGCGTTCTTGATGTGGAACTAAAAAGAAAGCTGAGTGCTTGATGTGCAAGTTGAAATAGTTTCGCCGCTCGTCGAGATTGGAAGTTGAAAGTCTCTCTGACCATTGATATGGAACGGACCCCAGCCCTGCTGCAGTCCTTAAGCACAAGGTCAAACTGTTTTCCACATCTGAGAACTTTCTGTCTGCCTTGCCTTGCCTCCAGGCCTTCACATCACATCATATTACATCGCCCCACACTACCAGCCTGAACAATTCACATTGGTTGGGGTGAGTCAAGGGCACAGGAGGAGAGGATTTAAAATGCAGCCTCCTCTTGCCTTAATGGGAGAGGTCACAGGTCAGGTGATTTGCTCCTCTATCCTCTCTGCTTGATCTGAACCCAGATTAGGGACACAGACTGTGAAAATGGGTTTTAAAAAGACAATTGTGTCTTTTTTGTTGTTGCTGTACTGTCTGTTTTCTATGCTGAATATGTTTTGGATGGCTTCTCTCTGAGGTTCTCTGGTTCATAGATTTTAATATAATTAGTTTGAGTCTGATTAAAAATAAATTGGCAGAAGCCCCCATTACTAAAATGAGCAGAAATGCTAAATGAGAGCAAAAACAAAAATTAGTATTAAATCTAAAGGCTCGTTTTCTCTTGTAGATCACATCTTGGTGGTTATCCTGCCTATTACAGCTTGTCTCTATGGATACCTCATCATCTACCTGGCTGTCCATATTGCTGCATTCTCACAGGAGACGCATTGTTACGCCCCTGTGTGGCGGCTGCCTGTGCTGGGGCTCTTTGTCTCTCTCTCTCTCTCTCTCTCTCTCTCTCTCTCTTGCAGGTGAATTCCTGACAGGTGTGTGAGGTGGAGCTGATGGGCTTCAGGAGCGAGGACCTGGAGCATAAAAGGAGTCACCTACCTAGTGTGGTCCCTCTCTCTCTCTGTCCCCTGCAGCTGTTTGGTTCTTAGTTATAGGTTTCCATCCCACACTTTTGCTTTAGGAATCCATCTATACTGAAACCTTTATCTCTGTTAAGTCTTATTTTGTAATAAACACCTTGGTTTACTGTTTGACATGTGTGGTCTCCCCTTTGTTACATTGCCTTGAGCCAGACGTGGCGACATTTTTTGAGCTCCCGTGTGAAAGAGAAAGATAGATAATTTATCTTTGTGATCAACTCAAGCATGAAATAGTTAACACACCTCACTGCTTATGTACAAACAACATCGCCAATGCAACATCACCGGGACAGCCAGTGCAAATTGTTTCAAATGGCATCACGAGAAAGCATGTCACACAAGTCTCACACAACTTGACATGATACCTGCCTTGATGTATTCAGAGACCGGTCACGGGGGATCGTGATGTGCAGTCAGGCTGATAACACCATGTGCACATAAAGATCAGCAGACTAAAATAGGACTGATTTCACATTAACATGTACCACTGGGCTGGAGCTAAGAGGGCAAGCACATCTGAATAATAAAGTTCAACACAGACCTCTGAGCCAGCGCACATGCACAGTTAAACCTTCAGTTAATGAAAGAAGTTGCATGCATGCAATAATAACATGCACACACACACTCACTTATCATACACATGCATGCTAACTTATTTATGCTGTATAAGAGATTTCCTCAACAACAGTTATTTTCTCCTGTGGAAGGGACGGGGGGTTGATATCTCTGTTGAACATGTGACACACACAGCACAGCGCAGGGCAGCAACAGTTTGTTCAGTGACCTTTTGGAACAGACAGAGAGTCTGTCACAGAACCTTGGGGATGGGGATGGGAACACACACACACACACACACACACACACACACACACACACACACACAGCTAGTGGGATCAATGATTTTCACTGCTTCAAGTGTCTCACTGCTTTGATATCACCTTACTTTTAGATTGGTGAATGCGGTTTAATGTGTTGCTATGTGTTTAACTATGAAATAAACTCTAAAATATGAGAAGAAGCTCATAGTTGGTGAGAAACTGAAAGACATTTTGTTTGCACATAGTTTGTACACCTGTATGTACAGTATGCATGTGTGTGCCTGTGTATGTGTGAATAAGGAGTGAGGCTCAGTGAAAGCTAGAGCATGAAGAAAATGAAGAGAATTACTCAGATAAAGAATATTAAAGCTGCATGCATGTTTCATAAGCCCAAAGTGTGTGTGTGTGTGTGTGTGTGTGTTTGTGTCTGCTTTGAAGAAGTAAATCCACCCATGCAGGCATCAGAGTGGGGGCTGAATAATATTAAAAATACTGCTTGTCATGTTAGTCAGATTCTCTACTGATGTTATGAATTAGAACAGGGGAAATACTTTGTGTGGTGTTGTGTGTGTGTGTGTGTGTGTGTGTGTAGATGCTAAGCTAGCACAAGGAAGAGTGGAGGCGTGAGAAAAGAACCCAGTTAACACCATTTCCAGTAACACCTTTGAAGTCAGCCTGTGGCTGCCGGGAGGACATGGCGGAGGGCTTAACCGAATGAGATCCTTAATGGAGAAAGACCCCTGAAACCCTCTAACCCGCCCCAATCCGATGAGAGGACACAAAGAATGTGTGTGGCAGATAAAACCCTGAATGTTCACAGACTTCTCCCTCCCCATCACTTTGCATTCACATTACCCTCTTCCAAGGGGATCATTTCAATGCCACGAACGCAAATGTGTCTGAACAGAATTCCCCCCAAGGCATTGTCAATCCGAGACAGAGAACTTATTTGAGATGCGGAGTGAGAGACAAGTCAGTTTGGCCTCGGCAATGGGTGCTAAAAATGACATTTACAACAGTAAAGGGCCTACGTTTGCACAATGTCACGTATATTATTTTGCTGGTGTTGTAATTGGTTGTGAGTGGTCTGCTCTAATGCTGTATAAAGACAAGGAGGTGGCCGCTTTAACAAGTGACTGAGAGACCAGGCCTAGATTAACAGAGCAGACAACACAGTTTTGAAGGGAACTGAACTGCCTGGTTAGAAAGTGCAATGTCAGCTGTTGGCTTTGTCCACATTCAGCTCTTCAGGATTTTGAGGAAAGCCACAGATTGTCATTTGGGACATCATGCTATCCATCAGTAGAAAACTCTGCCCCAGTTCACCCGCCTCACCTTAGGTGGGTAAGGGAGGGTCCAAATTTAATGCACCAGATCTCTGGCCTGCCGTGATGTGTTATGACACTTTAAGACGGGCCCTAATGGATCCATGCAATAATTATGACTATTACTACTTATCATTCTGTAGCTCTTAGCCTGCTTCATCAATATTAGACTAGGATATTGGGACATTAGAGGGAGATGGGCTGAGAGATGAGGACTGAAGACAGGACCAAATCCTCTGCACGGGCCCTCTCACAGCTCTTTCAAGGTCAGTGGATTTTCTATACAAGCAGTTATCAGCTTCTCTCATCTTCATTCAGTTCAGCCCTAGAGAGGTTTGCAGCATTTATTTGTGACTTTATTGTGAAAATGGCCCTTCATTATGTTCAGTCACAGACCGACTGATGCAATAACTGTCTTCCCTCCACTCTGCAAACTCTGTATATACGGAATCAGTATTTCTTTTTCTCTGCCCTCACTTTTGAAAACTAATCAGATTCTCCAGTTTCAAAAAGGACCTGCTGAAATCCAATCACATTTAATTCTACCAGTTAAGCTTACACAAAGATCCTATTGTGTTTCTTATTGAATGTTTTTGAATTGCTCTGTGGAACACATTGCAGAGAGAACGTGATTGATAGCTGCAGCCATGCAATAATGAGGAGGCAGCAGATGAACAGAACACAGTTACTTAAATGTCACACAATGTAATAACGTGTCAAAATATAATTAAATGTCCCTCTAAATGATTCAAAGATGTAATAAAACCTGTGACTGTAATGAATTGCTGGATAATGTAATAACATCTTATGTTATTTTTGGGGCAAGCCAACTAAGCCATCAGGACATCCCATGCATAAGACTGATACGACTTCAGGCTGATATTGTAATCACTTTTATTCCCGATACTGTCATTTTTAACTGGTAGTGTAATAATACTTACTGTAATGGCACTTTACTCAATGTCTTTTTTAAGATTATTCTTTAGGGCTTTTATTTAATAGTCAGTAGAGTGACATGAAAGATTGGGTGAGAGGAGGAGGGATGACCCGTCCCGGATTTGAACCCAGGAATTCACTGTTATGTGGTATGCCCCTTAGACCACTGAGCCACTAGGACACCCTGTCTCAATGTCTTTTATGTGTATGCTGAGCCCGGCCTTTGTTTCTCCTCTCTGTGGCTAGGTGGTCAAACAGGCAGACAGACTGTCAGTCAGTCAGTCAGTCAGTCAGTCAGACAGACAGACAGACAGACAGACAGACAGATCATTCTTTCTTGCCTCCAGGGAGCCCAGGTTCATCCTAATGACAGAGCTTCCCAACCAGCTGGTTCAGCCTGTGAGCGTCCCCTGAGTTGATATTGACACCCCAACAGCAGCACACAATATGACACTGGTCACAACAGGCTGGTAGAACATGCAGTCCTGTCGGTTGCACACACTGTTAGGTGCACACCCTTTTTAGAGTGCCTCAGTGTTGATCCCACCTTGTTGTCCACATGGACCCCAGGCATGTGTAGGACTGCACCATATCCATGTCTATGACCTTGATGGAAACAGGAGTTATAAGCTCCTTGGCAAGATGTCACCACCACCAGCTGCTTTGTCGTACTGACATTTAGCAGCAAGTGATTCACTTGGAAACACATAACAAAGTTCTCAACCAGATCCCTATACTCCTTCTCCCACCCCTCACTGATACACCCCATAATCAGTGTCATCTGAGAACCTCTGTTAGCTTAACTTGCATTTATATCGGTATATAGGTGTAGAGGGTGAACCGGATAGGAGACAGTACAACAACACACCTGGGTGGTCCCTGTGTTGCTCAGCACTATATCAGACACACATCCCTGGAGGTCCACTGTGAATACAGGTGAGATACACTCCGCGGCTCCTTTATTAGGTACACCTACCTATTCCTGGGTAGGACTCCCCTTTTGCCTTCAAAACTGCCTCAATTTTCTGCAGGCCTGGATTCAACAAGGTGCTGGAAACATTCCACAGAGATCTTGGTCAAGGCTGACTCCATCGCATCACTCAGTTTCTGATGAATATGTGACAGCACATTCAAGGTGCGAACTTCCTGTTCCACCTCATCCCAAATGTCTCAGGGTTTATATCTAGGGACTCTGTTCAGGATTAAACTAACGTCTCTGTCATGTTCCTGGAATCATTGGCGTCGTTAGGCCTGGGCGTCCGATGCTACAGCCCCGGATGTTTTATGAATTGCCCCGGATCTCAAAAAATAAAAAAATAAAAAAATAAATACATTTCAAAAATAAAAATAATAAAAAAAAAGACCTGGATCTATTCATCTGTCATTCCGATGCATTAAAACCCTAGAAAATAATATGATATCGTTGATCTAAAACGCAAGTACGTTTTGGGCCCTCTGTGTGTCATTAAAGCAGCAGATCTACACGCACATTTTGTGTGAGAGAGAGCAAGAGAGAGCGAGCGAGAGAGAGAGTGAGCGCGCGCATGCGCGCACCGGTTTACAGGGCTTGTCATTGTTGGCACTTGGCAGCTATCTAGCTATGGATATAAGAAGTTTTTTCATAAAGAAAAAGGAAGAGGCGCAGGCGAGGCTACAGGAGGTGAAGGATGTGTTATCTCCTGTTGCTGTAGCAGCAGATGTGACTGCCTCATCTGAAGAAGAAAAGGGCTCTTTAGCTAGCTAGCTAGTCTAGCTCAGTGGTTCTCAAATGTTTTTGTCACAAGGCACACCATTCATGAAAACAAGTATTTCCAAGGCACCAAGAGTTAACACAGTTTGCCACAGTTCAAAAGGAGCCCTTGTCACACAATAGAAGCAGAAGCTATGAGACCAGAGTTGGTCAATTGTCAAAATTGAACAAAGCATTGGCAACATACAATCTAGCATATGACTGCTTCATCAACGTCAAGGCTCTTACTTTTTCTTAGGGTTTTACTCCTGCTGCTGAAAAAAATAATAATAACGAAGTTGAATGAGAACTCAGATTGCTCTCATTTTGTTTGTTTTGATTTAATTTTGTGAAAGCCAGCCTATACACCTGACCGAAACCTTTTGGTAGAGCACAGTGTCTCGCATCTTATACTCATTTTACTCCGAAAATGCAATTGTCGGGTGAAAATCGAAAGATTTCTGGGCTGGGCTAAGCCCCTAATGTTTCAAGGTCCTAACAACGCCTCTGCCTGGAACCATCTTGAGACAATGTAAGTGTTTGTATTAGTGACATAGTGTGATCCTGCTGAAAGTACCTAGTTGAAAAAGGCTAGGCTGTGTGGACTGTGTGACCATGAAAGGATGCACCTGGTCCACAACTGTGGCGTTCAAATGATGCTCCATCGGTACCAAGGGGCCTAATGTGTGCCAAGAAAACACTTCCCATACCATTACACCACCAGCCTGTACCGTTGACACCAGAGAGTATGGATATATATCCATCTATAGATGCCCTTCTGCACGTCACTGTTACACTGAGCTGTTATCTGTGTACTTGTGGTCTGCCTTTTTGCTTGAATGAGTTTTGCCATTCTCCTTTCCTCTTTCATGAATGAGGCATTTCGTCCTCAGGACTGCAGCAGACTGGATGTGTTTTGTTTATCTCACCATTCTTTGTTTAGTCTGTTTGCTTCTGATGTTTAGTCAAAAAGTAACTGAACCTCTCGACCCTGTCTGAATGATTTATACTTATGCTGTAGTTATATGTGACTATGTGTCTGGAGGACTGAGCGTAAATGGAGAGGTCTACCTAATAAGTGGCCAATCAGTGTGATCCATGATCCAGGACACCATGGGGGATCCATCTACATCTCCATTAGCTTTTCCCCCTTTTGGAGACGCCCGTGCACTTTAAACATCTTAAAGTGCACGAGAAGCCAGAAAGCTTTACTTTCACCACATTGGCAGCTTTATCCAAGTGGGAATAGGCCCTGTGGAGCAGATTTATGGTTGCATTTATGATTGTGGCTGGTAGACGAACTGCTGAGGGTCTAGTGAGTCTCTCACTACGTTCTTAGATGGTTCAGCACCAGCGAAGATCTTGATGTGATGTGTGCATGCACAAGGATGGAGGGGCACCCCTTCTTACATACTGGGACTACACAGTTATTGTAAATTGTTCCCCAGAATAGCAGGATTTATTAGAAATTCATCCTATTTGATAGCAACACTGAATGTCAGAATAAGAGGAAAGAGGAGGAATAAAAGCTGTTTTGGTATTTGACTCTGTGTGTGTAGCATGAAAACATTTTTGTTGTACAAGTTTCTGTCTTTCAGGTACCAGAGTGTGGAGAGTGCTTTCATATTGATAATTGTTACTGATGCTTTAAATGTTATACACATTAAAAAAACAACCTCCATGTTAAGTGCTGTGATGTAAATAAAGCGGCCTGCCGACTCCTGCCTGTGTCTCGGTCTGCTACAGTGTAATGGATTGATTTGTCGATTAAATTTTACTTCAGGTAAAAAGAGGGGCTCAGTTATTAATGCATTCCCTAGTGACAATGCGGCCATGCAAGCCATTATTATGCCATTATTATGAGCAAGAAGAAACAACTGACATATTGAGAGCTAGTGGGCTATACCATGCAGACTGGAGGGCTGGAGGGAAGAGGGGTTGGTGCGGGTTGGTCACGCACACGTTTTATATATATAGCGTGTGTAAACAATAGCATGTTGTGCATGGGAGTTAAGAATACATTACCATGACATATAACTATATGCCACTGCTGGGCACTATAGGGATTAGATGGTTGGGACTTTTGAATCCAGTGTCATGCTTCTATTCAGAGAACACGGTGTATGAACGGGAGAGAGCCAGAACTCCACAGGAAAAGAGGATCAGAAATGGATGCAGACACGTTGGCATACACGCATGTGTGTTTATGTCTGTGTGTGTGGGAGGGTGGTGGTGGGCGGGACAGAGAGACAGAGAGAGATTAATATCACGCTTGAAATACAGTCAAGGGAGTGTGACTGACAGCAATGCTGCACTTATTGCACATTGCACTCACATTAGTGCATTCATGTACATACACAGTAATTGTATGAAAACACACACACACACACACACACACACACACACACACACTGCAAAAGTAACCTTGTTTCTTGAACAGGGACGTGTTTACAAGCACTTACAAATCCATCTCTGTCCTTTGAGCTGTGGCCGAAAGCTGGATTCACAAGTAGGCTGGACCGAGGCTTCACACTCTCAGATTCAAAGTCAGGATATCAAGGGACCCCGTCACTCCCAGGCCTCTCCCTCTCTCCCTGCCTCTCTCTCTCTCTCTCTCTCTCTCTCTCTCTCTCTCTCTCTCTCACACACACTTTCCCTCACTCTCTCGCTGTCTCTCTCTGTCTCTTAAATCTCTGTCATGGCACCCTCTCATGTCTGTGACAAACTAGACCTGCTCTAATTATACTGATTGGTACAGCTATACCACACATCGGTGTGTGTGTGTGTGTGTGAGAGAGAAAGTGATTTAGTGTTCTGACTGTGCTTCATTAAGCTCTGTGACACTTCTGAAGAAACAAGATGAAGCCCGTGCTGTGTGTGTGTGTGTGTGTGTGTGTGTGTGATTGGCTCATCCAGCACCTGTGTGACTGTGGATCAGACTTGGGGCAGAACTTTGATCACGGGGTGCTGTGCAGACTGGGGAGTGGGGTATAGATGGAGGGGTGGAGAGAAAGAAGTTGGAGGAGGGGAACAGAGTAGGAAGATATATCAGCAAATGGGTGGCAAGATGCTCTCCCTCTCTCTCTCTCTCTCTCTCCTCCTCCTGTCTCTCTCTCATTTCTCTGTATCTGGCCTCTTCACTTTAGTTGCAACAGTCAGCATTAATCCTGGAGGTGCCATGCAGAGTTAAGACCCCCTGTAGTTTCCACTTACAGTGATTGAACCCCTATACAGAGATCACCCCTCACCCTGTCTGTTGCTCTCTCTCTCTCTTTGTCTCTGTCTTAGCCTCTGCCTCACTCTTTGTCTCTCTAATTCCCTCTCAAGCACACACACACTCTCCCTGCAGTTTATTGCTCTTTCGCTGACTACCTTGTTTTCAGTGTTGGCCCTCCTGGTGTGTCTGGCATTTCCATACTTAGAGGCAAAGGCTCGCTGTTTGTGTCGATCGAAAGGTTTTAGCCGGGATGTTGAAATATCACCCCAAAGCACTCGAGACACGAGCGGTCTAATTTCCTCAGTCTGAACACCTGTACCTCCATACAGGCGCCGAGGCCTTCCTTAATTCATAAATTTTCTCTCCTTGAGCAGGTAGCAGATGAGATGAGACACTAAATATGGATGACTTTGTTGCTTTCTCTCCACAATCTCTCTGGAGATTTGTGTTGAGCATCGGGCCCCCGGAGCACCTCGGCAGCCAAGCTTTTCATGAATCTCCTGTTCACTGTTCAATTATTCAGCCTGGTTCCACACCGGAGACAGAGACGGATACGGAGAGTCTACGGTAAATCACAGAAGAAAGGTTTTTTTACTCTCTCTCAGGTGGTGAGAAAAGTGCAGGCGACCCCGGAGTGGGCGGGAAGCACGACGGAAATTGGAGTGAAGACTGTGGTGTCTCTGCTCTTCATCCTGCTGTTGTCCCTCCCTCTCTTTGACTCTCCGTCGTTATCTGACTGTTTTCGCTTTACCTCTCAGGTCACCTCTCTTGCTAGTGTGTGTGTTGGGGAGCACTGAGCACTGAGCACTAAACCCCTTTTCCTCACATGACAGATGTTATTTATGCTAGCGAGGACTCAGCGTCTCTCCCGTCTTGAACACACCAGCCTCTGTGTTCTTGAGGAGTGGGTTCAATCGGCGTCTTTACACTCACGGCTCATGCTCACCAGACTGTTGTGTATCCGCACACACACACACACACGCGCACACACGCACATCACGTCAACCTCAGTGAGAAGTTTTTGAAGTTCATTTCAGAGCTGGAGAGGTTACATCAAGGAAAGCAAGAGTAGAGGCGATGCTGCATAGAGCGAGCACTGGGGGAACAGAGCTCAACTCCGTAGGAGGGAAATGAAGATTAATTAAATCTACGGGGTTTCTCGGAAGTTCTTTGGAAGAGCAGGAATCTCTACACGTCGCCCATCTGGCTAGCGGCTCTGATGTCGTCAAGTGATGGACGAGGGACACGCGTCACCACAGGTCTTTTATCAAACTTCCGTTATTTCATTTTTTTCCCCCTCACTAGCCCTCGCTCAACAGTTGGCCCCTTTATGCAATGTATCATTATTTAATTGAATTTATCCTTTCATCACAGAAACAAGGTTACACAAGCGGAAAGTGGAAAAAACACGTAGAGACAAACAGACGAAGGAACCCTGCTGCTATGGAGTTATAGCAGCAATGGTAACCTTATTTGTAAAGCAAGTTTACTTACAGCAAAAACATCCATATGTGTGTGTGTGTGTGTGTGTGTGTGTGTGTGTGTCAGTGGTGTCCGCAGAGTGACCGCAAGTTATCAGGCCGGTCTCACTGGCCAGCACTTCTCTCCATATCTCTCTCTCTTTCTCTCCAACTCTATCACTCTACCCAACTCTAACTCTAAACTATCACTTTATCACACTGTCAGAGCTGTGATTGACAACTGTGAGCTTTCACATAATTGCATCATAAAATCCTACCGTTCCACCTATAATGACTTGTGTGTTTATCTGTGTGTGTGTGTTTAGTTTCACGTCTGATTCAAATCTCCTAATGCAGCGCTGCTTATGATGACTGGCTCTCTTGCTTTTGCACCATGACAGTGGATGTTGGAAAATAAAGATTCAAATCCCATCCAAAGCTCTTAGTATTTAACTCAATAACATTGTGTATTGTTACTGAGGTTAATACATACATTGTTATTTTCTGAATTTGGTCTGTTCCATGTTGTGGAGTCGCCTTGTAGCATGCAGCACCCATGTAGTCCTGTTGTCAAAACCTCTTGTCCAGGTCGACAAAGTGGACTGGCCTCGTCCCACCCACATGATCAGCAGAACAGAGGGCCGTTAAATGTGATGGCCCCGCCTTTAACTGATGTGACATGCACGGCGCTGCTACGCAGATCTTAACTGGCTTCTCACTTCACAGTAATCTGCACCGCCGCTTCACGGGGCAAATGCTACTGTCTCCCCCAGCGCTGGCATGACACGCACACACAGACACACACACACACACACACACACACACACACACACAGATTGAGCTAAATTGCCAAGTCACCCAGGATGATTCATCATGGGGTGCCTGTCATTTTCCCCCGTGGACATATCCCTTGCCTCTCCCTGTCTCCTCTTCTGCCTTTGACACCCCTCTGTCCTCCTCCCCTCTGTTGTCTGGGTGTTTCTGGGGTGCCTGATTGGGACGGCAAAGTTCAGCAAACTTCTCAGAAGTTAAATTAATTCTAAAATGTGTATGTATGTTTTTCCTTGGAGTCGAGTTTGGTTTAGAAAATGAGCTGTTGTTATTATTGATGAGCCAAGTGGAAAATGGCTGTCAGTTTGATGCAACACACATTTATTTCTGATTTAATCGCTCTGTCACTCTGCACTACAATCAGCAGAAATTGCATGAAAACAATCTTTAAAAAATGAAAAAAACCCACTCAATATCACATCCTATCGAATCTCTCGCTACTTCCATAAGTCCAAGCGAGACTTAATTCATTTCTCTCAAAGTGGGTCACTGCAGCAGAAGGTGAAATATTGAGATGCATTAAATCATTTGTAGCCTAGAAGTGGGCTGGTTGGTGTGTGATCCAAAGCTTAAAGGAAATGATAGCCTGCTTGCGTGCACTGTGTGTGTGTGTGTGAGTGCATGTGCATATGTGCACGTGTCGCATGTGTAATATGCATATTGTGTGCATGTGCTGCAGACTCTCGGTCTTTAATAAGTTAGGGCCACTGGAGCCCAGGGCTTAATTAAGAGTTAGAGACAGATTTAGGCCTCAGCAGTACCATGGTGGATGCCGTGGACACACACACACACACACACACACACACACACACACACACACACACACACACACAGACACACACACACACACACACACACACACACAGACACAGCAGGAGCGGGGATGTCCTTGGATGTTTTATGAATCATTCTCTTAGTTCCTCTGAAATAAGGGGGAGGTGTGAAATAAATATAGAAGCTGGGGAGCAGACCTAGAGATGAAAAGAAGAAAAGCAAAAGAAAAAAAAACTGCCATAAAATAGAGAAAAAGGGCCAGAAAAGAAAATGGGAAGGAAAGGGTTAGGGGTTATAATAAAAGTGGGAATAAGAGAGAAGGGGTGAGAAATGTGAGAATGAATGGCAGGGCGATAGAGTGGGGACCAGTGACAAAAGCAGATGTGAAATCGTATCAGCGATCTCTTTCAGTCAAAGGATTGTACATCTGGCCTATTCAGCCCTCTCAGCTGAGGGGTTATGAAAGCGTAATGAGGAGAGGGGAGCACAGGCCTGTCAGGCCCGATAAGGTCTCCTCCAGATTTATGTTGCCCCAGGTAGAGGCTTGAGACCTGCAATATACAATTTCAACTTAATAGAAGGAACACACTTCTCCATGTGCAGATAATACTCTATCAGCCGCTCCGTTGCCTCTTTCTAGATGGGATTTTATGTTGGCCTCGTTTTGCACCTGTGTTTTCTTAGGCGATAAATATATTAAAGTTAAGGAGGTGAAGATCAAAGCGAGGGCGCAGAATAAACGACACAGCAATGAATGCATGACTAAGCTGAAAATAACGCTGGCTCACGAATACCACAGTCTGGAAAACCTTTTGTCTCTCATGCACTCGCATGACACTGCACATTTTGTTCTGCTGGATTTTTTTTTTTAATTCACTTAAAGGTCCAAACGCTTAAAATCAGTACTTTTTGCAACTCAATTATTTCAAACCAATATTCTTTTGTCTTATTTGTCTTCTTTTCTATCCTCAATGACTTTGTCTAAAATAGAGCAGACACTGTAGAAATATAACAGGGTGCTTTTTTCTGCTGCATCGTCCAATATGACTCTCTCTCTCTCTCTCTTCTCTGTCAATTTCTCTCCCTCTCTCTACACACACACACACACACACACACACACACACACACACTGATAGAGTCAATACATCAGTTATAAAACCAACAATGAGTTGTCCGGTGGAGCCTCCATAAAGCAGCAGTGGTTTCTGCTGCATCAGTAATAGTTAAAGACCTTACCACACCATTTTAGTGGCACTAAAACACATCTTCACATCATGTCTTAATGGCCTGTGACAGAGTGGCTGTGGCTGAGCTGAGAGTTACCTAAAGCACTCCTTCGGTGAGCTCAGCAAATCATTGGTTTGTAGGGCAGAATAAGAGTAACAGTGATTCCTGCTAACTGACACGGGAACAGCTATTAAGCATCACCCTGATTATCTGGCCCACACACTAACCTCACTGTGATTGTTTCCTGCGTCTAGAGTTGTTTTTATGTACATGTAGTTGTAATTGTTGTGTGTTTTGTCCGCAGCGGTTCCAGATATAGCCATGACACAAAACCAGAATACTCATTGGGGCCATGGGACAAATTTGAATACGTGACCTTGACCAACAAAAGTAGGTCATGGCCGATGGAGGGCACGATGAGTTATAAGTGCTCAGGCGTTATCAGACGTGTGGGATGTTGCAGTGGTCTGACTACCCTGTGGGGATTGGGACTGCTGGAGATAATCATACATGACGTTTCAAGATGGAGGGTTTTCAGTTGAGCTTAGAATTTGAAATGGCATGAGGAGGTCACTGGAGGGCCCTGTCTTATAAGCCCCGCCCCTCAGCTGCAGAGGAGCGACGCTAATGACACACAATCATTGCACTCCAGAACATGGACATTTTTTTTGTATTACTTTTTAAAGATGAAACTCTCAATTTCTCAGAGTTTCAGTGAAGCTGTCAGGAGGAAAGTAACAACAGCAGAAAATAAACAGCAGAAATTGATTGGTGTCCTTGTGTACGATACACACAGGGCCATGACCCCAATCCAAACCTGGCAGGTTGCTCAGAGCCTGGGAGATTTACGAGGTATAACTTTTCATTCAAACCATGAACCATAACTCTCTATCCCTGATAAGGAGAAAAGGCCTTCACTCAGGGCTACCTTTACAGTAAAGTGAGATTAATGCTGCAAAGTTGTTCGATCAGTGCTCCAGAGCACAAATTTCATTTCACTGATGAGGCTCCCCTCCCCTCTCGCCTTCCATCACTCTCTCTCTCTCTCTCTCTCTCTCTCTTTCTCTCACCCCTAACTCCATCCCTCATCCTCGTCAAATCCATTTACTTCGCGAGATGATGTTTTCCCAAAAAGGGAGGAAGTTCTAGTTAGTATGCAGAGCAGTGGAAGTACAAACGGCACACAAACGGCACACTCTTTTTCAGAAGTATGAAAATGAAATATTCATGACTACAGAGAGCTGTCTTGGGTAGAGAAAGGAGTCAAGGAAGAGAGAGAGAGAGACAGAGGGAGAGAGAGACGAGGATGAGAGGAGAAGAGGCGAAGAGTTATCATTTTGACACTAGGCTTCATCACAGTTTCCATGGTTTTCCCTCTCTGGGAATGGCTGCACCACCTGTTGGCTGTTTGAACCTGAAGAACAGACAACGATGAAAGCAGCTAGTTCTCCCTCTCCCTCTCTCGCTGCCTCTCTTTTACTATCTCTCTTATTCCCCTTTTCTCCTTTTCTCCTGATATTTCTGTTGTTCCTCCGGTGGCTGTCACTTCAGCACCGTTGGCGATATCTCTGTGGCAGCGGGTAGAAAGGCCTGTCAGCGTCCCCGTTGACAAACTGCAGGTGAATGAAATGCAAAGCAGCTTTGAAGTCCTGGAGCTGCAGCATCACGGGGCGACGCTACGAGGAGGACTGTAAGTGCATTTTAAGTGGTTCAACCATGGGAGCAGCTGTGCACAGTTTCAAAGGCAAATAGCATCTGAAAATAATTATTGGTCTTGAAAGGTAATTAAGGGAATATTAATTGTCTGCAGAAAGCGTGGTGTCTTATTTTATGGATGATTTTATTTCTGTAAACTAAACAACACAGTTGGTAAGTTAGTAGTAGTATATTTATGATAGGACCTGTAATTCTTCTCTATTACACATGTCTACATATATTTTCAGAACAGAATATAGAAAACAACATAAAACTACACCTAATCTAAGTCCTCGATTCATCATTTCTCAGTAAAGCGGCTGGCTGAACTTAACAGATGACCACCTTGTAACGTTAGTAGCGTCCTGCCACTGCAGCAGTGCAGCATAGCAACAAACATTAGTCCTGTCCTGTTTACTCCATATATAATGGAAACATACAGTATGATGAACCAACTCTTTCATCAGGCTCAGCTCCATACAACTGGGCGCTGAGTAATGGAAGCGTGTTAGATCTAGGTAGTAGGGCTAGACTACTTTCCCTGATGGCAACGGTCCAGATAACAAACAGTAGTAATTTGTATTTACCTGACGAGGAGAAAAACAGCATCAATTTGAATTCCTTTGGTCTCAGGTTCTTCCTTCTTCCAATAACAATACCAACAATCTTGTTTTTGACTTTGCTCTATCAAAGGCAATTTGAGAGGCATACCAGAGTTTCCATCTATGACTGGCTGCTCCTCTGCCATATTTTGCACAACGCCTGTAAAAAATACATTAATCTGAATACAGGGGACAACAACAGACCAAATAAGGAGTGAAAATCTTACATAGACTGCCTTTAAATATCTAGCTCTAACTTTGATAATCCAAACAGTTGTTCCACAACCCACAAACTTTTGATTAAAATTGAAAATCATTATCTGAGAGGCGTTGTTCCAATGGGAAAATACCTCCTTATCCAGTTTGCCAGAATGTGTATGGAAGAGCGTTTTATCTTGGAGGCCATTTGGGTGATAAAAACAGTTGCCTCTGTATTTGGCAGTGTGCATTTCTCTCTCGCTGTGTGTGTGTGTGTGTGTGTTTATGTATGAGCATGTGTATGCATGTGCGTGTCTTCTCATGTTGGATGATTGTGTAGCCTCAGTACTCTTCACAGAGGGTAGATGACTTATTGATTAAAAAGACTCATTTATTCAGATGAGGCATCTGGAGATGCCTGGGGATTTGTTTTAGTCATGAAGCCCCTTCTTTCCTGCCCCAGCCCCCCTCTCCAACTCTGGCCCCCTCCCTCACACATCCATACCACATCCATTCTGGAAACTCTTTCCTGAGTAGTTCATGATCTGTGAGCAACAACCAGAACAGAAGTCATTATATAAATGTCTTAGATTGTTCCAGTTTGTCATTTGTGTCTGCTTTGGCAGACTCATAAACTCACTCTGTGTCATGGGTGTAATATTGAGACTGAAGTTTTGTTTATTACTCCTAGACGTGCAAAATGAGTAACCATTCTGGGCTTTTACTCATAATAAATAAGGTTTCTTCTCAAATCTGTATAGAGTTGTTTATCAAGAATTACCACTGTCATTTACTGCATTGTCATCTGTTTCTCCCTCTTTCAGACTCTCTCACTGTTTTCTATCTTTACTCCTTAAGCTCCTTGTGTTGGCTTGTTTGTGTCTTGCCCTCCCCCCTGAGCTCTGCCAACTGCAAAGGTTCAGGGGGGAGGGCAAACTGAGCACGGTAGTCTCCGTCACTGCTGCTCGTCGTGAAGCCAGGCCATGATTCACTCATGGCTGACAGACTAAATCTCCTGCCAGGCTGACGCTTATATGAATTATATATGTGTGCCAGCTGGGCTGTGAATGCGTCAGATTTATTGTGCCTTTCTGCCAAGGTGCCAATGCAACCTGCCACTAATCTGCCCCGGAGCCTGAGATTAGCTTCACGCTTACACAGGGCTCTGTACACACAACCTCCTGGGGTTAATGGCTGAGACATGGCCTTGTGGAAAGAAGGGTGTCAATGTTCATTCCTGAAGCATGCATGCACCACATGCTGAGAACTGTTGAAAGTGTGCATCACAAGTTGGAAGTGTTGGGAAGCAGCCAGCTGGATGGCACAGCAGAGAACTCTGTAGCCCCGAGTTATGAATCCATGTTGTCTCCTACTTCGTACTACAAAGCTTTGAGCTTAGGCCTGCTTCTCTTTTGTGTGCACGCGTACAAGTCTGCATCCTAGTTGAGCAAGTGTGCCTGGGTCTCCATGCACCTACTCTATGTGTGCCTGTGTGTGATTCAAGTATGTTTTCACAAGTGCATGTGAAAGCTCCTGTTTTGACAGGTGCTTGAATCAGGGATCAGGATAGGGATGAGGGATGCATTAATCAGAGGATTCATCCTCTGCTGCTTCTCTTCATCCCTCAGACTAAATATACTGCACTGGGCTTGGTGAGGCATGGAGGGATGGAGAGGGGGAGAGGGAAACAGAGAGGGTTTGTGATGGTGAAATGTGGTTTCTGAGCTGTCAAACAGAGGCTTATTACCGGGGGGCTGGACATGATTTCCCAGGTATTTCAACGAGTGTGTGTGTGTTCACGTGTGCGTGTGCTTTTGTAGGTGGTGATAGGGGGTTCAGTTTAGAGTGATGAGTGTGTTAGGCTTGGTTTTATCTTCAAGCATTGCTCTCCTAATGCACTAATGCAGAGGGCAGATGACTCTCACTCTCCCTCTCTTTCTGTCTCTCTCTCTCTCACATGTTCTCTCTTCATGTCCATCAGACTCAGGTTACCTCTATTTGCCACAACATACCATGCAGCCTTTCAGTGTGTGTGTGTGTGTGTGTGTGTGTGTGTGTGTGTGTGTGTGTGTGTGTGGTGTGTGTGTGTGGTGGGGGGTGAGTTCATCTCACGGTCTAATTGAGATGACATTTCTGCTCTCCAAATTTAATTATTCAGCTGCTCTATTCATTTATTCTCCTGTTCTTTTGTTCCCTATCCACCGACGGCCTCTCTCTCTCTCTCTCTTCCTCTCTGTGCCAAAAAAAAAACCTGGACTCATAAAAGCACTGACCCCAAAAATAGCGAAACCATAACTTTGCGTCTTTGTTCGGTTTCTTTGTGAGGTGGTTGAAACCCATTTAGAGCTCTGTGACCTTCAGTGAAAGTCAGAGAATAAAGGCAGAAGAATTCCTCCCAGGTATCCTACAGCTGTGAGTGGAAACCCATTGCAGAGCTTCATTTCAGTACAACATTCAATCATAATGGTGTAAAATCAAGGGCATGGGAGCGTTTTGGGCCTGCCCTCACATCAAGGGTTCTGTTCACATTTCGATGACAAAAAGTTTCCCCTCACCTTTTGATATTGTTTTTGAGTTATTCTTCAGAGAACGATCAAAGTAAATCTTTATTTCCAAACCACGATCAAGCTGTTGTTACACTGACCTTCAAGATAAAGTGAAGCTCTATTTACACGGCCTGTTTCTGAAATTGGTAGAAGTGATAGGAGGGAGGAGTTTAGCTGAAAAACTGCAGAAAAAGCATTGCATCTCACTGCTGTTGTTTTTATGCCTCTTTCCTCTGTCCTCTCTCTGTTCGGCTCCTGCTCTCCTTGGCTTGTCTTTGATGCAGGAAGGTGTGGGACATGAAGCCAGCATGACGCATTGGTGAGTGGAAGGAAACTTCTCAACTCTGGTTACATGCTGCTTGCATCACGCACACACACACACACACACACACACACACACACACACACACACACACACAGTGAAAATAAGAATCAGATGGTAACAAGATATTGAACCTCTTCAACATATTATACATCATGCACATGAATACACATGAATAATCCTTGAGTCCTCAGCCAACTGGTGTTTTGGGGATGGGATGCGATGCCAGGCTGAAAGACTCTGACTCTCTCTGACTCTCTGGAAGCAAATAGATTAGTTAAGCTGATTAACCGCCCATGCAGAATAGATAATGCCCATTTGGTTGTGAAGTGTAGCACTAGTGGAACAGACAGGTAGGGCAACGTATAGGAAGGCAGGTGCTATAGCGGTAGGAACGGAGGGACTGCAGCTTTCCTTTACGCCTGTCTATTTCTGAATGAGCCTTTTGATAACAGTTGAAACCGTACAGCATTTTACAAACAGCGGTGTCGGTGCTCCAGGGGGAGGTAGAGGCATGCGCTGTCTGGAATCTTAAGTGAGAAAGTTGCTGCATAGCCAAATCGCTGAAATATAGGTCAGACACATGAGTTTGTGTTTATGTGGAGATTATGTGTGTATCTTCCTCTCTCTCTCTCTCTCTCTCTCTCTCTCTCTCTCTCTCTCTCTCTCTCTCTCTCTCTGTGTCTGACTGTTTTGTGGGGTGTGGCTCTTGCACTGTGAAGTGTGCAGCGTAAACAAACATCACTGCTCGGCGTACGCATGCAGCCATGAATCTACTGGAAACCTCTGAAATTGCTTTTTTATTATTAAAAAAACAATTTCTCCTGATCAAATCAGCGAGGGCACGGAAAGCTATTGCTGTCTAGTTGGGCAAGAGAGAAACATCAACAAGAAGCTTTGAATTATATTGCAGATAAATAAGGTGAAATATTACTTTCAGTTTCAGTTACAAGCAGAGTTTCACATTCAAAGATAATTCATGAATTCAGAAAAATTAGACATCAGTGTAGCCAGTTAAACTTTTATTAAATAGGAATGCCACTTCACATAAGAATGTTTTGCACATGTACATTTTATGGACTTGTGACTTGACTTGGACTTGGTATTTTGTTGAACAACCTTTCAAAGCTAAAGAGACCTCTCACCAGACCAGTGTGCAACCTACAGATGAATGAGAGAAGTTATGGATTTAACATTGTTTGTCTGATCTATTACATCCAAATGGGGTTTACATTATAATCGCACTCGCAGTTCAAAACTAAACCCTGACCTCCTGAAAGTCAGCTTAGATACTGATGATCGTTCTCTGTGAAGCTGTATATCCATGTAATAATAGGAACAGATTAGGACATGGCACGATACTCTCCTTTATGGCTGCGCGAGGCTGCAGGGTCCAGCAGCACACCAACACCAAACTGTCCAACAGCGTAGGAGAAATACACTTCAAAGCTCAAATTCAGCACTTTTGGGCAGTGGAAATTGTTGAGATATTACAAATCCTTTCAATAAACAAACTATGATGCAATTTCCCCCACTTCTATCTCCAAAGTGTTGCAGAAAAGTAATTACAGAAAATTGTCCCAATATCTATCTGCTACCAACGAGGCCAATCCTGTTCCCTTTTATCTCCCAATGTGGCAGTCGCCCGTGCTGCCTCAGTGCTCGGTGCTGAGTGGGTCATTTCGGGGGTCAAGGTTTTTTAATTAGATAATCCAGTCCCCAGCCAGCTGAGATTAGCAGCTACTCAAACCTGGGGAATTGATGTGATAGTGTTTGACCTGCGCTCCCATCCCGGGTTAAGCCTCAGAACACGGCAGCAGTGTTGGGCTCGTCACTAAAAATACAATATATTCCCTTTTACTCGTTACTTATTTCAAAAGTATCCATCTTACTTTGCTTAGTACTCCCGAGAAGTAATTTGTTACACTACTAATACTCATTTTTTGTTTCAGCACAGAGCTCTGCCTTAGGGAGCCACGGAGAAGCTACCAGCGACGATGAAAGGAGCTTTGTCCAGCAGCTCACAAATTGTAGATATGAGGTTTTTCCGCAGGATACCAATGATATACAGAGCGTGCTACACACACACACACACACTCAAACATCTCCCAGCCTGCTTGAAGTGTCAACAGTGCTTCTTGGCCTTCACCAGCATCAAAGCATCCCATCCTCGTGTTAAACTGTCTTTGTCTTCGGTGCTGATCCTGCGGTGCTGCCTTCACAGTGAGTTGTTGAATGTGCTCATCATTTCTGCGGCTGTGTGATGGTGTGCACGGCGTTCGCACCCCCCTCGGCTGTAATCTGTGGTGTGGTCTGGGACCTCTTTAAGCCTGTGAATGTGCATGTATTGAAGCTGTCCTCTTAATCCACACGGCAAAGAAAGGCTTACTTACTCTAGGGCGCACTAGAGCAGGCAGGCGCAGGCACAGATGCATGCACTTCACATGCACACGCACGTGCACGCGGGGGACACTGTCTCTCTTCCTGTGCATATCTTTCTTTCTCCCTCTCTCCTCCTCCCTCCTTTACCTCCCCTCTACCTAATGCTTCATCCTTCCATCAATCCACCTCTCTCTATCCCTGCCTAGGTTTCTTTCCCTCTTGTTTCCTGTGCCTGTATTTCAAACTGCCCTCCCTATCTCTCTCTCTCTCTCTCTCTCTCTCTCTCTCTCCCTCACACACTCTCATGCACAATCCCTACTACTCACAGTGTCTCCGTCTCTTTGCCAAGGCAATCTGGGCTTTGGAAATGGGTTAAAAAGCACTAGGATTACCCTCTTATAGTTTCCCCGTTCCAGAGCTGGGCACAACAGCCCCCAGTGTCCCATTATGATGAGGCTTCTGAGCTGCTGAGGTGGGCTTTACGATTAGTGATGGTGTGCTGTGGCTGTCAGAGCAGGCCTGTGAGGGCCAATGATGACCGTTGTTGTTGAGGTCTGCCCAGTGCTCGCACACAACACACACACACGTCGGTATTACTATACCAACCCTAACCTCAACACTCTCTACTACATGCGTGACCTGAGCCCTTACCCTAAACTTAATCCTATAGCTGCAAACTGAGAGGTACGTAGCTCTACAGTGAAGGAATTGACAAGATTTTGATGAGAACTGATCGGCATGAGGGCCAAAAGTAGGAAATAAGGCCCAATGTGAGGACTGGCCAAAATGTCCTCAAAAGATGAGGATGTCTTTCTATCCTTTGTCCTTATAAGTATAGAAATATAAGAACACACTCATACAGACGCACACACACACACACACACACAGTAATGGGGTTGGGAGGGGGGTGCACGTGTGGTGCATGTGCTAATGAACTGAAAGGTCCTACTGCGAAGTCACTTTTCCAGTCTAAATTTTCACTCTTTGATGTTTTTGTTGCATGACTAGGCTGTCAAAAGGTTGAGAGAAAGGCATCTGGAATATGAACACACTTGTTACCATGTGTAAGAGGCTGTGAGTGAGTGTGTATGTGTGTAAGAGAGAAAGAGAGACACAGCATGTCCACACTTTTCTGTCCATGTCATGATAGTCAATATGCCAACAACCAAGCCACCAAGAGTCATTCTCCCTCCTATAGGAGCTCTGCAGCTGCATTGTGTCTGTGTGCTTATCTGAATCCTAATGTTTAACTCTCCAGACGCAACCACATCCACAGTGTTGCTGCATTGCTGGTGTATGTGGTACATGTGCCATCGGTGTTTGTTCGGTGTATGTGTGCAAGCAGTAGTGTGTGTGTGTGTGTAGTCTCTGCCATTGTACCTCTTAGTGTCCGAGTAATATGACTTTGATGAGTCTTGAACAACAGGTTGTCTTCGAGGACTTAGAGCAGCTAAAGGCACTAAAAGTTAATTGGCTTGTGGTGGCGTCGTCAGTCGTGTTCATCATTCCCCTCCCCCTCTCCTCTGCTGTCAGGTGGCGTGATATCCAGCGGTGTCTTTTCCTGTTTTTGTTCGTCCCTTTAAATCACCCACACCTGGCGCTATTGTGATTAGCTGAACACATATATTTCACCAAGCTCCTCAGTAAATTACCTGTGCTCTATTTACCCTTCTAGGATCAGTGTTAATCCAGGCCCACGTGGCTTTCGACTGACGTGGGGGGTGAGTAGATAAGGACTGAATTTTCATTTCGGGGTGAACTATCCCTTTAACAAAGGCCCTGTGTGTGATTGTATGCACATACACAGAGATGTGCTCTTGGTGACTGTCACATCTCATTCCAAGGGATATGAAAGCTTTCTCCTCTAAGTCTTTCCTAATTTTACCCCTCTTTCCTACAAGTGCTCAGCCGTGCTGATGCTCCCTCCAATTAGATATAAAAGGAACATACATAGCCTTTGAGAGGGAATGCATATTCATTGCAATCACACCAGAACAAGGATGTAATGCGCCCTCACACAGACTATGATGTAAGTGGATGTGTGTTGCTCCCATTTCAAGCAGCAGAGTGCATACTGCACATGCTGCACAGTAAGAAATGCTTTCTAACCATCAGCAAATAAAAAGAAATTGGCTTTTGGTTGAATCCTTTTGAGTGAAAGACCTCACACTGTGCTCATTGCTCTGCACATCTTGTACCACTTCAGTGAAATCAGCAGAACTTGAGAATGAAGTACAACAGTCTGTTTCATTGCATTTTAATCCCCTTAACATTTTACACTCGCTGACTGAAATCCTTGGACAGAATCTGGTTCAAGAAGTTCAAGAAGGTTCAGAGTGACAGCAACTTCATTTGTATAAATATCATAACTAGCACATGCCATGTTGTATTAAATAGGTTACTGCCTTTCTTATGAATTGTTCAGCTATTCATCTGGGGCCTGATTGAGACTGCTGAACATTACGCTGGTGAATTGAGTTGTTCCTATTCAGACTTGTCCTTTTCAATGTGGCACGCCGAGGATTCTGGTCATCCCCTTGCTTTTGCGCGGGTTTATTGAAAGCCTTGTCTACTTTGTCCTCCCCATTTGTATGGTGGCCATGGACTTTTCTCCTTTTCACATCTTTCTGCTGAGGCATTGACTTTAAATATCATACATCTTTGATTCAGTTTTGGACAATGGGGCATGAAGACTGAATTGGCAACATGCCATTCAGACTTTAATTGAATAAAATACACTCAATAACATTTGAAATGTTTTAGGCAATTCTGCATTTTTGCCTACAAGAAAACAATGAAATAATTTTTATATCAATTTAATTTCTAAATGACGACTGGTTGCTTATTCCCCTTGTTATGGACGTATATATTAAATACTCATGGAATATTTTCTTCTTTTCAGGGTGATCTGTGCCCTGATGGTCATATGTGCACAGGTTTCTGTAATCTTTGAGTGGGTCTCTTTGTGCAGCAGTGCCTGGGCGATATATTTTTTGGTGCATATGCTCTTTTCCAGTAAGAACTGCACCAGACAGTGGGAGACAGATGCCTGAGATATTCCGCAACATCCCTGGACACCCTGCCCAGCTGATGCAGCACCTGCCACCGGGATGGAAATGCTGCATCATGTTATCTGGAGTAACATGGGAAGGATGTCGGCTGTGTGATCTGGCTCTGCTAATCAGCAGCACAGCTCAATCATGGTCAAGGCCCTACCCGTATGCAAACGCTGGAGGCACTGGGTGTCGGTTTAACTCGGTACATGATTTCTTGGCGCCCTCCGCACACCCTGGTAGTGCCATCCCCTTTGATGATCTATTAAAAACTCCTCCTCCATGTCCTGCACATAAATGGCAGGACACATATGCTTGCCTAGTTGTGGAGACTTTGCGGAAGACTTTGCTTTAAATAGATCTGCATTGCAATTATTTAGTGGCCGGTCAAGAGTGTTGCACCGTCTAATTCATTACCTTCAAGTTTCATATGGAGCACTAGACGTAGACACATTTTGGGTGCGTAAGGTACAGGAGTGTACAAATAGACTTGGGTCAAAGTCAGAATTCACATGTCCTAATGTGACGGTGGACGTGCCCTGATGTACGTGTTCATCACATCTTGCAGGCGCCCACATATCCCCGCAGGTAACTCCAGAGTTGGACGTGGTACAGCAGCACACAAATAAAAAGTGACTTAAGCTCCACTGCACGGCGGTCTGAATCGGACCCCTGATGAATCACACGAGCGATGACAGGGCCTGTTATCACGCATTCATATCCCCAAGTTTTTCTCGACTATTTCTGTCTCTGTTGCTGCTTTTCTGTTTGACTCTCTTGTCTTCCTTCCTTCCTTCCTCTCAGATTAGTCTTTGTCTGTTTAAGTAGTGTAATGTCATTAATAATACGTGGTGTTATGTGAGATGCGGAGAGAGTAATGTGGGTGTTTGCCTTGGCTATTACTCCCTCTGTTAGAGCGAAGCAGCATGAGTACCTCACAGCCCATCTAGATCAGTCTAAATTTGCCCGGGGCAGGCAGGCAGGCAGGACCAAGGTTATTGGGACCTTGCCATCACATTCACATACCACACATATAGAAGGTAAGGCTTCGTTACAATGTTGGAATGCTATAAACATGACTTTGTGGATGGATAAAATGTGTCCTTTAGTAATGTGTCAATAACCGAGTAATGTGGACGTGTGTGTATGTGTGCTGGTGCATGCATGTGTGTGTGTGTTAGGGCAAGGAGTTGTATTTAGCAGTTGCTAGCATCTATGTCTGTGATATCTGAGCTTAATGTCAGTGCCTATTTATTCCTCTTATTGATCTAGTCCAGTCCCTGTGTCCTCACAGACACACACACACACACACACACACACACACACACACACACACACACGTGCATGAACGCAACACATTTTTCCTCTGGGATTTGCTGCTCCTTTCCTGACCTTCATATAGCTTCCAAGCTCTCTCTCTCTCTCTCTCTCTCTTCTCTCTCTCTCTCTCTCGCTCTCTCTCTTTCTCTCTCTTGCTGTGTGTGTGCTGATGTGGGACTGAGGGAGCAGCCCACTAATAGAAAGTCTATTGACTGGGGCCAGTCTCTTATTGCCGCTATAATAGCTGCCGGGCCCTCTGGATGCCAGTCGATAAAAGCGCCTTGTCTCTGTTCATTGGTGAGAGGCCTTTGTCAGCACTGGAGGAAAATTAAATGTTTGATCGACCAGCTTAAAGATGCAGTTTTTGGTGTGTGTCTGTGTGCGTGCACGTATATGTGCCATATGTGTCTGTGTGTGAAGAGAGAACAGAAAAAGAGGAAAATGGAAAGCAGAAATGCAGATTTGACTCTGCAACAGTAAATCTCCTTTTGTTGTTTGTCTAAGACGTTTGTGTGTGTGTGCGTGTGTGTGTGTGTGTGTGTGTGAAGACCAGTGTGACCAGTAATTCCTGCAAATCTTGTGCTTGTGTAAATCCAGGCTGCAAACAGCTGGCACTACCGTCTCACTGTAAATTGTTGCAGATCTCAACACACACACACACACACACACACACACACACACACACACACACACACACACCTATTCATGCCAAGTCTCCAACTTCTGGCAGGATAAATTGAGTCTGGGAAAGACAAAGTGTTGATGCCTTGTTCAGGATGAGCTAAATGTTTACCTGCATTGCTCCGTATTGTTCTGTTGCACACAAAACATTCGTTGACATTTCCATAACCTGCTTTACACCAACGTGCATCTGGAGTGAACTTGCTATCGCTCTGTCTTTTTCTCTCCCCACACACACACACACACACACACACACACACACACCGACTGTGCCTGTATGAAGCAGTCCCACAGGGAGCCCTTTGTCCCATAATGCCAACATGTGCCTCATTAGAACGGTCCCCAAGGTAACCCCTGCGGGGAGGTGAGGAGGCCGTTTGATTGACAGCGCTGGCATTCAGACTTAGGAGGTGGAGACAGTGTGGAGACAGCTCAGCGAGGTCACTGTCATGGGAGAATAAATATGGATGGACCAGCGCTCAGGAAAATCTGCGGCACATAGCAAACTACCTCAGTCACACACATACACATAGCAGGGGACCGAGGCCACCGGGTGAAGGACCAGGGTGAGACGGTGGTATGTGGTGTGGATGTGTTAGTGAGGGAATGAAATAGGCAACACCTTGTTCCCTAGGTCACATGAGCTGCAGGAGGGGGGGGGGGGTTCCCTCTTATAGTAAGGAATGGCACCATGGTGGAATTAATACCCCTCTCTCACCACTCCCTCTGACACTTGCTTCACAGGATTACCGGTGGGCGCTGCTGACAAGCTGAGACAAGGACGTCACGTTTGGGATTTCGGCCGGGACATTGTAAGAACCAGAGACACACTGATGTTCGGAGATGTTGATGTTCAGTGTCTAGACCTGCTAGATTTGTCAGCAACACTTAAGAGTGGTCTTTGTCAACACTTAAGCTACTGACTTTGTCTTTCTTAGGGGCTGAGTTGACGACAGGCGTAAGACAATGGAAGGAAACTCAGAGCTAACTCCGTCCCACGTCAACGCTCATGGCAGACAAGAAGGGATATGGACTAATACGATTACGACTCATTTCTGCCAAACTTCTCAGGGAGAAACATGTCCACGCTCAATAGGCACACACACACACACACACACACACACACACACACACACACACACACACACACACACACACACACACACACTGTGCAGGCAGACAGGCAGCTGCTGATTGAATTTAGGTGAAATTAACTGGGAACTTTGTGAAAGTTGTGCTGCTTTCCTGGAGGCGACTTAACTTCATTAACATACCTGGCTGGAGCCTCGGCGCCGGAAAGACAGACAGACGGACAGAAAGACAGACAGACAGACAGAAAGACAGACAGACAGACAGAAAGACAGACACACTGACAGAAAGACAGAGAGACACACTGACAGAAAGACAGACACGCGGACAGAAAGACAGACACACTGACAGACAGACAGACAGACAGACACGCGGACAGAAATGCAGACAGACGGACAGAAAGACAGACACACAGACAGAAAGACAGACAGACACGCGGACAGAAAGACAGACAGACGGACAGAAAGACAGACAGACGGACAAAAAGACAGACAGACAGACAGAAAGACGGACAGAAAGACAGACACGCGGACAGAAAGACAGACAGACACACAGACAGACAGACAGACACGCGGACAGAAAGGCAGACAATGTACGGATGTATGCCGGAGAGAAGGGGATAGAATAATAGAGGGATGAGGCAGTAGCCAGATGGAGGGGTAGCGGGGAGGTGAAGGAGGGAGGGGGGGAGTCGGAGGTAAGGGCTGTGCAGAGTGATATCTGCAGTGTGCAGGGTGTGAAGCGTGTCATCTGTCTAATAGAAAACCTGTGTGTGGCCGAGACTGAAATGTGAAAATATCTCTCTCCCTCTCTCTCTCTCTCTCTCTCTCTCTCTCTCTCTCTCGTCTCTGCCCGTCCCTGTCCCTGTCTCTCAGCTGCTCTGTCACCTGTCTCACACACGGCGCTCTAATGCGACTCCCACCGTCCTCCAGTCGGAATGCTAACCAGGCTTATGAATGGGAACCTGATTGGAGGCTGTGTTTCTGATGGTGTTGTTTGATGCGGATTATTGGACAGAGCTGTGTTTGCGAAGCCTGGGTAATGAGCCTCTCATCTCAAATCAACACATCTGCTCGCTGTTTGTTGGCAAACAGTTAACATAAAATCAAAGACCTGATTGGCAAAAGATGCTTGCGATTAGTCTCATGTGTGAACGGCACACACTGGAGGGAGAATGTAAGCACAGACGTACACAGTGTGCCTGCAGCGATGAGCAGCCAGCAGGTTTTACAGTTCTAGTAAAGATCACAATAACATTTTTATTTTATTGATGTTCTATATCAGATTATCAGTTCACACGTGGAGTGAATGTGAGTCAACTTATATTTGACTTGAGCTGCTTGCCAAAGACAGAGTGACCTTGCCGCAGCCTCGTACAGTGAGGTAGCGATGAGGCGTAAGCTATCATGTTCAAAGTTAGTGAGCTCAGTGACTAAATCTCTGAGGGTCTTTTGACTTTGAAAGAAACGCACCTGTCGCGCGTGTGTGTGTGTGTGTGTGTGTGTGTTCACTCGTTTGTGATCATGGGTTCATTAGTGCCAGTGTCTGCACATCTAAGAGTTTTCATGTTTTGATTCACATCGATTCTCATCATTTTGAAAAAAAAAAAAAAAGTTTTGCAAAGTTTTCAAAGCGTTCTAGCTCGGCTGTGCCTTTTGATTTTCAGCCTGATTATGGCTCCGACAAAATCTGCTGGAATCTTCCCTTTTTATTTTGTGATGATCCTCATGAACTGCCAACTGTACTCGCATGGACGTCAACACGTGTGCAGATTTTAGGACAAATGGCATCATAAGCAATTAGAGCCAATTATTAACAGCCAATTCAAACCCTTGCTGTCTTTTTTCTATTCCACGCTGATGCTGTCTGAAGCCTGATGATGACCACCCTCTGGTTTGTGACCTAAAAGATTATGTATCACTCCTCACAGCCCAATTAACTCCCCTCTTACATGTACCAGCAAAAAAAAAAGATGAATCTGCTTGCTTTGCAGTCACTTTCCCCCGATGTTTCTCCTCTAATGAACGCTAAGTGTGTTTTAGTGTTTTAATGGTTCTGGATTATACTCTGTCTCGCTCGTTCCACTTATACAACAGCTCCTGATCAAGGCCGAGACCTATTAATATTCCCTTTTAGTGGGGAAGGGTTGAGTAGCGTTAGCAGGCCGGGCCCATTCCGATGTTCTGTTATTCAGTTCATGCAACTTTTAAGGCCTTAAACACATCATCCATACAGTCAAGGCACAGCACTGAGTCACTGGCCTGATTCAATTTTACTGAGTTCTGTGGGGATACTATTCTCCAGAGAGAGCTTTTATTGTTACTGCAGCCACAGTAAAAAAGGTATTTGTCAGTGAGAAGGCTAAAGGGGGCTTTGGAAAATAGTGTTCCACATGTGTTTGAACAAAGCTAGTTGTTCCCTGCTGGTCTCTCTTCCTTTTACCTCTCTCTCTCTCTCACTCACACACACACACACACACACACACACACACGCATACACGTACACATACACATAATGCTGATATATTAAAAAAGCCAGTGACTCTTACTGTGCACAATTTAGATTTGGGCTGTGTTACTGATGTAAGGTAATTTTCTGCTTAGCTGAAACTCTTAATTGAAATTGCGGATTTCTTGCTGTTTCTGCTCAAAAATGAGTTTTTGTGTAACGTTGTACTTTATTTGCAGCACATTCACCACACCGTCACTTTTCATAACGCACTTGAGGATTTGTCACAGATGAGCAATGGCGTGCAGATTTGTTGGGGATGGTGTGCACATAAACCTGGGTTTCAAGTAAAATGTTCTCAGCTTTTTACGACAGACAGACAGACAGACAGACAGAAGGGGAGGAGAGGTGGTGACAGGGAGACAAAGCACCTGAGCAGCTGCCTGTCAGCTTTGACGTCTTCATTTCATCTGATAACTAGACGTGTGAGTCTGTGTATACGTGCATGCACATGTCTGCGTGCTGTGTGTATGCATGAATGTGATTGTACCTGCAGACGTATTTGTGTTTATGCGTGTATGTGTGTGTATGTGTGTGTGTGCATGCACATACACATACACACACACACACACAGATTCAATTTTAAATCTTTGGTGAGTGGTGTGTTCTCCAGACTGGGAACAGGATGCTGAGATGACAGTAGTCACGGGGGGGAGCCATCAGATGTAGCCGTCAGCTGGCAGACTTATTACACTGTCTGTCCTCCTCCTGAGCCCAGGCCCAGATACATACTGGATTAGACCAAATCACTCACTGGCCCTTTTTACACATAGCCTAGTTTGGTACACCCCACTGACATTGCTGCATTTGACCCCTTTCATTAAAACAGACAAGCCAGGTGTACACATCGACACTCACCCTAGATTATGGCAAGAGGGATAATAGATCAGGTAGATTGTTTATTGGTGAATTGGTGAACATCTCTTGTTGCATTCAGCTCAAAATGTGACTTTTCTTCCTAAGTACATATACATATATATTTTGTTGTTTGTTTGTTCTTTTGGTACCAAATGTTAAAGTTGTGTACAATTTGTGAAAATGTCCTATTTTATCTAAATGAAGATTTTTTATCCAAATGAACACAATTGATTTGTCAGGAAAGTCTCCAGATGGCGAAATAGATTTTAGATGGAGCATGCATCTTGTAATGAATTTTTCAGGGTGTGCACACTGCGTACACTATTTGCCAAAACACTGCCGCACACTCACATAAATCTCTCACACATGCACACGCCCACGCATATATACACACACACACACACACACACACACTCGCATACACACAGATACGTACACATGCCAACACACTTTTATGCACGCACACACACTTACACAGACATCTGCCTGAATTGCTGGCATAGTCACATTAACTCTTTCACTCTCTCTCTCTCTCACACACACACACACACACACACACACACACACACATCTCTAACTGTAACTGTAGTGCAGATAGGGACAGAAACAGTGAATGTGTCGGATCAGAGTTTTAATTAAACCTTCTCTGGCCAGCCATGGAGCAGAAACAGCAAAAAGCTTTTTACCGGAGTGTTTGGCAAAGCTTCCTCAGTTGAAAAACAGCCATTTTCAGATTATCGGGAGAAGCCAAAACAATACTGCTGACTGGAGCTAGTTCCTTGTTGTCTTCAGCTTTAAAAAATAATGTTAAAAAATAGATTTTTTTAGATTTGAGATAGATTGCACATTTACCCATGATATCATTTCAATATATTGGTCACAAAAGCAGGTAGACCACAAATTTACAACATGCTCATCCATATAAATACAAAATGTTATATTCCTAGTTGTATTTCAGAGTGCTTTAACTGTTTTATTCAATCATGATCACTGCAAAAAAAAACACCAGAACACGTCAGTTAGTTAGTGAGCCTTGAATCTTGTTTCAAGTGGAAGTGGAAAAAAAATAGGGTTAGAGAAAATGTCACTTGTTTTGAGAATTTCCTTGAAACAAGTCATTGAAATAAGGCGTATCTCCACTAGTATCAATGAAATATCAATACTAGACTAAATGACTTGTTAAGGTGGATATTTTTGCATTGTGATAACTACTGGAATGACATACCAATACTGGACACTATACAGTAATGAGTAAAGAAAAAAAGCTTTTATTTCAGATGGACACCCATTCATTTCTAAAACTATAGAATGGTTTTTGAATGGATTTCTTTGGGACTAGTATCATAAAACTTACTCAACCATATAATACTTCACCTGCAGTAGAAATATGAAATGACCAAAGCTGCAGTGTTTCAAATTCTAATGTGGCTACAGTGATACAGCAGTACACTCTTCTCTATTTCACTCTCTCTCTCTTTCTCTCGCTCTCTCTTTCTCTGTACATGCATGGCGTGTCCTTCTCACCAGATCCAGCTGACTTGACCTTAAACAGAACAGTGAGTGTGCCAGATCCAAGGTCAGCCTGTAGCCTAACAAGAACAAATTGGACTGGACAGGGCAGGCCTCTCCACACCACCTGGCACCCTGCACCACCAGATTGCTGCAATTCAACATCTCCCCTGCGTTTGTCTTCCAGCATTATAGCACAGTACACTACTGTGGTGTGCCGTGAGTGTATTGTGTTGGATAATGCTTGACTGCATATGTGTCTGGTTGCTTGTGTCATCCACCAGCCTCTGATCCACTGTCTCAAATGCCAGCAGGAGCTGTGAGACGAATGTTGTGATGGTGACAATGATTTTGACAGGGGAATGCGCTGACAGGCACTGACAATGAACAGTCTGTTGCGTGGAGCAGAGCGGGCCCTGCTGCTCCCCGGTTGTGGGGAGTCACTGCAACAGCCAGTTAGGAACAGGCAGACGTGACATGTGACAGGTGAAGTTGGAGGACGTCAGCTAGGAGCGTTTTGCCTTTGACTTGTGGGCCTATTTGTCGTCAATTATTTGTCTGAGCTCTTGTTTATTGGCTCTTGTTTATTTGATACACTCATTGTCTTAGCTCTTGCTCATTTGATTTTCTTATTTGTCTCATTTGTTTAAGAAAAGTAGGTAGCTAACTTATTGCACTTTTATCCTTAGCGCTCGTTATGCTCTTAGTTGCTTGTTTAGGAAGGAAATGCACTTACGATTTCTTGCCTACCTATGTTGAATGCACTTATTGTAAGTCGCTTTGGATAAAAGTGTCTGCTAAATGCCTGTAATGTAATGTAATGGGTGAAAGGAAAGCTTACTGTTAAATGTGCGTTCAAACGTGCGCGCTCAATGCCGATGTTGTGGGTGTGTGTGTGAGGCAGCGAGAAAAAGAGAATTTGCTCTTGCACTCTTCACCTGTCCTCGTTCTGACTCTGGTCTATTAGCGTAAGAGTTTTTTTTTTCCGCAAATTAATACCACACTCTGCACCGACACTATCAGTGTAACCTTTTCCATCAGGCAGGCATTGTGTTATGACTCCACTAAACGGGAGCACAATTGAATCAAAAGAGATGCTCCGAAATTTTAACTGCCAAGGTTGTTTCTCCCCTGAAAGCCATTCTCGTATGTTCATTTGCCGACTGTCAGCTGGGGTGGCTCAAAAGTTTCCAGTAATTGCTTTATGCTTAAAAAGAGGCAGCGTCGTTCAGTAACGAAATGATCTCCCTGCCGCTCTCCTCGTTGACGGGGATTTTTCTTTGTGTGACACCTATGCCCCCGTATGTCCTTTAAATGTCAACCGTGAAATATCTTCATCTTGACATTTTCAACAAATGCTTCTCATGATAATGTGGTTGCGCAGATTTATACGGAGGAAAAAGAAGAGACGAACTGTACTCACCGATCTAATGGGACACTAGCGACTGTTATGGTGACTCACTAATACTGTTTCATCTGTTTGGGAAAGGATTACGACACCAATTACTCCCGCAAATTCCCAGTCAACACTACATTAGGGGCCGGGGTGCGGTGGTGGTGGCGTTTAAAATGAAGTGTTGTTGCGGAGAGGTTGAGTTCAAGAAACCGAGCTCAAAAAAAGCTCCTGCACCTACAGTAGAGATTACCTTGGCAGCAGCACATCCCGAGAGAGAGCATGGGGGCCGTGATGATAGTGTCATAAATATGGATGAGCCATGATAACATGCCCTACTGTGGGCTAAGTGGAGTGGTGGCCTAGTATTCTCACACCCACCGACTTATGGCACACACCGGTTGGACGGCGCTGTGGAACTGACATAATACTAGCGCTAATGTTTTATTTAGCTCAGCGCTCCTCTCATCTCCTGTTGACTACAGTAGACCATTAGTGTGCTCGGCCCTATTTCCTCTCCTCCTCCCTGCTGGTCTCTTCTCACCCGCTCTCCTGTTCTTGGTAAATGAACTACTTTTCATGGTAGCGCAACTATGAACATTTCGCATCTTCCTGTACAGCGTTGCAGCGTGCTAAGGGAGCTCATGTGAAAGTTGGCGGATTATTATGCTAAAGTGAGATTTTTGTCCTTCCACAGGGGGTGAATATCACAGCATGCAACTCTGAACAAGGAGCTGTGTGTGTGTGTGTGTGATGTTGTTATTAGCGTAACCCCAACTTTTGCTTTCCTTGCCTAGCAGGAAGTACCATGTTACTATGGAAACTTTGAACAGATCAGAACAAACTGGCCTGTGCTGCTGCATTTTCATCTCCCAGTGTTTTTTTTTATCCTTGTCTTTTATTCGTCTCTTTTCAAAACAAGTCGCACACAGGTTCACACGCACACACACACACACACAGCTCTGACAGCACCTCTGGCAGGCTTTTTAGCTGCTTCCTGCTTTTAATGATTTGTCACTACATTGAAAGCGTATATTATCTGTGTGTGTGTGTAAGAACAAGGCCATCTCCTGCTAAGGCTGTATGAGATGTGAGCCTGTGGGTTGCTGATGGGAGATTGGAGTCACAGCCATAATAAACATAGTAGTATGGCTTGTGTACGTGTGACAGATCTGGATTCTACCTTATCAGAGCAGTCTGACCTGACAACGTGCTATCTGCTTTCCATCCCCATAGGTCCACCCTATTGGTCTGAGTATCCTCCTGTTTCTAGCTCCACTCCACCAAACAGTCTGAACCGCCAACATTCAAACCGTCTGGCACATTCCCCTCGAAAGAAATCGGAGACGATGATTGGTTAACAACGCTGCGCCCTTTTCTGAGGAGGTGCGTCATCATCATCATCAACACGGTCGACTCTGAAGGAACCATCGACTCCGCGATTACGTCTGTTATTGCTAATTTTAAAGGTGTTTCTGGGCTGAAAAATGAGCAATTGGAGGTTTTTATCAGTGTGTCGTAAACAAAACATTGCACGACTGAAAAAGAGTCCGTATGTGTGTGAATTGTGATGCCGAAAACGTGGACAAATTGGGACTTGATGATTGCAAAGGGGCGAGAGAGTGCATGTGTGTTGACAGAATGACGCAGCCAGTCAATGCCAGCGTCACAGATCTACACGGTGGTTGGGAACACAAACAGAAGGCGACACGGGTCTGGAGTTTGCCAGAGAAAATAGAGAGTTGTTTTCATCGTCTTCATTATCAGGTGTGTTTACAAATGTGCTCACGGTACAATCTCTCCCACTGCCAGTTCAAATTGACAGCTTCACATATACAGACACCCACCCGTGAGCATCGTATCACAAGATTCCTACTCATAGATTACATCTCTGTCATATATTATGTAACATCTGCTAAAATATGTGACTCATGGTACAGTCATTCTCTTCACCGCCCCTGATATCTAAACACACAGACACCGCTTCTGCTGTGAACATGCCAGTAGCTGCAGAAAGGATTCAGTGTAAAGAGTCATCAAAACGATCGTGAGGAACATCCAAAATGCCAAATGAGTCGTTTTCTGATGGCATTACAGACAAGGGAGGGTTGGCTGTGTAGAGGTCACGTTAAAACCCGAGAGTTCATAGTCCCGCATCGTAGTCCTGGCTGTATTGTCGGTCCATTGGGAAATAGAGGGTGGTTGTCCTGATTGTTATTAAAAATCTTCTCACGGTATATATCCACATGATCACCTGCCGTCCTTCGCACCGTTCTGATTATGGTGGATTTTGGTCCATTCATCCACCGCTGACTCCGCAGCTCAGGATGAGTTCATTTTTCGCCAAGCTCCACTCATTGATGGTTATCCAGAAACAGAGAGACACGTAATGCCTAACGTTAATCCATGTCTCGACGTCAGCATATTTGTTAATATCCACGAGGAGATGACTCCTTTACCCTCACCGTCCTGTAGTTCAGCACAGATAAACACTATGAATACAAAACTCTTATACGTCTAGAAAAACACATATTTCACCTGCAGCTACGGCTTATTTACTTATTTATTTATTTTCCTTCAAAACCACATCGGTATGGTTGTTAGTATTACAGTGGGATTGCATAAAAACCAGTCATTTCTTCACATTTCTGGAGAAGAAAAATAATTCCTAAACAAGGTCATTCTCAGTTCACACGCTCCACCAGGAAACCAGCAAAGCACAAAATAAGGTAAAAAATAAATACGTGTTTTAGCGTGTTTACCACTTGACAGAGTAAAAACAGAAAGAACTAACAGAGGACAGCTTAGCTTAGCGTCCTTTCCCCAGCCTTTATGGCACTGTAGCTTTATAAAGTAACATAGCTCAGGGCTGATCTCAGTGCCAGCACAGAGGAGTGGAGCGCGTCTTCTCTTTGCTCATGTTAAGGTGGTACAAAATATAGTCTCGAACCTGTGATTCGCTCTTCTGAAGACGTTAAAATAGGGGCCGTTTACAGCAGTGACTGGTCACATTTCTAGATTTTCAGGCATCAAGGAAGGTTTTTTTTCTGAACCAATACATCAGGTGGTAAAGCGAAAGTGAGTTCGGTGTTATAGGGTGACCTCGCTATCCAAGTGGAGGCGTGGTGCATTCAGGAGCATCTCTAGAAAGCGGCGCTGTTGCCAAAATGCACAAGCGTGTGTTTCAAAAAGGCAAGTGGATGCAACATTTTTTTGCATGCACTGAATTACATCCCAGTTGTTTTGAAGCTCCACTGCTACATGTTTTTGGGAGTGAAAGTTTTTGCCTTGCCATAAATGTGTCGTTAAAATATCTACACGTTGCCCCGTCGCAACAAAGAACATAACGTTTTGGTGATGTATGGTACTAAGGAATGTTTTCAACACTAGATGATCCTCAGAGAGTCTTTGTGCTGCTGTTATCCACTGCCTCGTTTACTGTCACATCTCCAGCTTGTTGACAGTATGGAATATATGAAGAGTTGCATTCCAAAAAGGAGATATTCACCATTTGATAAAAAAAAATAAATAAATAAAAAAGTGACACCTATTCTCTTTTTAGATATCACAAAATGAAAACAAATCATGGTGCTTTTTAAAAGTGGTGGAAGTTAACTCTACATGCCATCCATATTGGCTGAGGTTCTTTTCCTTGTATTTACAAGCCTGGGCTCGTGGCCTGAGTAGGTCTCAAAGTGGTCTGAAAGTGAGCCATGCATGTACCACTAGTCGCTATAAATGACATGTAACCTACTGGATATTGTGTTTAAACTTCACATTGGTCACTATCGGAGCACTCCAGCCTCGTCACGGTGGACTGCTAGTTAACAGTGCTATTGTTACTGCTACTCTATGACGATCATTGTAAAGATTATTACCACACTGGGCAACACACTGACATCAGTTTCATTTCAGGATTGTGGTTCACACAGGAGTAATATGGCAATACGCAGCCGCGGTAGTTCTGACGGCTGTTGGCTTAGAGAGCACGTATCAAACACTTAGGTGCTGAATAAACCTCAGAGCTATATATTTTTTTAGATCAAAGATAGAAATAAACACACTCACAATGACCCTCACATGCATACTGCAGGTGCGTGCACAGACACCCACCCATACACACACACACACACTCGCACGCGCACACACGCCGAAGTTGCTCCCCAGTAGTTCGTCATACTCCGCTGTTTCCGACACGAGTCCTCATTTCTGGAGTTGTATATTCCAATTAGCGCCGTCTCCACCTTCTTCTTCCCTGACTTCCCAGAGTGCTGTGTGTCTTAGCGGCTCACTGCTGGTGTTGCTTCAGGCTGAAAACAAAACGCAGGAAAAGGAATGTGTTAGTCTTGTTTTTCTCTGACACGGCCCTCTTAACCACAGGGGGAAGATTGTGTCCCGCGTGGAAAGATATTCTGTTTCCTGCCTGACGGAATCTCATTTACCTGGAAATCCGTGTCTCATGCTATTCTTCATCTAGCGTACGAAAAGAAACCGGTAATGGATCAAGACAAAACAAATGTCTGTGTGCTGAGATACGACACTGTAACCCCGCGTTGCTTTTGTTCTGCAGCTTTTTGTGCATTCTGAAAATCATTCCCCTTCCTAGGGAACGTCAGCTCCCTGTGAAGCATTAACCAATAATCCTGTTTCCCAATCTCCTCATAATTGCGGCCTGTCTATTATGCCTCCGATTTGGCTCTTCCCCATTTTACAACAAAGGAGGAAGATAGGCATTGCACACCCTCAGGTTTAAGGTGCAATCATTACTGGGAAGTTGGCCTTTATCTTGAGCTGTCGATTGTTTTCCGTGATGGCTGGCGCCGTGGCTGCATTCCCTCGCTTTATCGCAACGAAACAAAGCAACTCCAGAGGGCAACTCGTCGTCACATTTAATTAAAACAAAGAGATAAGTTTGATTGAAGCGCATGTTACGCAACAGCCACCTACTGGAGCAAGCATTTTTTTTTTTACAGTAGGATTTATCTGGACCCCCTGGGGGACTGGAGGCTTTTAAGGACATTGAAATCTACAGAACACTAAAAGTCAAATCCCGGAGAAAAGCGTTGCAAAGTGTAAAGGCCGAAGTATGCTTCTGCGTAGAAGCACGTAAACGTCTACGCGCAGTTTGAGGAGCGACTGTCGCAAAAAAAGAAATTGATCCACCACAACGTAACGAGCACGTCTCTTTGTTTACACTTTACCGGGGGTGAAAACGGGTTTCTGTACCTGGATTGTTCTCCGTTTTCTGTACTGTTTTAGTAAATGTGACGCTACCCCCCCTAGTGGACACGTTAACGTGCAAGTATGTTGGCAAACACCATTGCGGACGTCTGCGGATGTACGCAGATACAGAGACGCGGAAGCACACTGAAATACTGAAATATAAAACATAAAATGTGCATTTATGTCAATTGATGTCATCAGTTGCATGCATGTAACAACATAGAAAGTCCAACAATAACACTCAATCAATGCAATACTCTTCTTATGTCTGCATTTTTACTCATTCTATTTACCTAACTACCTATTTTGACTGGTTGGTTTGCGGCTCCCATAACTTTTGAGTCATGCTGCAGTTTTTAGTTGTTTTCGCCTCAATGTGAGCTGCTTTCATCCTTTCTCGCCTGCTAGCTCCAGCTAGGTTAACAGGACGGGTTCAAAGGGGTTAGATAAAAACACAGACACATGAACAAGGAAGACAGTGAGATGGCTGTCTCCCGTATATGGCCGTCGGTCAGAGCCTGAAATGGAAACTAGTCATCTCCTCCTCCTTTTTTTTTCCACAGTCCTTGCTTAAATGCCACTCCTCCAGCGTGCCCTAGTTGGAGCGTTGCCCCAGACACTCCCGTTACAGAGACAGTGAAAGGGAGAGAGAGAGAGCGGGAGAGCGAGAGAGAGAAAGGGAGAGTGAGAGAGAGAGAGAGCGGGATGCATGGGCACCCTAGCTGTCAGCACCTATCCTGGTAATGGCTGTTAAAACACTGGCCTCTACACCCTGTCTGCTCTGTCAGGACTCATCTAGCGCTTTGGACTCTCGCTGAGGTGTGGGAGGGCACCGCTCTTACAGCTCATATCATCGCTCTCTGGGAGGGCACAGGTAGCGGGGGAGGGGAATGGGAGGAGAGGGGCATGGTCAACAAACGGGGGCACAAGGACTTGACAATGGCTGAAGGGGAGACTGGTGGGGTGGAGTAGAGGGACAGGGCGGAGGGGAGAGGGAGGGCAAGGCTGCTGGAGGGTCTACAGACAGTTGCAGGGCAGGCAGAAAGGAGGAAGAGGACAGGGTCAGTGTACGGTCAGGGAGGTATGCGATAAGGCAAAAAGACAAGACAAGGTAAGGGGATGGGAGGGGCAGGGACTGGAGAAGCATAAGGGGAGGAGAGATGGAGGGCAGCCAAGGTGGCAGGGCAGGTGGGAGGCATAAAGGTAAGGAGAGGGACGGGGGAAAATGGCTGGGCAGGTAGAGGGAGAGGAAGCGAGGGGCAGGGAAAAGGTCAAGGCTGATGTGGTGAGGGAAAATTGCAATAATCTCTCCAAAGGCCATACGTGAGAGAGAGAGAGAGAGAGTATGCCTCTGCATGTGAGAGATGTGTTTGTGAGGATCTGAAGGTCACCTTGGCACGCTGCCTGTGTGTGTGTGTGTGTGTGTGCCAGGTAAACACAGTGTGGCAGTGCCAGGCGCGAAGGGAGCAGAACTGTGAGTCACGCTTCAGATCGTGACCCTCCGCCTTGATAGCATCACAGACAGAGGAGCGGTGTGGACAGCGGCGCCCCGGGGGAAGGATGTGAGTGTGTGTGTGTGTGTGTACGCAGACTGTGTGTGTTTTTATGTGTTTGGGTGGGAGGCGTGAGGGAAGAGGAGGTGTGGCGGGGGAGGTGAGGGGAGCCTAAAGCAAGTGTATGTGTGTGTGTGTGTGTGTGAGAGAGAGAGAGAGAGAGAGAGAGAGAGAGGAGGCATGTGAGTGAAGTGCTAACCAGCGACAGTCCTGAATTAACCTTTCACCTTGCCTGGAGCAGGGAGAGGACACACACACACACACACACACACACACACACACACACACACACACACACACACACACACACACACACACACACAGCCTGGTCAATAGCTCAACCGTTTGCGTTCGTACACTAATGTACACTAAGCACTGTAATTTCGCTCTTTCTCTTTCTCTTTTTCTCTCTTAAATGTGCATTAGTGTGTTTTGTCTTGTGTGTGTGTCCTCGGTGATACTGATGCTGAATAATTACCAGGGTGAGTAGGCTAAATGGATTGTCCCCAACCTCACCGGCATACCCTCGGGGCCTGCGCTAACATCAGCAGGACACACACACACACACACACACATAAAGACAGTTCAGAGGTCAGAATCACAATACAACTACAGAACGAACATGCAGCAATAGCAATATGAGCAATATGCACATACATGAGTGTTATATGGGTAGTTTATTGGTGAAATGTGTGGTGTGACCATGCTGAATCTGTGACCAAGCCATCTGTGCTTTGTTATTTGCTATATCAAGTAGTAACCAGGGAGCTTATTAGCGAGTTTGTATTATTATGTATGAGTACAGACAGTTCATGTGGCGGCGACTGTTGTGTTGAGGATGTTCTTCACTGTGATTACGGGTACTGCAGCAGTACTTCTTCTAGCTCAGGTTACTGAGCATTAGGATGAACAAAGACAAACCCAGACACGCAGTAGCCTCTTTGTGGTTACCGCTCAACTCAAACAGCTAGTCGAATACATCCGTGAATCAACATTGGTTTATTGAACCGTGGCTCTCTGCACTGGTCTAAGGCCGAATCCCAATTCTCATTTTCACCCCTACGGCTTCGGCTTGGCCCTTCACCTTGGCCCTCGGAACAGAGTCACAAGGGGTAGGGGTAGAAATCTCTCCCTAAGAATTGGGACAACCCTTCAAGACCCTGATACGTCATCGATGACGTTTACTACAGACGGGACGAGTTTGTTATCAGAGATTACTATGGCAATAATGGTATTATCACAGTGACATTTGCCGTTCCTCTGATGGAGATAGAAAAGCATGGACGCTCGCGATTCGTTCACAATTTATACGTTTCACGCTACTAATCGATCAAACAAGTCATCAAATAAAAAAGACCACTGCTTCATTATCAGTCCACTTCATGACAGAATAGCGTTAGCGGTGCTCTGTAGGCTAGCAAGCCGTGCTCCTAACGTTACCCTGCCAGTCTGCACTGATATTAGAGGAGCCGTAACAAGTGCAGCAACTTAGTTATACTTCGGCGAACTTTAGTTATATTTCGGCGTCATATGCCATCAAAGGGGGGAAATGCGACATGGAAATATGTCAAATGCGGGACTGTCATGCACAAATCAGCCTAAAAACAATGTTGTAACTAGCGAGGTAGACATCGGCATACTAGCGATTTTTTGTTATGCTTGTTATAAAGAAAAGGTCTATAATACATTGAAACGACATTAAACTAAGATAATACCACGGTTAGAATATTTTTAAAATCTTTATTAACGAAGAAAATACTACATTTGTGGTTCACTTTGGATGGTAGTGTAGCGGTCGCCATGATCTTCCAGTTGATTCGCAGGTCATTCTGGGAGATTTCTCATAGCCCTCGGTTTGTAGTGTGCCCCTGAAAAATCTTCGTTTGGAGGGCCATGTAGCCCTTGCACTTAGCCCTACCCCTTCACGTGAACGCGCAAAACGGAGGGGAAGGGCTAAGGGGTAGGGCCAAGGGGTGAATTGGGATTCGGCCTAAGTCGGTCTAAATGTTTGAATTGCCAATGACCAGGTGGAGCAACAGGGGCTTCAATACGCTAAGCAACAAGGTATCCCTACATCTATTTGCTACCAAAACTTTGAAACCCACGTACATCGATTTCTGTGAAGCGATGACTTATTGTTAACTAGTCACTTTTGCCAAACCCATTTGTCGCCCATGCGGAGCCGTTTACAGTAGCCTGCCTCAGTTGCTCTCCCTCGATGGGAGTTTGGCAGTTCAACGTGTAGAAGTGGTGTAGGCAGTCGATGAGCTCTGAGCAGAGCCAGCCATCATCACAGCATGTTTCAGATTTCCATGAGAGAAAACTGCAGACCGCGTTGACAGTTTTCCTTTGTCTGGGAAATTAACAGGCATTTGCTTTGTTACCTGTTTCACTGCTGCCTGACGCCCACTTTGGCGCTAGCTAGCACGCAGGGTTTTTAGCTTGAACGCAGCATTCTGTAAACGGTTGTCAAAATGTTCTACCAAGTTTAGTGTTATCTTCCTATCCAGCCAGCAGCATCATTACAGCGCACAGTCCCGACAGACTTGTTTGCAGCGTTTCAGGTGACCTGTGTGCTCACCTAAGCAGATGTACGATACTGATAAGGAATGCTTGGCGGATAGACACATCCAGCTGTTGAGGGAATAGAGAAATCTGTTGTTGTTTCATGATGACAGATTCCTAATGCCAAACATCACACACACTTTTTGACAATGTTTCTTCGGTGAGAGCTAATCCCCTGCCGCTGTCAGCTGTGCTTTCGTTTCCTCCACAAAGCTTCTTACACAAGCCAAAGCTCATCCTGAGCGTGCGCGGACACACACACACACACACACACACACACACACATGCACACTCATAAATACACAAACATGGGGTGGAGGAACTTGTGTCAGTTTGGCAAAGCCTTGATGAACCACTGAACACCCCCAAGACATGAACGGAACAATCTCAAAAAGCCTCTCACACAGACACATGCATTCACACACACACACACGCACGCACGCACACACACACACACACACACACACACACACACACACACACACACGTGCAAGCATAACTAAACACATATATGCAGCCCAACACTCCACAATTAGACAGCGAGACTTACAATGTCTGTCTTGAAGCCATGTGCCACAAAAACAAACTAACACACACACACACACACACACACACACACACTTAAACTTGCAATGCCTTTGGGGTTGTCCTGGCTCATATTAATGTTGCAACCACAGTGTGTGTGTGTGTGTGTGTGTGTGTGTGCATGTGCGCGTTTGTGTTTCCATGTCAGCAGAGCAGTGACACTTCACACACTGTGCTGCACAATACAGTGTGACAGGGGCTTTATTTGCCATCACGCTGTATCATGCCCCCATTCCACACTGCAAAGGATAGAATGTGATGCACTTTGATTTAGGGTTGTGTGGTGTATATGTGTGTGTGTGTGTGAAAGAGAGAGAGAGAGAGGTGGAGAGAGAGAGTGACAGAGAGAGATTGCCTATAGCAATTTCTCACACAGACACAGTGATACACACACACACCCGGACCCACACACTCGCACTGCTGCACTGTGTTTCACCTGAGTGATCGGGTGGAGCAGAAGAAGTGTGGTCGATGAGGTGGAACCTTCGGTCTTGTTCCACGTTTCCCGGTGGATCGATACGGCAGCGCACCAGAGCTCACACACACCTTACACTTCATCTCCAACTCACTATCCGACTCTCCTCTCTCTCTCTCTCTCTCTCCGCTGCCCCATTCAATCTACCTTTTCGCCCACAGGGACCCCGTGAGCTGCCTTACCGTGGCTTTGTAATCCCCCCGGCATCGGACACACTCTCACACTCCAACATGTCAGCACATCTCCTCTCCCCCTGTTGACATCCCAGTGAACAAACTAAAAGTAAAAGTCTGCCCTGAAATAAGACTTGGGTCCAGTTCTGCACATTTTTCCCCCCCTCCAACACCTCTTCCACTTCAGAGCACTTCTGCTAAGCCCGATAAGGGGGCTCAAAGACTTTCCCCCCTTCTATCCGGTGACCTATCAGTACTCCTCCTCTAAATCCCTTGCTACTTCTCTCTCAATCTATCCCCCCGCTGTACATCATCCCTCAACGCCCGTCCATCCATCCTCTCCATCCTGAGTAGTAAAGCCCTGAGCTGTCAGCAGTGCTGGACTCACCTATCTGTCCACTCTTAAATCTGCTCCTGATCTCCCTGGCTCTCCCGTCTACCTTTCAGGTCAACTCAAAGATTTTCTCTCTGATGCAATTTTGTTTTGCTCTTTCGTGTCCTTTTGCACCCTGTTTCTCTTTGTCTGTTGCATACTCTGTTTCTCTCTGTACTGCTACATCTCTCTGTCTGTCTGTCTCCTCTCATTACACTCTTTCACATGGTATCACACGCTATGTCTCTGCCCTCTTGTCCTCCTCTCAAAGACTTTGTTGTTTCCGTCTGTCTCTTTCCATCTCTCTCCTCTCTCTTTGTGGCACATACTCTCTCTCTTCTCAACAGCGGTTTGAGCTCCAGTGGCCAACCAGATTCGTTTCATTTCACATTTTGAGCGTTTGTCTGACGCAGTTCACAATGAGCGAGCAGGTAGGTGTTCGCCGTTTTTGCTCAAGGACACCTGGCAGTTGATGGACACATTGCCTGCTGCTCACTTTCCCTGAATTTTGCTGACGCTTGTTAAGGATTGGGCCTTTAAACAAACACGCTCACTTTAAAGTACGTCATGGGTGACTTTTGTTTACGTTTGTGTAATAAGAGCAGCGATAACCGGCACTATTAGCTTTCACTTCCCAAAAGCAACTTTCACTTCCTTCAGATGTCCATAATCATAAAATGTACCATCAGCTAGTCATGAGTAATCAATTAGTAATGAATGACTGGTTGACTCGCTCAAGAAATCCCACCAAAAACAAAATAGTCATAAACACGTTTTTTCAAAATAATGGTCACTGATGATTAGAATTGGAGCCAACATACAGTATTCTGTATGGAGTTGGAGTATATGATCACGACTATCTGTTAGAATAAAATGCTGACCTTGCAGTTAATATATATAAGCAATTTTATCCCTGGCCTAAAGCGTATCTATCCTTTCTTTCTATTTGCTTGGTTTTTTTGTCGTCCCTCCTTCCCTCTGGTTTTCCCACCCCTGTTTTTCTCCGTTCTTTCCTGTCACTACACCCACCACTTTCCGTGTAAGAGTTGCAGAAGTTTGGTGTCTACACCCAAAAAAAACACACTCTGGTTGACATTTCAGCTGAAGACACTCAACTCTCAAAAAACAAAACAAAATAAGAAACAACCACAGCAACAAAAATTCAGCCTCAAGCGCTCTGTGTCTGGCAAATATTCCACTCGACACACTTCATTTCCACTGCATTGCATTAAATACAGATAGACACGCACGCACGCGCACACGCACACACACACACACACACACACACAGAAATAAAAAAAATAAAAAAAATGATAAATAAATGCATGAAATGTAACAGTTCTCTATCACAGTCTCTTCCTGCTTGTGGATATAATTTCCGTCACATTGGCTGTGACTACTTTTTTGAGATCAATCATAAAAAGATGTGACGTCATCGGCCTCAAAATATATGGAATAAACATCACAAGGCTGTATTTATTTACATCTGCATTACGCTTCCCTGGTCTGCCTCTACGTCTCTTTGGATTGCTCTTGTGTGCATTGTGTCTGGACTGGATCCAGATCACGTAGACGATGTAGACAATGTAATCTGTCTCATCAAAGTTCACTGTGAACGAAATCTGACTTGGGAGGGGTCAAACCTGTCAGTTCAGGCAGGACGCATTAAGTACAAGTGTCATTGTACCCCGTGCTACAGAGAAACCCCCACCCTGACTTTGGAAAGAACTCAATTGATCTTTCAGCGTATCCAATCAGCTTAAGGGCAGGAAAAGGATTGTGTTCACCTCCCTCGTCTAGCACAGGAGACAGCAAAGCCCGTCCATAGATTGATGCGGTCTTCAAGGTTAATCAACTCACATCGGCAATACATTTCTCCTTGGGGATCAATCGACTGTTCATTCATCATTCATTGATCCGTTGCTCCATCCATGCATTCATACATCCATCCAGACTGGTTAGCCTTGAGTACTCGTACTGACTTGTTCTGGTGCTTGGAGCCCTGGAGGTGTGCGTGGTACTGCTCGATGGAGTTGAGGACCACGCTGCAGACGCTGCAGGAGTAACTACTGCGCAGTCCTGCAGAAACACAAACACACACCACAGGCACCACAGTTATTGTAATGACACGTTCAAGGAGTATGGGTCACGATAATGATCAGAAGCTCCTGTGTCATCTTCATCATCATCATCATCATCAACATAAACAACAATAAAAATAACATTTGAACTAACACCCGTAACCATCTTATTTCTACATTGCTCAGTGCAGTAATTTTCCTAATTACAGTGCATCTAGAGGAAGATTTGATTAGACAGTTCCATATTTAGATCTTTAGATCACTGCCTTCTGCTTTCTACCGTGTGTGTGTGTGTGTGTGTGTGTGTGTGTGTGTGTGTGTTTCTCAGATGATTTTGAAACTACAGCATGGTGCGAAGAATTAGGATATTGAGGGCAACCAAAGAACAGTGTGGTGGGGTGTTTGTGTAGTATTGTGTATGTGTGTGTATGTGTGTGTGTGTGTGTGTGTGTGTGTGTGTGTGTGTATTGTATTAGTGAATGCGTGCTTGAGATGGTATGGCACAGAAACAGATGTGAACTAATTAGAGGGTTTGCAGGTGGTCGAGATGAACACCCAAAAATAGATGGATGAGAGAAGGATGGAGATGCTGACAGAGACGGGTGAAGAGAGAGGGGGAGAGAGAGAGGGGTGGGGGAGGCGAGGGGGGTAGGTAGACATCGAGTGAATAGAGGAATTGAGGAAATTGCTGGAGAAAAAATACGAATGGAGAAAGACGTGTATGAAAAGATGAGAGAGTGAGAGAGCGAGAGAAGATGGAGAAATAGATAGGATAACGAGTTGTCGCGCTGCAGCGGTGATGTAAAATGCATGCTGGGGGTTTAATGACCACAGGAGGAAACATGACATGCCTTCACTCAAAGATTGTGCACTTGCATTACGGTGCTGATTTGAAATGTTCCACCAAGGTGACAAGTGGAATACAGACTGTGTGTAGATGTGGATAGGGCAATCAGCAACATGACATAGGTGGTCATATATATTCTCTCTATTTTTGTTTTTGCACATTTTTTGCGCACTGCAGAGCCGTCACTGCAGAGCTATCTTCACATAGGAGATGCACTACCTTGACACTTCAGGGGTTGCATGACAAAAAATTAACCGCTTGAAGCCTTTTTTCCCCACCCGTCCTTGCTCGTCCATCCTGTATGGTTCCCCGTGGGTTTTTGTGTTGTCATTTTTTGAGAGCTGACTGGGGTGAGTGCATGATTCTGGGTGTGTGTTGGTCATGACTAAAAGGAGGGGTGTGCTTTTGTGTGCGCGGGTGCCCTTTTCTCCACTGTCATTACTGTCTGTGAGATTTATGAGTTGTTGGTGTATTCAATCACCTTTCGCCCTTTTGTGGCGGTAATTGGCAAAGCATGTTGGGAGATGAAGTACTAATATGGCGAGGAGCAGTGTGAGGTCACTGAGACTGGGCTAGAGCTGTATAATGTGGCATATCCAATCCCCTTCCCCGCAAAGTTGCTCCGTCTCTCTCAGAGGTGATCAAGGACAAGCCGTCATTTAAAGACAGCCGTGACTAAATTGCCCGCCCGGAGTAAGGACGGTTTTGGCTTACGGGTTGATATGACTAACGCTGCATATGTCTGTGTGTGTTTGAGGGAGGGAGAGAGAGAGAGAGAGAGAGAGAGAGAGAGAGAGAGAGAGAATGAGAGAGAGAGAGATACATCCTCTTCTGCCAAGTTGTCACTACCTCTGTTCTATCAGAGGCTATTAATTGGAGATTATTGGGAAAAGAAAGGCATGTTAAGTCTCTCTCTCTCTCTCTCTCTCTCTCTCTCCCACCATAGCTGTCCGCTGGTGCAAGGATTACAGAATGAATGGTCTATTTTTGTAGACATGATAAATGCATGTGTGTGTTTATGTGTGTGTGTGTGCATGTATGTGTGTCTGACTGATGTCATCTCTTGGCTGCATGGACGAGTAGGACTGTTGTACAATATGCTGCAGTTTGCGTTTGTGCCAGTGTATGTGCATGTGTGTGTGTGTGTGCAAGATGTTGGCACACACACACACACACACACACTGTTTTGGTTAATAAAGCACTTCGGGCATGAGACCTCGCTGTGCCCTAATCCATGTTAATTACATGCAGGGAGAGTGTGCGCGTGAGTGACGGTGCACAATGCAGGATGGTGGATGTCGGTTTGTGAGGGCGTTCTAAACCTTGTTAATTACACAAGACGATATGCCAGGGAGAGAGAAAAGAGGAGGTGAGACGAGCTGAGGAAGTGGGAGTTGAATCAGAGCTGCTTGTGGCTGTCAATGGCTGCAGCGAGCCTTCCAGCATTCCTGGCACCCCCGGTAAAGAGAGGCCTAAAAGCCTGTCAAAGAAGGAACAAGCCGTAGTCTGCGCTCGGAAAAATTGGGAAAATGATGTTCTTTTCTCCTCATTCATTCAAGAGGCCTTGTTGCAAAGCCATTTAACGTCCGTCCTATAGTTTTATTGTCCAATAAAATATGACTTAGATAGAAGTACATTAATGACCCATCTGCAGCATGGCGTTCATAGTTTGTTCCATTAGGAGGGTGCTCTGTCAAGCTGTAACTGCTGTGTTTTGTATTTGTGTGTCTCAGTGGGTCTTCAGGTTGCTGGTCAGGGCTGACTATCATGACGTCTTGTGTAGCATGGTTGCATACATGGTTGATGAAATAGTGTGATCGTGTTTAGGGAGGGAGTAAATGAGCCCAAAGCAAACTGCACTACCACCGAACATGAAGATAAAATGCTTTGTTTCAAGGTAGTGTTTCTTTCTATCCTCCTATTCCTTCCTATGGGACCACTCAGTCTAAGGTATTCATCTGTAATCTTATTCACGGCGGAGGCAGGATCGTAGTGTACAGAGATTTTACTAGCTCAGAGCCTCCGTGCTTTGGTACGCCATTAGCTAAAAAAAAAAAGTCCAAATAAAAACCCTTAAAAGCCCATTGAGGCGCAATCAAAACCAACAGTCTGCAGCACAGGCCTTGACAGCACATCTCACAGGAGGAGAGAAGTAATATCACGGCAGCGAGAGGGTGAACTTTGGGTAGAAGTTATATTGAACCCGGGTGGAATTTTACTGAGCAACAAACTTTGAAGGACTTAAGGACGGACTAATTAGACCATCTGCTCTACAACAAAATCCATCAGACGTTGGAAACTATTTTTCAGAAATATTGCTTTTTGAATAAAATCTAATTCTCTTCATTTTCTATGTGGAAGAAAAAGTGGCTCGTGTATGAACTACGTTACTCTGTTGTTTTCTTGACCAATCAATAATTCTCAAGGGTACTTTGTGAGAACTTGGTTGAATGCGGCTTTACAATGCTTATGTCTTGTTTGTGTGTGTGTGTGTGTGCGTGCGCGTGTGCATGTGACAGTGTTACACATTAAGTGCTATCTCATGGGAGAGGAGGTCAGTCTTGTCTCCTGACTCAGACACACTCATCAATCACACACAATTTTCTGTGCTTTGGTACATCACCCTCTCTTGTGTCCGCACGCACACACACACACACACACACACACACACACACACACACTCCAGTACTAGACGCTTATCTCACTGTTTCTAATTCTCCCCGGGGTCTCCAGAGAGTAGAGACAGGGAAGACAATGCCCTGGCTCTGTCTTGAGGGGGTTTCTACCCCTGTCGTGATTTATGTACAGACACAGCTGAGTCGGCTGGGTTCCTTCCCTCGTCACTCCCCCCACCCCCCATTCACCCCGATGATCCATCTCCAAGGGTTTTGTCTCGCACCAAGCTGTGGAAAATAATGACATTCTCCCCTATGCCCCGTCTGCGCAATTACACAAGTAAAATACAAGAGTAAGAAACGGTGTTGATATTAATGTCTTGGGGATTTTGTGATATGTTACGGTCTTGATACTGAGAGACACAGAGAGAGAGACAGAGAGAGAGAGAGCGAGACAGAGAGAGAGAGAGAGACAGAGAGAGTGAAAGTGAGAGAGAGAAAGAGAGCGAGAGAAAGATCAAATAGGCGTCTATGCAGGTACAGGTAAAGGTCAGGATCATCAACAGACTAAAACCAGACAATACAGCCAGACACTGTACCATAGTTTGAACAGAAAAGCAGAGACAGAAAAGCAGAGACAGAAAAGGAGTGAGAGACAGAGAGACAGAGAGAGAGAGAGAGAGAGAGAGAGAGAGAGAGAGAGAGAGAAGAGAGAGAGAGAGAGAGAGAGAATATTGGTGTGTAAATAATTCACCTGTGCCTCGTGGGGAACTAATGAAGATGACAGATGAGACATGAGGAGAGATCGGAGCCCCCAGTGGTCTATGCACACACACACACACACACACACACACACACACACACACACACACAAACAAAACAAGGGGGTATAAAAGCAGGAAGGGGATGAGAAAAAAATAAAATGCTTGAAATGGGAAAAGGGAAAAGAGATGAATTCGCACTTGGCTGAGAACAAGTTTCTCATTTCACATCCCCCCCTTCCCTCTCTCTCTGTCTCTCTCTCTCCCTCTCTCCCTCTCTCTCTCTCTCAGCTCAGCTGTCTCCTCGTGTTCAGCCCTCCCTCTGAGATTACACCCAGCACACCTGTGACTTCACACCTGAAGTTGGTGATAAAAGCCAATCAGATGTGAGAAGCTCTCGCACCGATGGAAAAGTGTCTCAGCGAAGAGCAAGCTGACTACTGACTGTGGCGTCGGGCTGTGATGTACAAAGTGTTTCAAACTGAAGACACTCGAACAAACACTTGATCGATTGTGCGTGTAATTGATTACGTCAACAGGTGAGCTCACTTACAAGCTCGCGGGCCAGTTCACTGCCCTCGGAAAAAAAAAGAATGACCAGCCTTAGACTTTCCGGTAAACCTACGCCTGTCACTGAGTGCACTTAACTTGATTCAAACTTAACAAAAGGTTTACCGTTTTAGTGCATTATCTAATGAGTTGCATGTTGGGATCCTCAGAAACAGCCGAGGTTGTGGGATCTAGGTGACGGTGTGTGGAGGGTGGAGGCTGATATCTAACGTGACACCACTTAAAGCCTCTGAGCCCGCGTGGGCGGCGACGTGACTCACGGTTTTAATATGATTGGCTTCCTGAGATGATGGTTTATGTCACGGCACCTGGAGTGTGCAGCAAACAGGCATGACTTCATCTTGTGTAGGCTTTGTGTGCGTGTGGTTGTGTGTGTGTGTGTGTGTGTTGTGCGTGCAGTATGACTGTGTCAAATTTCTGTTGCTAGGCTGAAGCATTTTCTCTCTGTGCCAATTAGTATTTATAATATCATTAGGATGTCATTCTGGTGTGAGGGGCTTCACCTTCACGTCACCTTCAGGGCTCGTCTTACACCTAAAACAAGGCATACAGAAGGTATACGCTACGTGCAGCATGCTAGCAGAGGTCCCACTCTGACAGTTTGACATGCCGCAAGGCAAGCACTAAGAAGTGTGAAGGGGCCTCTATCCCCTGACCACCAACATGGAAAGGTTAACACTGTGGTGGTCACACAATTTTGCTAAATGACTGTAATGTAATATAATTTAATGATTTAATTAAAGTTTTTTTTTTTTTTTTATCAAATACTGTATTGATGATTGGGGGGGAAACATTTGATTGGAAAGTTTACCACTGATTTGGTTGTCACAGACTAATTGTAAGACCATTTGTCTCGTAAAATATGCTTTAATTGATTTAATTTATTATGATAACCCTCCCTAAATGTGGAATTGGAAACTTTTACAATTCTAAACTTAGATTTTTACAGGTAAGTGTATGTGGGCAGTCCAGGCTTCAAAATCAACAGAGTAGGGCGGACACAAGAGGGAAAGCTCTGGCGTGATTCAATCCCAGGACGATGGACACGTCCATGTGGTTCTAGAGGCGAGGGGGGGGGGGGGACAGTCAGTCAGACAGACAGTTTTTAATACAGATATTTGTGCTCAGATGGTAAACGTGAATAAGCCTGTCTTAATAATAACTGACTAATTCCATCTGTGAATGGTCGGTGTGACATTTCCTGATATGATACCTGTGAAAGGTATACCAGAGTGAAAGGCATATGAACAGAGCTCACCCTCTTTACCACAGATGTAAACACTTCTGAATGTGATCTCCCCCTTATCGTCTTTCCTCATACAAAGTCGTAACACCCCTCCTGCCCTTCACTTGTCACTTGCATGGGGGAAAAAGCTGGGCCCGCGGCCAAGACGCTGCTGACCTGTGCTCTCGGTGGCATCCAGGCTGCCAGCTAGCTGCTCCAGCAGGCGTGCCCTGGCTGCGTTCCTGCGGTGTTTCTTGCCCTCGTAGTGCTGCTGGGCCATCAGTGGGTTGTTAAACCAGGCTCCGCACAGACAGCAGTACTTCCCGGCCTCTCCTCCGCCGGTTCCACCGACCACCGCCATGGGCCAGGGCAGGGCGGAGGGGGGAGGAGGAGGGCACGCGACAGGGTCTGTGGGCTGCGGGGTGGGAGGGGAGGAATCTGGAGAGAGAAAAGAGCAGACGGGGAAGGCAGGGAGAACGAGTAAACAGTGGGGGAGTGACGGATTGCGGTGGGAGGAGGGGAGGACGGCGAGGGGGAGGGTGTGGGAGCACATTAAAATGAGTTCAAATGGGACGCAAACTGGTTTTGATAGCCCATAAACATCGGTCATGCTAATGGTGTTCAAGAGTCGGCTTGAAGTGACATCAAAATATTACAGCGGTAATGTAGACACACACACACAAACACACACTCTCACATACACACATCCACCTGCACACGCACACACACGCACATTTGAAAGTACTAGGGTTAGACCATCTCCTCTCCTCTCCTCTCCTCTCCTCTCCTCTGCGAGGGAATAAGAAAAGAAAGTGGCAGACTTCCAGGTGACCTGCTACTCATGACATGCCACCGGTTACCATGGCGATTGCCCATTAATAGCCAACGGGGACTGAAATGACCATACATAGGATGTGGCTATGGGTCATGCTCGTGAGGAGTGTGTGGACATGTGTGTGTGTGTGTGTGTGTCTGTGAGTGTTTGGTTGGGGGTTTGAATTATAATCCAGAAAGTGTGTGACGTGTGTGTGTGTGTGTGTGTGTGTGTGCGCACATGAATGGACCTCCTGCCTAGCCGGCCTGTTTGTGAACGGTGTGCGTACGCGTAGAGATTGCCTGTGCTCAAACTGTGTTTATTTGAACACAGGGAGGGGGTGTTAGGTCCACAGCCAAATTGTGTGAGAAAGCTTATGATGCCAGATGGCATGTCCAAATGTGCCGATCTGCCATCTAGAATGTGTCAACGTCTCCGGGAGTCATACTGACAATGACTGAACATGCACGGCGCCTCACGTTTAGACATTTTAGATCACAACCGAATGCTCACGCTTGTTTTTATACCCTATGAAACGTGTGTATGCATTGCTGACCAGTGACCGTGTGTAGGTGTCTGTGTGCATTTTAGTGTGATATGTGTGTGTGTAGACTTTATTCTAGCACCGTGAGCTGATTGGTTGCTCATACCTTGGCATGTTGGCGCTCTGTTCACATAGTTACTGTATCTATGGCTGTCTCTCTCTGCTCCTCTCACCAACCACACCCACTCACATTCTCTTCCCTCGCTCTCAGCCGCCACATTACACACTACACTAGCATCTCGCTTACAAAACTCTCTCCCTCTGTCTCTTCTACTATCTTTTCAATTTTCCTACTACTCATCTCTGTATGAGTCACGATTGCGTCACCGCCTAACCACCTTCCTGTCATTCTCTCTCTCTTCAAGGTGTTGAGCTCGACAAGGCCATCCAGAGATTTCTGGTGCCGTTCATGTGTGAATATTTAGGTGTGTGTGTGTGTGTGTGTGTGTGAGTGCACGAGAGTGAAGCTCCTTCGCTCTGACAGCTGTGTGGAACAGCGCGTGCTGAGCGGCAACAGGGATGTGTTTTTCCCCTCCATCCCTTGTTTTCCCACCCTTTCTTTCCTCCTGACTGTGATCTGTGCACAGTGGAGCAGAAATAAGTGTTTTTCACGGAGTGGGGCACAGAGAGTGTGTGTGTGTGTGTGTGTGTGTGTGTGTGTGTGCAGGATATGCGAAAGGGGAAGGCATACAGGTACACTCCCTGCTCTCTACCTCCCAAGGGCATCTCCATCACACGTGGCCCTTGCTGTCTCCTGACTGTGTGCGTGTTTGAGAGTGTATCCACGCAACAGTGTGTTTCTGTATGTCCGTTAGCATGTTTCCCGATATGCATGTGCATGTCGTCTGTGTGCAGCTTGAATGTCCATGCATGCATCTGTGTTTGCGCGCTTGTGTGTGTGTGTGTGTGTGTGTGCGTGTTTTCTGCGTGCACGCGTCTGTGTGCACTAAGCCTGTCAGCTTGGCTGTGCGTCTTACGGCGGAGCCCTCATCTCAGAGTGATCGTGAAGGCTACTTTTGACTTTAATCTCTCCTGAAATCCCCTTCCTCTCTCTCCCAGGTCACTCCTCTTCCTCTCGTTCTCTCTTTTTTCCTCCAGGTCCGTCTTGTCACAAAAACCACGGAAACTCTACGGCGACGTCTGCACAGAAGTGACACTTCTTCCAAAGTAGGCCGAAGTTTAGCCAAAGTCATACGGGGGGGGCTTGATTGCGACACTTTCGTTTGTAGCGGTTGTACGTTGATAGCGAATTTTCACTTTTTGAATCCAATTTAAATCACATTATGTAAAGCTTCCCTGGAGACGGCTCACCAGCACTGACGCTTAAGAAACCATACTCGTAAAGACTCGTAAGCATGAATAAAAATCAATTTCTGGAAGTCTAGGTTTGTTAAGGCTGCGCTTGAAGGTGAACTAATTAATGGTCAGACCTTCATGAATTAAAGGCTGTCCAGGGTGTCTATTTTCTTCAACTTCAAGGGTCTACTTTTTAGGCCCCTTGGCATGTTAGCAATTCCAGACGCTTATTTTTCCGATACTCAGGCAAGTAGTTTAGACTGAAGCCTGACGAAAGCTTTCCAAATCCACTAAAAATATAAATATATGCTTTAAACGTACAGTAGTAGTGTATGTGTGTGTGTGTGTGTGTATGCATGGGTATATGCAAACATCTGTGTGACAGTGTGTGTTTTACACTACTTAATTGCCTTGGCCGTTAGTGAGGACTGGCTGTGCAAGCATCAAAATGGTCAAGGGGCTTGTCACTAATGCAGTGGTTTAAAGCCCAGAACTACAATAGACTGAACCTGTCAAGTTTTCACTTTCAAGTCTGACCCGCAGACAGACAGTTCAGCAGTGTGAGGATCAAACACCACTCTGCCATTCTCTTTGGCTCTCCTGCCCTCAAGTGAACCGGCACTGGGTTGCTGGCCTCGTTCCTAGCGGTTGATCTGCTGTGATCTATCAGAAAGCGCTGGTGTGTGTGTGTGTGTGCGATGCATGTCTTAAACAGTGCATGCTTGGTTGTGTGCTGTCGGCTATATCATCCCGTTGTTGTCCTCTTGGTCAAAGTAAACCCTACACAGAGAGACAGAGAGAGAGAGTGTGTTCGTACCTGTGTTCGTAGGGCTGGCCGTAGCCTGTGGGTAAGCTGGGCGGCTCCCCCAACACTAGGCGGACTCTCTTGGCGTGGGTTTTGCCCTGGTAGTGGGACTGGGCCACAATGGCCGAGGTGAAAAACATGTTGCACAGGGTACAGCACTTGTTCCTGTCCACCTCCGTCTCTGCACTGTCCTACGGAGAGGAGAGGAGGGAGAGCGGGTGAAAGAGAGAGAGAGGTGGAGGAGGTGAGGAGAGAAGAATGATGGGAGACGATCGGGTTCGAGGGGAGGAGAAGGTGAAGAGAAGAAGAGAGAAGGTGAAGAGAAGAAGAGATGGGTAGAGGAATGACGTGAGAAGGAAGAGAAGAGGAGGAGAGAAGAGGGGAATAGAGGTGAGAAGAGCGGCTCTGTCTCATTCACACACACACACACACACGCGCGCGCACACACACACACACACACACACACACACACACGACTGATATCAAATATTCATCTCTCCAGTAAGCTGGCTGAGACTGTGGCTTGGCCCTTTCACCACTGCTGGTTCGTTACTAATGACGAGGGGGAGTTGTTCCCCAGGGGAGCGAGGGGAAACACACAGAAAGACCAACAGCCTGATCGACACACACACACACACACACACACACACACACACACACACCATCCCATGTACTAACTGCAATGACATCCTTCCAGATCCATTACGAACATTACAGGACTTCATGTTTTCACGAATCATCACAAATCCTCAGTGATACATGATGTAATCAAGACACTGGCCAATAAGAAACCTGATGCAAGCTTTGCTCTTGAACCCTGCGCTTTTTATTGCAAATGCACACAAATGAATAGTGGCAGCAAAATGTAGCATATGGACCGTATTAATCACTGATACAACTGATAGAAGTGATGGTTGCTTTCCTCCGTGTACACACTTCTCTTTTACCTCTATATATCTTCACACCTTTTCCCCCCCACCACTTTTTCTCTCCTCCTCTTTGCTCCAAGTGCAGCTACGCCTTCTCACTGTCTGTTCCTCCACTCGCTGTTGTTCTCTCCCTCTGTGCTGCTGAACTCCCTCTCCATTTGTTTGCACATTTCTACCCATTCTCTCTGTTTCTTTCTGTCTTTTAACACCAGTACGCGCTCTCTCTAGTCCAGGTGTCAAATTGAGTCGGAGGAGAGAGAAACCTACAGTCTCAGCTAGAGGACAATAATAGCAAACTGGTCTGCCACACCATCCCTGTCCTGTGTGTGTGTGTGTGTGTGTTGTGCATTCATGTATGTGTGTCCATGTGTGTGTGTGTGGTGTCAGCCTTGGTTAGCATCATGGACAGTGGATGTGAGAGTTAAGGACACCTTTACCTTCCAGGCTTAGCTCTGTCTCTCATCTCTCCCATCTCTCTCTCTCACTGAGTCCCTCTTCCCCCCGTTGGCCTCCTCTCTTGCCTTTTCTCTCTTTGCCTTCCCTTCACTCTCAGCCTCTCTCTCTCTCTCTCTCTCTCTCGTGCTCCTTCCTGCATCTTCCCTCCCCCTCTGGGCACCAGTCTCAGTGACTCTGTGTGTTGTGGGATGAAATATTTATCTGTATTGGCAGGTCCTGGCCACCCCTCCCCTCCTCCTCCTCCTCCTCTCCTCCCCCGTGTCTGCTCCTGCTGTGATCGTGTTAAAGGCTTGCTCTGAACCATCCCTCTCTTTCTCTCTCTAACTCATTTTTCCTTCTCCCCTCTCAGTTGCTATGAATGCAATTCATTCTGCTTTATTAGCATGATGGAGCGCTACCTCGTGTTGCCAAAGGAGGATTGTTACTCCTGTGTATTAATGTGTGTGTGTGTGTACCTGTTTGTATGTGTGTGTGTGTGTGTGTGTGTATGTAAAGTGAAAACAGATGCTCTATATTTATCCCATGATCTTTATTCATGGTTGTATCACAGGGACTATGGTGCCAATGAAGACGAGTCCCTCTCCTCTCCTCTCCTCTCCTTTCCTTTCCTATCCTTTCCTCTCCTCTCCTCTCCTCTCCTTTCCTCTCCTCTCCTTTCCTCTCTTCTCCTCTCCTCTTCTCCTCTCCTCCCTCCCTCATTCCTTCCCTCCCTCCCTCCCGACAAACTTCCCCTCGCTCCCTCCACCTCCTCTCTAATGTGTATTTTCTGCCTCCTCCTCTCTTCTCCCTTTCCTCCTATGGGTACATCTACCGATGCTCTTGTTCTATACCAAAAAACCCTGTTGTACCAGGATGAGAAAATCAACCGAGAGACCGAGAGAAAATGACGTCCCACCTCTGCACAGTTTTTCAGACAGAGACTGAGCTGATTCCCGGTGGCAGCCTGCGACGGTCTCACCTGTCACAACACGCCGCCATGTAAAAGAAGCACCAGGCAGAGATGGGAACCAAATCACAAAAGAATGTAAAAAAAAAAAAATGCAACACAAATACTGTCACTCGCTGACAGATGTTACAGCGGGCGGCAGTGAAAGAGAAAGTTTTAAACAATTTGAAGTGTGTGTGGGTGACTGACGCGGGAATAATTGTCACCTCATTACAGTTGCCACTCCACCGAGCCACGTTCGACAATAAACACCGTCTGACTCACTCTGCCGTCGCCGCTCCGATCCATCACTCTCTCAGCGTCTTCATTCTTAAATTCATTCCTGCCCTCCTCCTCAATCTCGCTCTCTATTCTGTCGCCGGCTTCCTCACTTTCTCTGCCTGTCACACACACACACACACACACACACACAGTTGAAACCCATTTACATATGACCTATTTGGTGTGTGTGTTCTTGTGCACGTGAGCACACACACACGTCTACGCCAACCTGACAGTGATGTCTGTGTCTCGGAGTGTTTGCTTGCGTGGCCTCGCCCTCCTCCCGCACCCAACAATAGACTTTTAATTAGGTGTGTTTATCTCCCTCTCCTTCTGTTTCACTTTCTCCTCCTCCTCCTCCTCCTCCTCTTCCTCCTCCATACATCTTCCGTTTGCTCTGTGTAGAAGAGCAGGGAACCATGGCTAAATATAGACGCGGAGAAGCGTGGGGAAACACACATTCTCATATTGGAGTTTAAAGAAGCAAGGAAAGTGCAAATTAAAAGGGAAGATGGTGCAAATATAGCGTTAGAGGAGGGGGAGAAAAAAGCGACGGGGGTGGAAAAAGCATTTTGTTATCTCTTGCCCTCGCGCAGGTAGGAGAGGCACAGACGGAGAGATGGGAAGAAAGAGAGGAGGGAGGAGAATAGGGGAGGAAAACGGATCAGCTCCCCTCCCCTTTCATCTGGGAGCACCTTTCCGACCTACTTTTTCTGCGTTTGTTCTGTGAGAAACCCTTCCACCGCTACACACAAACACACAGCCACACAAACCTCAAGGCATGGCATTTTACAGATGCTGGCATTTCATTCGCTCTGTGAGAGTCCCCTTTCTACCGTCCCCATTGGACTGCGCCATGTCAATCACGGTGAGAACAGAGATGGAAGTGTGAAGTGAAGATGTGCGGAACGTCCCCGGGGGCGACACAAAGATGAAAGAGATGAAAGGGGAAAAGTTTCACCCTTCATTTAATGGCAAAGAATTTCATCTTCTGAGCACCACTCATTTTTCAGTAGAGTTTCACAGAGTTTTATCAGTGACACAAGCGCTGTCTGATAGTCACATGAGGTGTGTGTGTGTGTGTGTTTGATGTCCCATATGAACTGAAGGCCAGGAGGGGCTGAGTCACGCCTTAGTCACTTAGGAGACAGATGGAGATGCAGGTGTGTATATTTCTATGTATTTGTGTTGGTACAGCTACATTCAGGTGCCTTCAACCATGCCTATTGTATGTGTGTATGCACAGCAGTACGTGTGCATCACCTGTTCATGTGTTACTGTATAGGGTTGTGTGAGTTCAACTGGGTAAGCCACGAACATGATCAAAGTTATCATAGTTTTACTGATTTCGACTGGTTTTTATTTTAGTTGAACATGTATTTTCCATTCCACTATAGTGT